>LPNX010773917.1:56425-136425 GCA_001517045.1 Pseudotsuga menziesii | reverse complement strand
TGATGATGAACAATGATGGTGATGGTGACGGTGATGGTGATGATGATGAGGATGATGAGGATGATGAGGATGGTGATGATGACGATGATGAACAATGTTGGTGATGATGATGATGAGGATGATGACAATGATGATGATGATGACTATGAGGATGAGGATGAGGATGAGGATGATGATGACGATGACAATGATGATGAACAATGATGATGATGATGATGATGACGACAATGATGATGATGAGGATGAGGATGACGATGATGATGATAGGTTTAGTTGAAACTTTTCTTTGATTTTATTTTCAAGCATTTTCAAAGGAATGATGATGATGACCATGACAATGATGATCAACATTGATAATGATAATGAGGATGATGACAATGATGATGAACAATGACGACGACGATGAAGAAGATGATGATGATAGGTTCAGTGTTGGAGGCCTCCCTTACCCTCCACTAGCCATAGGCAAGGAGCCTAAGACCTCATAATGGCACCCATGGGCCTAAGAAAAAAGTAGTGGTGAAGACTATATTGTAAAAATACTTGAATTAATAATGAATACGAAGTCATTGTTGAAGATCGTTAGTCATTAAATGAAATAAACGTTAGTGAGTAAATTCTCTAAATGTTAGGCAAGGGCGCGCATGTGTTTGATTTTGTGTGCACGTCAATGCATGCACACGGTCTTATACATGCGTGTGCGTGCTTAAACATGTGTGCACGCACCTGTCAGTAGGTAAAAAAAATAGAGATATGGATTCCTGGGATTGCTAACAATTTTCATGGGTTTTCTTTTGTTGTTCACTCATTTTGTGCTCCTGAACTATGCAATTTGGCTCACAATCCATCACCACTCTTTGATCTATTGGATAGAATCTCACTCTTGGAATCTAACAAACATATTCAGTGGTCTTGGAAGTTAGTGGAAAGATTCACACTATAAGTGTTCATTGCAAGAAGAGATCATTTTGAATAGATATAATGAATTGTAAATAATTGTTTTAATTCACAAGATTTCAGATCATTTCATTGATTTATGTTTTATGATATTCCTACAACAATATCTCTCTCATAGGAAACATTTAATTTCACAAGAATAAATACCAACTTCACATCTAAACAAGTCTCATATTCTCCATACAAGATTAAGTATGCAATGTTAACTAATTTACATTTGCACATGAATATATTTTGATTTCACACAATGATGGCATAGATGAAGTTATCTCTTGAGACTCTTCAATTAAAAAAAAAACCTTTGAAGTAATCATGGGAGAGGATCCATATTGAATATTTCACCAAGTTGTCCATATTCTCTATACAAGATGAAGTATGCAATGTAGACCAATAATCATTTGCACATGAATATATTTTGATTTCCCACAAGGATGGCATAGGTGAGGTTCTCTATTGAGACTCTTGAATTTGTATAAAAACCTTAGAAGCAATCATGGGAGAGGGTCCATATTGAATAGTTCACCAACTTGTCCATGCTCTCCTCTTCATGCTAGATTTATCATAACATGCCTTTGATCTAGACAGGGATGCCTCTACCTCAATGATTTCTCCTTTTTTAGAGGGATTTGCAACCTCCTCATTTCACTCATCTTCTTTTGACTTCCAATACTTTTTTAACACAAAGGAAGTCAGAATCCTATAGCTATAATACTTGCAAAATTGACTATCTTTACTTGACTAAAATAGAAGAAATGAAACTTTGGTTCGAACATAAAGATAAACCTTTAATCAATGTTTATGTATCAATGCCAATAATTAGCATACTAACATATCTGTAATTTAGTTAATTATGTTGGAACACATCATGTATCTTGCATAATGGAACTAACACCTTATTTGTTGCTTCTTATGCAGGGGTAGACCTCATAGTTTTGATTAAGAAACTTTTGGATATGGGAAACTCACATAACAGAGCAAGAAAAACTAGAAGTAATACACCCATTGAAAAGGAAAATGAGGTAGGAGAAAAGGCCAGGTTGGCAATGGAGAGAGTGAGACATGGTCCATACATTTCCACTGAAACTGCAACCGATTCTAACAGAGTTAATGACATAAAAACCTCTACTTCAGAACCATGGGTGAAGCGGTTATGTCCAACAGACCCAACTCAAGTTCCAACATCAACACAGTCTCCAACCAACAATCCATCAACTAGCCATGTTGAAGCTCTTGAAGACATAGGTGTATTGAGAGATGTTGAGTATGAAGCGTTGGACCTAGGAGCAATGATTAATGTGCAATCTCTCCAAGAAGACCACAACCATGTCGAGCACACTCTCAATATGGACTGACATGTGAATGAAGCACCACAACAAAGAAGCCCTAGGATCCATAGCTCATGTCCACCTTCCCTACCTCACCTGTCTACTGCAAGAAAAAGGACTCCTAGATGTATCCATGTGGATGAAAGTTGTCTGTCGGGCCTTGTTGGGCCTGGGGAAAGCGCGCAAGGAATAAGAGCACATAAATAAAAGTGTAAGAATCAAGTCACCATGCAAACACAAGTAAGGAAAAGGAAGCGCACGACATGTATAGAAGGAATCTACGCGGATCAAGAATGTTGCACAGAATAAGGAATAGGTAGAAAAGGGGTCATCTGCGAGGTAAAAGGGAACTACGCAGAAATGAAGATGTTGCAGGGTAAAACAATAACACAAGTACAGTATAATGGCTGAAAGCGATAGGACGATCGTGGGTTCTAAAGTCGGCTTAAGTCGACGGATGCCACATGAGTTAACGCATGTTGTAAGTAAGGTCGTTAGTGCCTCGTGTCAAGTCATGATCGCCATAGTTGTAGCCTAAGGGGTGGCTGATGGTGACAGTTAACAGACTGCCTGTATGCAGTCGACCCTGCATGGTCATGTAAAATAGTATAAATAGGAGGGATTCAATATTTAGAGGGTTGGTCCTTGGTTGGTTGTGATTGCTTTTAGTGGGTTTTCTGAGAATGGATAGTTGTTGTTTACTTTCAGTTGTGTTAACGGGTTAGAAAAGATGAGAGCTCTGAGTGGTAGATTGGTACAAAGTCTATAGGATGCAATTAGGATAGTATAATAGAAGGGAAGCTATGTTAGAGAGGTGCAAATGCTAGAGAGGGCGATCCAGGCCATGTGAGGATCAGTAGATGGTAGCGGTAGATTAGGAGAAATAAGACATAGAGCATTAGAGCAAGAAAGCGTTTGAGCAGAAAGCTAGATCTAAGATAGTCTGCAGTCAAAGGTAAACTCAAGGCACCATATATTTCTCATGCCAGATGAAGAGCGTCTTGTGGTTTTTCTCAGATGGGTTTCCACGTTAATTCTCCTGTGTATGGATGAGTGAATGTGTATGGTTGTTTATGTCTGGTTTCTGTTTATGTTTATGTTTATGATGTAAGTGATGCCCTGGTTGAATGAATGCCATACTGTCACTAGAAGTATGAATGCATGATAAGTTAGTATGTGTTGCTTTTGAGTAGTAGCCTATGTCAATGGCGCAATCGCTATCGCGCGTTTGTTACGTTGCGCCTGTCTATTAGCTTTCTTTATATTCTGTTGAGGTTAAAGTATTAAGGTCAATCTGTGTCGTGCCATTAGTAGTTAATAAGACATATGCATGGTGAATTCTACAGTTTGAAGGAAATGACCCCATCCTTGCGACTTGGTCGAGCTCCTTGGCCATGCACCAAGGGACTATAATCCCTCGAGAATCCCAGAAACATGGTTTCAACGGTTACCCATCGAAGAGATATCTCAGGTGAGACTACGCCTTCTTCCCAGGCATTATCGACGGGGTTTGCTCTGTCGGGCCGGTATCTCAGGTGTTTGCTGGGTTGACGGGCTGCGCAAAACCTGGGTTGCGTGAGTTAGGAAACGTGGCAAATAAATGGTTCCGTTGCTGGGACCTTATTAATTAAACCGATGGAAATGTTGGGGCACCTGACCAAGAGTGAAGTCGAGGATTGGCTAGAGTTGAAGACATTGGTATTTGCACTAAGGGAAAGCAAGGGTTTTCAGCTGAGTCCTGAGAACTAGGTACAACGACATCTATACTCAGATACCCATGAGATTTTCTTTGCCTTATTTCTCATTATATTGCAAGAGTGGTTGTCAGAGTTAGTGACTCGACAGAGTAACTTCCAGAGAAGGGGAGTAGCTGAGTGGACCGACTGGCTAACACAAGAAGTGGTACAAGTAAGTAACCCTATTTCTAGAGCTATTGATTTTTGGACTGATAGCATATTAGGAGGATATGTTACTGATTTTGCTGTTGAAGAAATAACCTCGTATAGCAAGGCAGAGAGACAATTTTTCCAAGGACCTCAGGGAAGGTACCTTATGTCTATAAACATGTGGATTAAAATGATCCTTTATGAAAATGGTATTTTACAACTCAACGATTGAGTCGCGCAGTCTGTGAAGGAGATATGCTACGTAAAATTTAGGAGTAATATGGAAGGTAGTAAGAAGAAATGTTCCAAGGAAGCTCAGAAGACGATTTGGACGTTGGATTCTTAAGAAAAGGAAGGAGGTTCCAGACAGGAAAGAGGAGGAAGGTAGCAGGAGGCAGGAGGGCATATAGCCTGCCCAAGGAGGGTGAATATGGATGGGAGTCACACCTAAACGAAGGGTCCTGCAATGAAGAGGAGGAGTATAGTTTAATTTCTGAGAGAGTAGAATTAGAAGAGTTTGTAGAGACACTAAGGACAAGATGTGACTATGACATTCCAGGAAGATCACCTGAAGTGAGACCTACAAGTTCCTCACCTAAACAACCTATGAATACTAGTATTCCTAGTGTTGGGACTAGTGCATAAGGAATCCCATCAGTGATCCCAATAAATCCAGCAAATCTAGGGAATCCAGTGAACAACCCCAATGCCACACTAATGGTGAGAACAGACGTTAGATTACCCACCTTCAGTGGGAATGGAACGGAAGACCTAGAGCATCATTGGTCCCTCTGTGAAGCTATTTGGATGGTACGCTTAGTCCATAACAAAGATATAAAGAAGGCGCCAATGATCATGACCTTGAGGGATCATGTGCTAGATTGGTTCATGAAGTTTTGTGCTATGCCAATTGGAACACCACAAAAGACTCTTGAGGAGATTCGATGAGCAATGATCTTGGAATTCAGAAAGCCACAATCTGAGTCCCAATGTATTACTGAGATCAAGGAGATTAAGCAGGCTCTGGTAGAGACAATATGGGACTTTGATCAGCAATTCAAAACTATTATGGCCAAAGTTAGCTTCTAGATGTCATACGTATAGCATAAAGAGTGGTTTATTGCTGTGTTGCTACCACACATTAAATGACCACTCATGCATCAAAATATTGCGACGTGGACGGAGGCACTAGAGTTGGCGATGAAGCTAGAGGCCTCACCTATTGGATATGGTGCCACAAGAATGATACATATTTAGTCGCAATTGGCTAATCTGACAATTCAACTCCAAGACATAAAAAGGAGAAAAGAGGTGCAAGAAGACCTCTAGTGTACACGATGTAGGACCAATGGACATACCAAAGATGACTGTCTAGCTTACATGAACTACATCTTGTCCAGTAAGCTGAATCCATTGAGTACCTAGGGGCTACCCTTGTGCCACATATGCTAGAAAAGAGGACATCACGCCGTACATTGCATGTTCCTGCAGAAGACGGTATGTACCCCAGCTAATTTTTATTGTAAATTTTGTAGATCTGTAGGCCATGATGAAAAATATTGTAGGGACTACCGGCTTTTGAGAGAGAAGACGGTAGATTCCTATCTAATGAAGACTGAGGAGCAAATAAAGATTGAACAAGTTGCACCTCAGTTCTAGGCTGTGCCTCAATTTCAGGTTTTGCATCAGTTTTAGGTTGCGCCTCAGTTTCAAGCTGCGCAGTAGTTTCAGATGGCACCATAGTTTCATAATGCAGCCACGTATAACCCGTATCAATAACAGTATTAGCAACCGCAATACCTACCACAACCACCTCAACTTCAGTTGAGGAGGGGTGGAAATTACAGGGGCTGTTATCTCCCAAAATAAAATAGATTTATTTTTGATAGTATGAAGAATTTAAATGATGCAATGGAGGATATGAAGATCACTAATAGTTTTGAAGACCTCTATTTTTTATGCAAATTTCACAAAGTTGTGGCTTCGGTGGCTTGGGCGAGGATCAGAACATCTCATTGGCCACCGAAAGATGGAAGATAAATAGTAGGTGGAAGACCCCTTCGGTAGATAGGCATATTGCTGTAACGTTTTTACACCATTGGAGTGTTTTTAAACAACAATCGGAAGTTTTAAAGACTACAGATCGGTGAGATAAAGCTAAAATTTTCCGCAGTGCCGGCGTCAGAATTTTAAAGGACTAACAATCAACGAGCTAGTTCCCTAGGGAGCTACAATGGAGGGAAGCAAACTGACTACGGCTTCTGATCGATGACAAGAAACATTCCGATAGTGCGACAATAGATGAACACATCGACGATTGGAGGGTCTAAAGAATAACCGTCGCGAATTAGTCCTCTAAGGAGTCGCAAGGGCAGAAGATATATAGAATGTGGGTTTTGTGAGCAGATGGAAACTTTAGCGTCGGAGATGCTAAAGACTAACCGGTGGCAAAATAGTTCACTGTGGAGCCGCAACATCGGAAAGGCTAAAGACTAACCAGCAGCAATATAGTTAAATGAGGAGCCGCAACGACGGGAAACGGAAGGACTACGGATCGGATAAGTTTACAACTAAGCTCCTCCGCAGTGTCGGCAGCACAGGAGGCTAAAGCTCCAATTCAAACATCGTCACTCAACTCCCGACAGTAATGAATTTAGTTAGTTTCACCTCTGAAACTGTGACAGCGTCCATAAAAAAATGTTCCGATGCATTAGCTGTCACAGCTCCCGATCGACGACGAGCCAATGATGGAGAGCGGTATAGTATAGATTTAGAGCACCAATGAGCCAAAAGAAAATCCTCCAATCAACGACGGGGAGGTAAGGCGATAAACTGCGGAAACATTGGGACTGGGAGCGCCGAAACTACGACAAGCATGCAGACTTCAGGCGCTGATGAAACAGAAGACAAAGTGTCCAATCAGCGACTGCGGTGACAAGATAGAGGAAAATCCAGTAGATTAAAAAATCACTTCAGTTAAACGTCGATACACTGGTTGTGGGCGGCAATATCACAGCGAACTAGCAGTGGGAATGATCAGCGACCACTTTAATCATTAAAGGACCACTCAGTGAACTAGATCTTCACAGCAGATGAACAAACAGTTAGCAAGGGTTTGAAGCCCTAATCTAGAAAAATATTACTTTCAACTATTTTTGTGTAAACAAATCAAATTTTCAGGATCTGTAAATTTTGTAAAAGGCTATAAATCCCATGATTATTTTATGAATAAAGGTTTGACTACGGGGATTTATGAGCCTATTCCATTATCAAGCGTCTCATCTGGTTTACTCTAAGTATAAGCTATTTTGTTGTGATTTGTTTAGCCATCTCTTTATTTACTGTGTTTATTGCCTGAATGTGCATTTAGGTCATTTTCAGATTTATTAAAGGGTCGATAGCTATCATCTTATTGGTTATTTAGTGATATTTTATTTATAAACACCATCCTCAACAAGATTTAACCATTTATATGCATGTGTTATGTGTGTAAGTCTGCCAGACTGGTGAGTTCTCCATCCCTGCACCTTTTTGTCAAACTACTGAACAAGTTGTAACTAAAAGCCTTATGATTGAGTGAGCTTCATGCATGTCTTGAGAGTGAGAGGTTATATAGTTATCTAGCTTGATCCAATTCAGGAAAACCCTAAAAATAGTTTAAGTTACCAGGCATCCTCGAGCTACAACCTAGAGGAGTTTCCTGGAGTGATAACAAGGGCCAAGGAGGAGGAGGATTTGACCAAGGAAGAGGGCCAGTGGTATGCTACAATTTTGGAGTACAGGGCTGAGGAGGAGGAGGATTTGACCAAGGAATAAGGCTAGTGGTATGCTACTATTTTGGAGTACAGGGCCATTATTCTAGAGACTGCCATGAACTTGCGAAGACTTGCTCATATTGTAGACAATATCACAATGTGGAGCAATGTTTAAAACTTATCGCTTCATGACAAGCTCAGACGGTTGGAGCAGCTAACCTAGCACCAAATCCTGTACCAAATTCTCCCAACCCAAATGCTAATGCCAACTAGTAATAAGGGGAGGTGTTGCGATGATTGTAGATCAAGCTACACAAATAGAGCCTGCAAAAAAAGAACGACTGCAGGTACGACCTGTCGCGCAAAAGAAAGCACCACTTGATGTTCAAGAATAGAAGTGCATATTCATGGATGTACACCCAGAGTTTGTCGTAATAGAACAATCCTCCACCTCAGACCAAGTGAAAGATATGCCTGAGAGATTTCGGATGGTATTCAAACAACAAACTATAATCAAGAGTACAGAAAAGGTTAGTAAGCTCAAACCATTCATGTCAAGTTGTTTGGCTCTAATCCAAGACAAGGATGCACTTCTAGAGTTGGAAGCGCTGATAGAGATGCTTTCGAAGGAAGAACCTCCAGCAAAGAAGGTTAACAGTATCAAGACAAAGTTCAAAACAGGACGCGAACTTAGGATGTCCGTGCAAAATAGCGATTATGACATGGACCATATCATCCTTGACCTGGGATCCAATGTTAATATTTTAACACACCAGACGTGGGAAATAATGGGAAAGACACCCCTAGAATGGTCCCCAATTCAATTAAGGCTTGTTAATTAGGAAAAGGTCCTTCCCATTGGTAGATTGAGTCAGGTCCAAGTGGATATTGAAGTATTTCACACTTTTTTGAACTTTGAGGTCATCAATATAGTAGGTGATACTAACCCATAACACGCGCTGCTGGGGATTGATTGGGAGATGGGAAATCAAACCAGTATAAACTTCAAAAGAAGGACCCTGTCATTTGAAGATGATTAGATGAGGGTAGTTGCACCCCTCAATCTGCTGGAAGGACAGAGATACATTGAACCGGTGTTCAACGAAGGGTAAGGTGATCACCTTGAAAACATCTATAATGTCACTGCCCTTGAGGAGGATTACATTAATCCTACTGCAGATGGTAACCTGAGCTAGGGGAGGCACTTGAGAATTGGCAGAATCGATTACATGAAGTCTATATGAGGATATGCGCCAGGATAACTAAGTCTGTATGATGAGTGGGAACTCAGTCCCGACCACTTCCTACATACAAAGGACTGCCTAACTTGGCAACATTCTTGACCGAGTTCGAAGAATTAGAAATAGAGCCACATCAACTATCTGTGCTGGACTTTGCACTAAAAGATACACCTGCATGATGGTGGGGTACGCACAAAAGCTTAATAACTGAATGGCTATAGTGTAGAGGGCTTCTTGAAGTACGGTTTAGAGATGAGGTCGCAACTGTGGCACAAAGGTATACTGGATTATCAGACCCTGTTGAACACTTGGAGCAGTGTTCCACACCATTCTCAAACTACCCACACTAGGAATGGGTTCACCACTTTATCCATACTCTCAAAATGGCACCCAGAGGCTGGTATGCATCTATGGAGCTGCGCCAAGAAACAAGAGAATGGGAAAAGGTTGCATAGAATTTCACATACAACTTCCAGTTCATAGACGAGCAACCAACAGTTGACATTGCGCTAAAGGCTAAGGAGAAGATATTCGTGGAGATCTCGTTGGAGGTTGCGTATTCTCAACCCTACACTTCACACTCCCACTAGTGCTGTGAGACAGTTCAGCACTGGATGACATGCTATAACCTCTCCAGAGACCCAGAGGATGATCCAACTAACATCAATATTCCATATTCGAAAGGATCGCAAGAAGTAGAAGGAAGCAACATTTCCAGTGAACAGGTCATTAAGCTGCTAAAGATCAAGAAAGTTAACATTGGATTGGAGGACAATTCGAAATTTGCTAACATTGGAGCCTATTGGGACGAAGAGACAGTAGCCAAAATAACTGGTCTATTACATGAGTTCCAATACCTATTCCTGACAAACTTCAAGGAAATGAAGGGGATAGTAGGCGATTTGGGTGAAATGAAAATTCCACTTTAGCCTGACGCAAGACCGATAAAACAACGCCCGTAAAGACTAAATCCATGCTATAAAGAAAAAGTTAAATCAAAATTGGATCGCATGCTTGAAGAAGGAATCATTGAACCTGTTGAAGAGTCGGAGTGGATAAGCCCTATAGTGATTCAGGAAAAGAAGGCGACAGGCGAGGTCAGGATCTGTGTCAACCTTAGGAAGCTAAACGATGCCTACTTGCATGATGCATTCCCAACACCATTCACAGATGAAGTCTTGGAGAGTGTCGGCAGACAAGAAATGTACTCATTCACAGATGGATTCTTGGGCTACCATCAGGTCAGAATTGCGCAAGAGGACCACCACAAGACAACCTTTGTAACATAATGGGGATGCTACCAGTACATGGTAATTCCCTTTGGCCTTAAAAATGCCCCTGCTATTTTCTCTAGAATAGTAGTTTCTGCTTTTAAAGATTTCAGTCATAGATTTCTTGAAGTATATTTTGATGATTGGACGATCTTTGGTCTAGTGAGAGACAATATTGAGAATCTGCACATGATGATAGAAAGGTGTCGTCAGTATCAAATTGCATTGAATTTGAGAAAATTCATATTTTGCGCACCATTTGGTGTACTGTTGGGCCATGTAGTCTATCACGACGGGATCCTTGTCGATCCCGCGAAGGTGGCAATTATTTTGGACCTGCCACCGCCCACATCAGTCATGCAACTCAGATCCACATTGGGACATACTGGATATTATCGCAAGTTCATGAGAGGGTACGTAGAGATAACTACCCCAATGGAGAAGTTGCTGAAGAAGGATGCAAAATTCGAGTGGAATGAAGCCTGTCAAGGAAGTCTGGATAAGTTGAAGAACAAAATGGCCATTGCACCGATATTAATATTCCCAGACTGGAAGAAGGAGTTCCATGTACATGTGGATGCATCATCAATTGTGCTTAGTATAGTATTAACTCAACCAGGAGAGGGCGCACTTGACCACCCAATTGCATTTGCAAGAAGGAAACTGTCCACAGCAGAGAAGAACTACACCACAACTGAGAGAGAAGGGCTTGCAATGGTCTATGCACTAAAAAAGTTCAGACATTATCTATTGGGTGGACATTTCAAAATGTTCACCAATCATTTTGTGCTAAAGTACCTGGTCAATAAGCCAGTGTTGGGGGGGGGGGGGGGGGGGGGAGATCTACCGACGACTCCTCCTATTTCAGGAATTTGAATTTGAAGTCATTGTAAAGTAGGCCGACTGAATGTTGGGCCAGACCACTTATCGTGCATTGAAAGTGGTGAGGAACCAAGCAACTTAGAGGATAATCTACCTGATGCGCAGCTGTTTTCTACCGACGTTGTCGATAAATAATTTGATGATATTATACACTTATTGAATACAGGATATGCACCTCAAGATTATACGACATGGAAAAAGAAATAACTAGTTGTCAAGGATACAAACTACACATTAATCACGGGGAAACTGTATAAGTTAGGACCAGATGAAATATTGTGCAGATGCATCTTCGATCATGAAAGGCAATGGGTAATGACTGAAGCGCATGCGGGTGTCTCAGGAGGACACTACGCCGAGAAGGCAACGGTGCAAAAGATTTTGCAAGCTAGACTCTGGTGGCCAACTATACATATGGATACAAGGAAATATTGTTGTGACTTTGATAAGTGTCGAAGAACAGGGAAACCATAACGACGTGATGAAATGCCACTTGCACCACAAATTACACTGCAGGCCTTTGATAAATGGGCAGTGGATTTTTTCGGCCCTATTAGTCCACCAGGGAAACGGACTGGTGCGCACTATATTATAACTTCTATAGACTACTTGACAAGATGGGCGGAAGAGACACCTATGAAAGACTGCACCGCAGTAACTGTGGCAAAGTTTCTTTTTGAAAATGTAGTCACAAGGTTTGGTTGCCCGAAGATCCTTATCAACGACCAAGGTATGCATTTTGTAAATAAGCTAATTATTGAACTAACTGCAAAATTCCAAATCTAGCACAACAATACAACACCTTACCATCCTCAAGCAAATGGAACTGTTGAGGATTTCAACAAGATACTGGAGAATGCCCTGACGAAGGTCTGTAATGTGCGCAGAGATGACTGGGACTAGAAAGTATCAGCTATATTATGGGCTTACAGAACAACATGCAAACAACTAATTGGATACACCCCTTTCCATTTAGTCTATGGCCAAGAAGCAGTCGTACCCATGGAGTACATTTTGTCGAGCCTATGAAATGCTGCACTAACAGAGATGAAAGATACCAACGCTATAGAAGAAAGACATGCGCAGTTGGTTCAATTGGAGGAAGAACGCTTCATTGAGAGCTTCCATCAAAACGTGGAAAAACATCGGCAAAAAGCATGGCATGACCGCTACATCAGAACAAAGCAGCTCAAAGTTGGTGGACTTGTTCTAATGTATGAAAATAAGTTTTTCAAGCACCCATGTAAGCTCAAAACACACTAGCTAGGCCCATATATGGTTGTGCACATTATTGAAGCAAGCACAGTAAAAATACATAAGATGGATGGAACATCAGCTGCGAGTATGATCAACGGCACTTGATTAAAACCATACCGCAATGACTGCGGCATAGTCCCATGAGACTGAGGCATGCAACAAAAAAAAATTAAAAAAAATCAAAAGAAGTGGCTACGCATGTCATGCCACCTGCTATGTCCAATTCTTAGTGGCTCAAGACGAACCACAGGTGAGTGTTGGGGGCCTGTTGGGCCTGGGGAAAGCACGCAGGAATAAGAGCACATAAATAAATGTGCAAGAATCAAGTCACCGTGCAAACACAAGTAAGGAAAAGGAAGCACGTGGTAGGTATAGAAGGAATCTGCGCAGATCAAGAATGTTGCACAGAAGAAGGAATAGACACAAAAGAGGTCACCTGCACGGTAAAAGGGAACTGTGCAGAAAGGAAGATGCCACAGGGTAAAATAGTAGCACAAGTGTAGTATAACGGTCGAAAGTGACAGGACGATCGTGGGTGTTGAAGTCGGCTTAAGTCTGTGGATGCCACACGAGTGAACGCATGTTGTAATTAATGCCGTTAGTGCCTCATGTTAAGTCATGATCACCACAACTATAGCCTGAGGGGTGGCTGATGTTGACAGTTAATGGACTACTTGTATGCAGTCGACCCTGCGTGGTCATGTAAAATAGTATAAATAGGAGGGCTTCAATAGTTAGAGAGTTGTTCCTTGGTTGGTCGTGATTGCTTTTAGTGGGTTTTCCAAGAATGGATAGTTGTTGTTTACTTTTAGTTTTGTTGAGGGGTTAGAAAAGATGGGAGCTCTGAGTGGTAGATTGGTAGAAATTCTGCAGGATGCAGTCAGGATAGTATAATAGAAGGGAAGCTCTTCTAGAGAGGTGCAAATGCTAGAGAGGGCGATCCAGGCCGTGTGTGGATCAATAGATGGTAGCGGTAGATTAGGAGAAATAAGATAGAGAGCATGAGAGCAAGAAAGAGTCTGAGCCGAAAGCTAGATCTAAGACAGTCTACAGTCAAAGGCGGACTGAAGGCGACATATATTTCTCATGCCAAATGAAGAGCGCCTTGTGGTTTTTCTGGGATGGGTTTCCATGTGAATTCTCCTATGTATGGATGAGTGAATGTGTATGATGCAAGTGCTGCCATGGTTGAATAAATATCATACTGTCACTAGAAGTCTAAATGCATGAATAAGTTAGTATGCATTACTTCTAGGTAGTAGTCTATGTCAATGGCATAATCGTTGTCGTGCGTCTGTTATGTTTCTCATGTGTGTTAGCTTTATTTATATTCCATTGAGGTTAAAGTACTAAGGTCAAATTTGTGTCACTTCGTTAGTAGTTAATAAGACATATGCGTGGTGAGTGCTACAGTTCGGCGAAAATGACCCCATACTTGCATCTTGGTTGAGCTCCTTTGACAATCACGGAAACATGGTTCTGGCGGTTACCCATTGAAGAGATATCTCGGGTACTGCTCCTGCTTCGCAGGTGTTGCCGACGGAGCTTGCTCTATCAGGCCAGTATCTCGGGTGTTTGTTGGGTTGATGGGTTGTGCAAAACCCGGGTCACGCGAGTTAGGAAACGTGGCCAACAGGCCTTGAAGGTAAGTTGCCCAAACGCACTATCGATTGGCAATGTAACAAATTAATTAAGGAATATTTTGAATCCAAAGGCGATGTAGGTAAATGTCAATTATTACTATGTTTGTTAAAGTCAAACTGTTTAGTTGTTGGTAGGAGAATTTTGGGCATAAATATGGTTAGAAGTTCAGAGGCTAACAATCATATTGTTAGAAATCTCCAATCTACTTTTAATGCGATTGGGAAGACGTCCCGTACTGAATATCTTTGTGCGGCTTGTCATGTGTCATCAGAATCAATTGTAAGCAAGTCCACACGTCAATGTCGCCTCCTTTCAAACACTTCTCAGATACTTAAATTAAATAGAAAAATTGTTCAGAAGTACTTTGTTATAAAACAAAACTTGCAGACTTCGAGTGGAAAAGATTGTTGGGATTTTGTTGACAGGTTTCCTCGTCGAGATATGAAGCTAATTGATGTTGTTAAAGAATTAGTACAAACGTTCTGGCATGATCATACTAAACCTTCATCTAATCGAAGAGATGTGCTAAAGCTGAGAAAATGTTCTACTGAATGTGAACCCCACGTCAAACACTTTCTTGACACAACACAAACTGAACTCTATGAGAGATTCAAGAATGAGCACACACAATTGAACCTGGGCCAAAGGTCATTTGAGAAATGTAAACCATGGTACGTTCGTAGATGCATTGATCGAAACACATGTTGTTGTAGATACCATGTAGAATATGAATATTTTTATGACACGTATAAACATATATTTTGTGATTTGCATACTAACCTTGAGCAGGGCTGCAATGAATCCGTAATACCACCAAATGCATCAAGATATTTTATCGTCAGCATCATGTGTCCAAGGCATTAAGGACAAAAATACTATGGAAAATCATGTTTATATGGGAATTGTTCCAGGTGCAGTGGGTTTTCTCTTTTGAACCGTTGCATTCATGGAAGTGATGAGCATCAATTTGGCAATATGAGTGTGGAGATGCAGAGCTTCAAGTACGTAACCTATAAATTAGATAGTGCGAAGGAAAGTAAAAATATTACATTGATGAAGTCACATGTGCAAATGATTATTGCATGTTTTTCCTCTTACATGTTTAGTTTCTACATATACATTCTTTAAAGGTCACATACTAATATGACCCTTGTTTTCATGGCAACAGGCACGAGTATGTGATTTTTTGATGGAGTTCTACAAGAAAACCGAGCAGTATGTTCAACATGTGCATGTAGCGTGATGGCAGGATGAGTAGTACAGAAAATGTAGTGAAAAATTTCCCATTGGGACCATATTGTCAATTGTGGATTTTACAAAAAACTACACCCTTTAGCCACAAATTGAAATTCAGAGTCAATACTACCATTCTGACCAAGTCAACATCATGGTACATATTACGTATAGGCATGGCCTTGAGAGCAGCATTAACAACAGGATAATACAGAAGGAGACAAACTTTTACATAAGTGATGTCAGATGCCATGATTTGCATTATGTGCAACACTGTTTTCAAATTTTCTTTGATCATCTGAAGGAGGGAGATATACAGATGGGTCAACATTGGATATGGTCAAATGGTTGTGCGGGCTAGTTCAAAAATTATCAAGTCTTCCAATGGATGAGTATGTTACATAAGACTTACAATGTGTCGCATATATGGAACTATTTTGAGACCGGGCACGACAAAGGTGAGCATGACGGGGTCAGTGCATGCATCAAGACCGCACTATGAAGGGAGGAGATGAGGTTTACCAGAAACCCCCATATCAAAGATGCAGAATCCATAGCTCAATGGTGCTCTACAACAATTCCAGACCAAACTAAAGTGGTAGAAGGCCAGTCAGGAATTTTTGGCATGTGGTTGACATAGATCGATCACGTTCCTATAGTTGCGGTACAGTACAATGAACACGTGGATTTCATTTGGATCGAAGCTCAAACAACCCCCTATTTGAAATATGGAAACATAAACTTGCGTACTTTTGCAGCCCTTGTAGCATTGGTGAATGGGATGAACGTGAATGCATGGATTGGGTTGATGATTTGGATCTTGTGTCACTTGCAGTAGACCCATGTGTAGTCAGTGAAACAACCCACTTAGAGTAGGGTTAGTCAGTGGTTTCAATAGACTATGACCATATCTCATATCTTGTACAACCAGGACACATATATGCAATTGTTTCCCCGAAAGACAATGAATGTGGCATGGATTATTGGTTGGCACGATGCCTTCGAGGTAAGAAAATACTGAACAGATCATTGATTGATGATGAAGGCAATGAATTACCTATTGGCTCGATGGTGGTTGAGGGAAAATATCTTACACTAGATGGGAAATTCAAAATAGCTAGTGGGCATGTATTCGTGGATTACAGACCAGGTTCTGTGGTTTATCACGTCACAAACTTGATTGTTGGCATGAACATCCATCTACATACAATGTCAACGAAGAACTCAACCAAGGTACATTAATTCTTGCCTCATTCAAAGCACGAGAGATTGATGGAGGAAATTAGTAACAGAGAGGATCTAGCTAGCTATATTGAATGAGATTGGGTAATTGCACTTACACTCCACTTGGATGCCAGTTCCATGAGTGATTGAAATTAATAGCTACTATTAAAAGACAAGACGATCATGATAACTTACTATGCTTTCTATGTGAACTCTGCAAAATCCTTTCCCTTTCCATCTATATCGATGCCATGTCTAAATATATAGCATGTATAAATAATTATTACCAAGTATGATTTGTTTTATGCACCATCTTGGTAATAAGTATTTATCCATGTTATATATTCAGACATGACATCGATATAGATGGAAAGGGAAAGGCTTTTGCAGAGTTCACATAGAAAGTGGAGTAAGTTATCATGATCGTCTTGTCTTTTAATAATAACTGTCAATTTAAATCACTCATGGAACTGGCATCCATATTTTGACGTGTTAGCTTGCACAAGCACACGATTCTCTACAATTGACTATTTTGACTAGAGATAATTGACTATTTTCTCCATCCCTTTCACACTACTTCTTGTTAGCCACTTACACCCATCTTAAGTCTTCTGGGACAACTCGGATTATGTATTTCCAAGTAAGATTTCTTCTATATTTTTTTGGAGAAATATATTTCATGCCCAATATTTGTTTTGTTGGACCCAAATCCTTCATTTCAAATTGACTTCCCAAGTCCTTCTTCAACCTTTTAATAATTCTCTTACCATGCTCAACAATTAGCATGTCATCCCGGATCGAGAGTGACCAAGTGTCCCTGAATGACATTTTCATGCGACTTGCAGCTCGACATAACTCAGAAACCAGAGGTTGGATTGACGAGCCATCGACTCAGTTGGTCTGCTGGCATGCCATTACCTCTAGAGGGCCCTCTCCACCATGTTTTCTTGGCCCAATGACTCCATTGTGCATCGATTTCGTAAACTAGGGTTTTGCTTAGTTTCCTTCAATGCAACTCTCGCATTGGTGGCTCAACTCTGCAAAACACTCCACTGTGCCAATCTTGGTGGTGTTCCCATGTCAGCATTAGCCATACACACCTATCAGAGCCAACGACATTCACTCTTGTTGCTCCATTTGGTTTTTCACTCCTGGACCGAGAGTGACCAAGTGTCCTTGAACGACATTTTCATGTGACTTGCAACTCGACATAAATCGACAACCGGAGGTAAGATCGACGAGCCATCAACTCCGTTGGTCTCCTGGCATGCCATTACATCTAGAGGGTTCTCTCCACCACGTTTTCATGGCCCAGTGACTCCATTGTGCATCAGTTTCATAAACTAGGGTTTTTCTCAGTTTCCTTCAATGAAACTCTCGCATTGGTGGGTCAACTCTGCAAAACCCTCCACCGTGCCAGTCTTGGTGGTGTTCCCATATCAGCATTTTCCATACACACTTGTTGGAGCCAATGACATGCAATATTGCTGCTCTGTTTGGTTTTTCGCTCCTGAACCAAGAGTGACCAAGTGTCCCTGAATGATATTTTCATGTGACTTGCAACTTGACATAACTCGACAACTAGAGGTCGGATCGATGAGCCGTCAACTCTGTTGGTCTCCTGGCATGTCATCACCTCTAGAGGGCCCTCTCCACTATGTTTTCATGGCCCAATGACTCCATTGTGCATCAATTACATAACCTAGGTTTTTGCTCTGTTTCCTTCAATGCAACTCTCACATTGGTGGGTCAACTCTGCAAAAACCTCCACTGTGCCAGTCTTGGTGGTGTTCCCATGTTGGAATTATCCATACACACCTATTGGAGCCAACGACATGCAATCTTGCTGCTCTGTTTGGTTTTTCACTCTTGGACCGAGAGTGACCAAGTGTCCCTGAACAACATTTTCATGCGACTTGAAACTCGACATAAATCGACAAACAGAGGTCAGATCGACGAGCCGACGACTCCATTGGTCTCCTGGCATGCCATTACCCCTAGAGGGCCCTCTCCACCGTGTTTGCATGCCCAAGTGACTCCTTTGTGCATCGGTTACATAAACTAGGGTTTTGCTCAATTTCCTTCAATGCAACTCTCACATTGGTGGGTCAACTCTGCAAAACCCTCCTCCGTGCTAGTCTTGGTGGTGTTCCCATGTCGGCATTGGCCCTAGACACCTGTCGGCGCCAATGGCATGAAATTTGCTACTCCGTTTGTTTTTTCGCTCCTAAACCGAGAGTGACCAAGTGTCCCTGAATGACATTTTCATGCAACTTGCAACTCGACATAACTCGGCAACCGGAGGTTGGATCGACAAGCCTTCGACTCCATTAGTCTCCTGGCATGCCATTACCTCTAGTGGGACCTCTCCACCATGTTTGCATGGCCTAGTGACTCCATTGTGCATCGGTTTCGTAAACTAGGGTTTTGATTAGTAGATTTATTGATGTTGTAATTTGTTGTAATAAGAGGTTCTAGATATGTTACATGCTTGGAAAGAGTGCCCTAAAGGGATGTATCTTCATGGTGTTAACGTACACTTGGACTAGGGTTTATTTTGTTGGGTTTCCTTGTGATATTAGGATGAAGTTAAGTGAAATATTGGACCATAGTGACCACCTTCACACACATGTTTAGGAGAACAAATGAGCATAGTAACCACCTTGGCACACATATTGAGGATAAGCATTGGAGCATTGTAACCACCTCTGACACATATGTCGAGGAGCATTGGGAATAAGAAGATGTGGTACACAACTAGAGGAGGAATGCATTACATGATGAAACTTGGATATGCATGAGGACACTAGGGTTTATATATGTAAGTAAACCTTGGAGAAGGAGATATAATACTAGAGGAATTGATGGTTGTCTTGCAGAATCTATAGCTCTTGTTGTCAAGGCAAAGGAGGTAGAATTAGGGTTCCAACCCTTTATAAGATACAAAGAAAAGAGCTAATGTCTTTGGTGATATTGAAATCTTGTTCTTGTGTGATACATGGAGGTTAGGGAAATACCATGGAAAACTTAACTTGATAAGTCTCGAGCTTCTTTTGATTCATTGCTTAGAAGAAGAGTTTTTTAAGTTTAGTTGATTTTCCATGGAGGTCTGGGTGCTTGTGTTGATGCAATAGACAAAGACCTAGGGTTTGAGGAATCATCCTAGGATAGACATGTTGACGTCGAAACTGGTGCTAGACTTGTCTAAAATGCCATGTGCTTCTATGATGAAAGATGATTAGGGTTTATAAACCCTAACAAGGAAAACAATTATAGTGTGGATACCTTAATGCATGCTAGGGTTTCATGAACTAAAATCTCATTGAGACTTGCATACTAGGGTTTCATGAACTACAATTGCATGCTATAACTAGGGTTGAGAAGTTATGAGATGGAAGTAGGGTTTTATGACCTCTTTACAAGTTAGTATGGTATGGTATGGTATGTTAGTACATGGTATGATGTTAGTATCATAGGGTATTGTAGGGTATGTACTATGATGTTAGTATTGTATGGTATGGTATGGTATGCTAGTATGGTATGGTATGTTAGAATGGTATGATGTTAGTATGTTATGGCATGTTACATTATGGTATATTATAGTATGTTAGCAGGGTTTCATGAACTCTTTACAGGTTATGAGATGGAAGTAGAAACACATTTTCATGTACAAATCCTAAACCAACCAGGGTTTCATGAACTACAATTGCATGCTATAACTTGGGTTGAGAAGTTATGAGATGGAAAAGAGAAACACACCTATGGTTTCATGAACTACAATTGCATGCTATAACTTGGGTTGAGAAGTTATGAGATGGAAATAGGGATTTATGAACTCTTTACAAGTTATGAGATGGAAGTTGAAACACATGTACGTGTACAAATTGAAAACCAACTAGGGTTTTGTGAACTACAATTGCATGTTATAACTAGGGTTGAGAAGTTATGAGATGGAACTAGGGTTTTGTGACCTCTTTAAAATCTATGAGATGGAAATATGGATTTATGAGCTCTTTACAAGTTATGAGATGGAAAAGAGAAACACACCTATGGTTTCATGAACTACCATTGCATGCTAGGGTTTCATGAACTACAATCTTGTTGAGAATTGCATACTAGGGTTTCATGAACTACAATTTCATGCTTTAGTTTCATGATCTACAATTGCATGCTATAACTAGGGTTGAGAAGTTATGAGATGGAAGTAGGGTTTTATGACCTCTTTACAAGTTATGAGATGGAACTAGAATGGTATGGTATGTTATATGTTAGTATGGTATGGTATGGTATGTTAGTACATGGTATGATGTTAGTATCATAGGGTATTGTAGGGTATGGTATGGTATGCTAATATGTCATGGTATGTTAGAATGGTATGATGTTAGTATGTTATGGTATGTTATGTTATGGTATGTTATAGTAGTTGGTAGGGTTTCTTGAACTCTTTACAGGTTGTGAGATGGAAGTAGAAACACATGTACATGTACAAATCCTAAACCAACTAGGGTTTCATGAACTACAATTGCATGCTATAAATTGGGTTGAAAATGGCCCTCTCCCTCATATTTTCATGGCCCAATGTGTCTAGAAATCACTAAGAAAACACATGTTGCAGCATTAAGAAAACACTATGTGTCTAGAGATCACAGGTTATATTATTCGTGTACTAAAATATAAGCCAACAACCTGCATAATAAAACTAGGGTTCACAAATTGAGACATGGAACTACAAACTAGGGTTTTATGAACTATTTAGGTTTGAAGATCAAATTAGACTGGTCAGTATCATTTAAGTAGAAACCAAAAGGCCATATAGCCCTAGGCTACACTTACAAATTGAAAACCAACTAGGGTTTCATGAACTACAAATTGCATATTATAACTAATTCTAATTATTACATATATAATCTAAAACCTGATTTCCCTTCTTTGTTGCACGACTTCCATTCATAAAGTAGGCAGCATATAAAGGTAATATTCAAGGTTCTAAGTGCAACCCTTCTAAGTGCGACCCCAACCTCATAATCTGATATGATATCATCAGTTCTGGCAGTAACGAATAGGGCAGGGTTCACAAGTTATGAGATGGAACTATGGTTTTATGACCTATTTAGGTATATATCATTAGATTGGTTAGTATCATTTAAGTAGAAACCAAAAGGCCCTATACCTAGGATATGCACATACATGAAATAATTTTATTGGGATTAATATGGACTACTTATTATTTCATATGTTCATAAATGCAAATACCAATGTGTGCAAATTCTAGGATGATTTTTAGAGAAGTTTAGGAGGTGAATCAAATTATCAAATTGTTGCAATTGAATTAAACCCTAGGTTATGAATTGAATTTCTTTGTTATCCTAAACCTTAGATAACACTATTGTAGATTATGAATAGTTACATGCTAGACTTGCCTGAAATGCCATGTGCTTCTATGATGAAAGATGATTAGGGTTTATAGACCCTAACGAGGAAAACAATTATAGTGTGGAGATTTGAATTTTAGCTTATATTATCTTTATGATTGGGTAGATTCTAGCATTGGTTATGCATGCTAATTTGAGATAATTTTGGGTTGAATTTGTTAAGTAAACTTTAATGGTGTTTATTTCATTAGATGTCCTAAGTGCAGACCTTTGGATAGGTCATCATGCACTTGTGTAGGCCATCAAGATGATGAATAAGGAAAATCCTCTGGAATAAAAGGAACTTGCTAGCCAAAATGACCCTTCAAACCTTAATTGTACACCCAAAGAGAACATGTCGCTACCAAAGGAAGGATCAATAGGTATGCCAAGATAGGAAGTGAGTGGGTAAGATAGGAAGGCAAGGAAGTGACCTTAGGCTATGATAGGTGGGTAAGAAGGCTATTAGGGCTTCCTTAAATAGGATATTACTTGTCAAGGTTTCCTCATTGATTATAAATCCTAGGTTATGCATGCTAACCTTTAAACTTTAGTAAGGGTTAGGGTTTCCTCGTTGATTATAAACCCTAGGTTATGCATGCTAACCCTTAAATCGTTAAAATTGCAACAAGTATAGTAGATCGTTAAAATTGCAAGTGCTCAATAGATCGTTATAGAAGACACATATTCATGAACTTGTTTCATTTTTTATTTGTCAAGGAAGAACAATTTTTATGGGACATTATCATTATGGGATGTTTTCATTTCAATTATGCATGTGGTTGAAGCATGTTAGCGGTGTTGATGGGACGTTATCATCATATCGTACAAATTCAACCTTTTTTGCAACCGACATAAAAGTATTTCCAGCCAAGTATTTAGCATTATGATAGTCCTATATTTCACTTTTTAGCTTGTCAAGACAAAGGCACAATCTTTTTAAGTAAACATCAGTGATAAACAATTTTATAAGTGACAAGTTTCCAAGCCAATGGGACTGTTAAACCAAATCAAATTTCCAGTTAGGTAAAATGTCTTATGACAGTCCAAGATGTAATTTCCAGTCAAGTAAAATGTCTTATGACAATCCAAGATGTAATTTCCAGTCAAGTAGGAATGATAAGAAGTATATTCACTTGGCTTTTGATGACACAATGACTTGCAAGCAATTCAAGGCCTTTTCTAGTATTTTTCCAAGTTATGGATGTTTATATACCACTGTCAAATTTGTTTAAGTATGGCTGGGAATGATTGTTTATATACAGTCCCTTTAGGGTGTCTTTGTGCCACTTTAAATTGGGTTATGGACAAATTTGAGGTGAGGCATTAGTGAGTGGGTAAGATAGGAAGGCAAGGAAGTGACCTTAGGATATGATAGGTGGGTAAGAAGGCTATTAGGGCTGCCCTAAATAGGATATTACAGTGAAGAATTTAGGGAAGCTTAGGATGAGTTAGTGGTGTTCTAGGGCTGTCCAAAATGGATATTACAGTCAGAGATATAGGGAGAGTCATGGGGGTCTAAGTAGTGTGGAAATGAAAGGAATAAGCCTTGCTTTAGAGAGAGGGAAAGGTAAGAGTATAGGGAAAGGGTTTTAGCAAGGGTTAGGCTAGAATAGAATGGTTTAGGTGTGTCTTATGGCTACATAATAGGTAGTATTACAGTGTAGTTTGATAGACAATCCTAGGGTTAATCAAGGATAGAAAATGAAGTAGAAGGCCAAAGGTTAGAATTACTATGTAAATACCAAAGGAAAACAAGTGCTTTCTATTGCAATTTGGACAATGAATAAGACTGTAGGTGTTAGTATGTTGGTTCAATATGAGTTAGGGTTCTATAGGAGTTAGAGTTCAATTATCATTGTTATTGTACATGCTTATGCATTTGTGTATTTTTTTGTTAACTAACCTACAGTGTTAAATTTTTTTATGCATTTTATTGTGAACATACGGACTTTATTGCTTCGACAACAATAAGTATTGCAAGCACATCAACTGTAAACTACTACTGCATTCGACATAATGTATGGAAATCTGTCATAAAAGATAAAGTAATATAAAGAAGTACAAAATGATATATTAATATACAAAAATTTCCAATGATATACAAAATATGGTAACTCGTGCCAACATGCCACATCATGGCTAGTGTACATAGGAGGGTTTCTCAATCCTCCTGCCCACCCTTGGAGCTCCCAAGTGCAACACCAAAATCGATCTTCCTCTTCTTCGAGCTAGAGGAAGCTCGGTTCTTCTGGCTGCTTCGACCACCTCCCCTTGGGCTCTGAAATGACAACAATCAAATGTCAACTCCTACAGGAAATTATACAAGTATAAAACACAATTTAAATATCAAAATTACGTTTTCAAATTTTAAATAGCTCACCTGAGACGAGACCGTAAGTGGTGAGAGGGCTACCCTCCTCTGTGATCCAAGTCTCTTAGCAATGCCACCCTGCAACATTTAAACAATAAGATAACTCATACAATTTACTGCTATGTTAATTTTCGTTAATATTGAACACGATTTTCATAAACTAATCAATCTCACCAGGAACACAACAGGTTAGTCCTAGGGGCTGGCAGGTGGAGCAATCGGTTGGTCCTTAGGGGTGGCAGGTGGAGTAGTGGGCTATACAACCTGCTCTAATGCTAGGGTGGATGGCATACCAGAGGATGTAGCCACATCGACATTGGCTACAACACTAGGGGGCACGGTGGAAGAGAGTGTGGACTAGAGTGGGCGAAGTGGTGATGTACGGCGATAAATGCCAACTGGTTGTAGCATGGAACGAGCCACCCTAGAAGAGGAAACGCGGATGAGGTCTAGGATGGGGTGGAGGGATGGGTGAATGTGGATCGATGGTGTAATTTGGTCAGAGGGGGGAGGGTGGAAACATGGGAAAATACAAGGGAGGGGGTGGATGGGTGGGGGGGGGGGAGTTGGATGGAAGTGTGGTGGTGAGTGGGAGGCAAGGGATGGATGGAATGGGGTGGAGAGGGATGCAGGGAAAGGGACATGTATGCCAGGAACTACACCTAGCATATATGGTGGGAAAAAGGCAGTCGGTGGAGAGATACTGACACCGACGTGCCTATGTAGTGGGACCTCCATACATATTCATGGCATCGTATATTGGTACATAAAAAATATAACTATAAAAATCTAAGCCATCAAAATTGAAATTAAATTTATACTTTATTTCAAGATACCTGCTCACGAAGGGATATGCTAATCCTCGGTGGGGATGGCTGGTCACTCAATCCTGTGGACACCTATTCATTTGCACAAATTTTTTTAGATTCAATTAGTAAATATTAACTAAATATGGGCCAACAATTTAAATAAATATGTGATGATTGACAAGAACTAATTTAGTGATATAATAAAAGTCACAAATCAATCAAGTGACATAACATCAATAATATGATAGTGATAATAACAGTCCCAAACTTGCATAATAATTTTTCTTTTAATTTATGATTTTGAGGGATGTTACATTTTTCTCTATTTTAGAGAATATCCACAAAGTTTATGGGCTTACTCCTTAGACTTTCTCGTCGATCCTTGAAATAATATTCAAAAATCATATTCTTTTCTTGTGCAATATCAAAGGGTTGATGATTTGTAGGGTAAGTGTTTGTCATATTTTCCCTAACTATACTTTGAAAATTGTATCCATTATTGATGCTAAAGTTTCCTTATATACAATTTAGTTGACTAGTTAGCCCTAGTAAGCCTTTCTTATGTTTCATTTCCTTTCTGGTCTAGAGAATAGACATGGCTATGAGTTCTCTTCTCCTCCTATTTCAAACCTAATGTTTTAAGGTATCCTAATTGAGAATACCCTTCTTAGTACATTTTCTTCTAAGTTTCTATTATAGGTAGCATATTGAGTAGATAATGGTTATTTTCACATATTCAATTCTTGACAATACAACTAAGACCCAATTCATTAATTACC
The DNA here is from genome assembly GCA_001517045.1 of Pseudotsuga menziesii. Taxonomy (NCBI): domain Eukaryota; kingdom Viridiplantae; phylum Streptophyta; class Pinopsida; order Pinales; family Pinaceae; genus Pseudotsuga; species Pseudotsuga menziesii. The sequence continues at coordinate 110,377 of LPNX010773917.1, read as the reverse complement.
AATTTAATTATCTAACCCATCGTCTTGGTGCATCTCCATGTAAATGTTTTCCACATAAGTTTTTTCTAGGTCCCTCATTTTTTCACCAATGTCAAACATACTTCCTAGCTTGTTACAATTAAGGTAAGATAACATTCATCCATTTTTGAAGGAATTGAATGAACTTTAAGATAGTGTGGTAGAATATTTTTTTCTTTCTCTCATGACCTTGTTAGAAAAACAGGATTGCGGAGCAATAACAATAAACAATAAACACGATGCAAATATTAAAAAAAATTACAAGAGAGACACATATCTTGGATGACAAGATTAACTACTAACATTAAATTTAATTAATGAAAGAAAACTACCTGTGTGTATGGTGTCACGATGTCCTCTGCAGCTTCCATGGCTCCATCTAGGTTGAAGGAACCAACGTCCTTCCGCCCGTGTGTTGGAGACTCGGCACTGAATAGTTGTACATTAAAAAAAATCAAGTCATCAACATCTGATTCTAAGTTAAATTTATTAGAAATTATGACATTAAATAAAACAATAACTAACCTGGTGTAGGTAGCTCTCTGTTCCATGCTCCTACGTGGGAACTCGGCAAGGATTCCCACAATGAGAACAACGATGTGGCACTAGTCTCGTCGAGTTGGATGGATCCACCTAGCTACCACCTGTATCTGCTCTCCCTCGCCTACCACCAGTAGACCGTGCAGAAGTGTGTCTCTCTGGGTGGTCCTGCTCGCTTTGCGAGGACATAGCCACAAATGCGGTATGCCTAAGAAGGTACCGTGTGGCATGTCTAACAGACTCATGGACCTCATCTAGCCTGCTACCTAATCCAGGGGTTTGAGGAGGCAGGTTTGGCTCTTGCCTAAGTGTAGGAGGTCCTCTGAGTGGGTTCCGGTGGGCGTGAGGTCGATCTTGGGCTGAGCCAAAAATGACGCCCTGGAACTCGGTGATGTCGAAGTAGTTCACATGGAACCCTAACACAAACTTAGCCCACAGTTTCCTGAGAAAATACTGTGGGACCTTGACATTGTTGCATGAAGACTTGTCGAAAACCATGAACCATCTCTTCCTCTAGTTTTCTCTCCATGGCTGGTAATTACACCAAACTTTCCTCTTCCTCACATTTGGAGGCTGTTCTGTTCTAGGATCTATAAATTTACTCCACAGTTGGGTTTTTGTGATATTCAGGTTTTTTATATCCTCTTTGGATATACTAGTGCTATAATGCTCTCTCATTCGAGCCCAATATTCACTCAAACTGGTTATCTCACTGTAGGAAATGTTGATAGATTCTATAATGTTTTGTATTGATGTGGCGAGGAAAACCTGAGAGGGTTCCCTCATGTTCTTCAATTCACCACTCAAAATTCTTAATTGGTTTAAATCCTCGTGTAATTCATCTTCGGGGTTTTCTTCGTTTAATAAGGGGTTTGGGTCCTCTGTTTGGTTTGTTTCATTCCTTTCTTGGGATGGTTCATTGGTGTTTGTCATTGTGGTTGGGTAATTTGTACCTACAGTATCAAATTTTGCCCATTTCAATTGATTTTCATTTTTTTTTTAATTTTGTATTTTATTTTAAAAACAATAAAAACAATGAAATAAACAAGAAAAACTGCATTCCTACTCTATTTACCTTGCTCCAACGCTGTTTTAGGAGATTTGCACAAGTCCTTTGGGCTCCTTGGGGGTCGTTGTCTCCTTTCGCGCTCGTGGGTGGCTATAAAACAAAAAACAATGTCCACTTTTTTTTAAACACAAGGACACGCGCGCGTGTTCACATGCACGTGCGAGTGTAGGCACGTGAATGCGTCCACATGCACGTGCATGCTCCTATTGCCCACGCTGTCAATCTGACGTGGAGGTTTGCCAATGCCGAAGTAGGAGCGCATGCGCGCTTCTAGGAGGTGCGTGTGCGTTGTCGATTTGGGCTGCTCGCATGCTCCCATTGCTTTATATTTGTTTAGCAGGTTCTTGCGGGCACCCTTATAATTTATATTTTTCAATTTTTAATATTTTTTATTTACGACGGTTAGCATAAAGTGACTAAGGTGACATGATCTCCCCCATACTAGGTTGGAGAGCACCTAGCTTCTCTTAATGCAATAAAAATTAAGAATAAAAAATTAAACAAAAAACAAAAATAAAAACTTTCTATTATTAAATAATGCAAAAAAACTTCCTTGCATGTGAAGAGGACATCTTAAAATTTTTTTACTACTGTTCTTGATTTCATTATGTTTTCTAAATTTATTATGTGTCAATAGCAGTTGTCAATCTAGTTTTGTAACTTATTAATTTCATTATGTTTTTTTAACTTATTATATGTCAATAGTAGTTGTCAATCTAGTTTTGTAACTTATTAGTCAGAGTTGTCCTTTTTACCTTCATTCCTTCTAACAAGAAGTTAAATTATTGATCTCATTTTTTTTCATTAATTTTATATAAATAAATTTAGTTTTTTAACATTTCTAAAGTTTTGACTCATTTTCTTTATTTATTTTAATTTATATAAAAATTTGTTATACCATAAAAGTTAAGAATAAAAGAGATTAAATAAAAAAAATTAAAAACTTACTATTATTAATTAATACTAATACAAGGAAACTTCCGAATAACTTAGAAAAGATTTCCTACTTTTATTTAAACTTATTATGTGTGAATAACCGTTCATTCTCTTCATTATCTGTTGATCCGTGACATTCTATACTAGATTTTGCGGGTCGGGTGAGCAAACTTCAAACAGAGAGCATTCTCTGCCATCGTTTTGGTTTTCCTCCTTTACAATAGCAGGATGTCTTGCTGTTAAATGTATTTGTGGTCGGTTGATTCACTTCTTTTTGCTCAATCTTTCATTTCCAAATACAAGTGAATCGATCACCCAATCTTTCATTATTATAAATGATGATGTTTTTAATATAATAAAAATTATTGAGTATAAAGTAATTATTTTTATTTTATTAAAACTTTTGATAATTAAACTTAATTTTTTTAAAAGATATATTTTGTTAAAATAATTGTATGTGAAACTATTTGTAACTAATTTTATTTTTAAAAGAATTTATATTTTGTTAAAATTGTTGCATATAAAACTAAAATAATGCCCGATCTTTTGGGATATCTCCAAGGCCTTGGAAACATTAAGGAACTCTTTATATTTTCAATCTAAAATTTGATTTAATTTGGGTTGAGTGGCCTATTTATGTTTATATTTGAATCTTTTGGTATATCTCCAAGCCCTTGGAAACATTAAGGAACTCTTTATATTTTCAATCTAAAATTTGATTTAATTTGGGTTGAGCGGTCTATTTATGTTTATATTTGATAGTAAAAGTAAGTATTTTTAATTAGTTTTGTAGTTGGTAAGAGTGGTTTTTTTACAATATCTGTAATGAAGTTGTGCCATTTTCAAATTTCTTTTATGCTTGTCTTACAGTAGTTAATGCCACTTTTAGACCTTGGTTACATAAGCAGAATGATTTAAAAAATAAATAACAAGATTCAGAAAATACAACAATGCTGTTTTTATTCTCGAAAAATTTTATTCCAAATTTTTTTAGGCAGAGATTTTGATGGTCTCAGTTCTTGTTAACTATTGGTTTCACCTTTTTCTATTAGTTTTATGTAAGTACATTTAATTTTTAGAAATGTGTAAAGTGCAACATTCGTTTTAGTAATTTTTTATATTTATTTTAATTTCTGTTGGAATTGATTCAAAATCTAATTGGTGCTATTCCATTGAAATAAAGCTTAAATAAATTGAGAAAAAAGTAAAATTAATGAATAGAAACTTTCAATAAACTAAAGTGAAAAGTTTCTAGTTTCTGGTTTTTTGCTTTTTGGGTTGTTCCATATTGCTCTACCATTTGGATGGGATGTTTTTTTTTTTCACCTTTTTCTATTAATTTCATGTAAGTACATTTAATTTTTAGAAATGTGTAAAGTGCAACATTATTTTAGTTATTTTAATTTATGTTAGAATTTTTTCAAAATCTTATTGATGCTATATCATGAAAATAAGGCTTGAATAAATTGGGAAAAAAATAAAATTAATGAAGTTTCTAGAGAGGAAAGTTTATAGTTTATGTGTTTTTGCTTTTTTGCATGGTTCTATATGGCTCTACCATGTGGATGGATGGGAAGTTTCCATTTTTCTCTTTTATTAATCTCATGCATTTACATTTATTTTTTAGAAATGTGTAAAGTGTAACATTAGTTTTAGTTATTTCTATATTTATTTTAATTTATGTTGTTTTAAAAAAAAAAATCTAATTGGCTATATACTATAGAAATAAGGCTTAAATAAATTGAGAAAAAACATAAAATTCATAGATAGAAACTTTCTATAAACTAAAATAAGAAGTTTTTAGTTTATGTTTTTTTGCATTGTTTCATATTGCTCTACCTTTTGGATGAAATTTTTTTTCATATTTTTCTATTAATTTCATGCAAGTACATTTAATATTTAGAAATGTGTAAAGTGCAACATTAGTTTCAGTTATTTTAATTTGGATGGAAAGTTGCAATTTTTAATTTTTTTTTTTTGCATAAGTTTGTTCCATATACATTTTTATATTTCTATTGTTATTGTATCCCATAACTCCAAGGGTGGTGCTCTCATGTAGAGTGCAAATCCCACACATGCACTCCCACACATTTGGCCATAGTTAGAAGGATGTGTTGATGATGCCAACCAGAAAACCAATAAAGTTGAAATGAGGTGATAAGCTCAAATGCAATAAAATTTAAACATTGATTTTCAAACTAGTTTTGGTTTTGAATTGAATGATTATGATGACAATATCAAAAGGGATGATGTAGGACAAGAAGGCCCATGGAGAAGCACCTTCATAAATGTGTTACCTTATTTCATTTAGATTAGTATAATCTCTATAAATATATTAAATTCTAAAAATTTTATTCAGAAAATATAACATATGTTTTTAGAAGAGCTTTTTATCTTGGCTAAATGTTTGTGTTTTATATAGAGAGCACTGTTTTTAATATATTTTAGAATATCTAGGTATAATTTTTTATCTTATATCCTAAGTATNATATATATAGTTTTGGTTTAATAGCATTTTTAATAGAGAGCTATAAGATTATAGCTCTCTTTTGATAATTGTGCCATTTCAATGTCCCCATTCTTTATCAACTAATATGTTAATCGAAACATAAGAAGGTGTCATCATTGAGATTTCATAAGGCAAGGTAGCATTGCATTACCAAGGAGAATTGGAACACAACAATGTGTCATCATTATGATGTCACAAGGAAAGGAAGTATTGCATTTTTTTTTAACAAAATCGTTTATATTAATTATATTGATAGGATCAACAATTCTGCTGTAAAGAGAACATAATGCAACAATCAGCCTTATCACTGCCTCTTCAGACAATCAACCTACAAGCAACTAAGGCGGGATTTCTATGCTTGCATCCTGATTCACGACAAGCTCATTAGGTCCTGCAGCAATAGACTTATTAGCTGCTAGATCCGCCTCTTCATTGAGCTCCCTAAGAATATGGAAGAAATTAATCTTCTTGAACATTTTGGACAAGGTTCTAATCCTCCTGATCAACCTTGTTGTTTGTTCATTTTTACCCTTTCTTCCTTCGTTCAGCGCTTGGATAATAAACCTGGAGTCACCAAAAACCAGCACTTCTTCCACTACTTTCTTCTTCAGTAGCTTGAGCCCTTGCCAGAGCCCGTAAGCTTCGGCCATATTATTAGAGTTGTAAACTACGTTCCAATAGTATTCTATCTTGGTTTCCCCTCTCGGTTCCATTATAATTCCTCCTCCTCCCGCTTTGCCTGGGTTCCCTTTGGAGGCTCCATCAAAGAATAATTTGAAGATTTTCCTTTCTCTTAGCCAATTCTCGAATTGGGATTTATCCATTCTTATCTCCCAGTCCTCTAAATTTTTTGCTTTCATAGGATTTGTGGCCCTTATATTGAGACTTTGCAGCCAATTGTTTTCAGTATTAGTTAACTTTTCTATATTGGATGGGATCTTGGGGATGCTGACCACCTCCTCGAGTAATGCATGCACTTTAGCAGCAATCTTCCATGCTGGCTGGCACTTGTCTTGGAATATTATATGGTTCCTCTCATTCCAAATACACCAGCAAATTATTTTCAAAAGTTTCATCCAGCATGCTTTTAAACCATTTTTTTTCCGGAGCTCTCCTTGATAGATTTTTCCCCAGTTGAGAAAGCAAGAATGAATATGGTCTGGTAATTTTAATTCACCTCCCCAATGTATCAGCACCTCTTTCCAGATAGAGGTAGCAAAAGGGCATTTGAGAAAAAGATGGTTGATATTCTCAGCGTTTACAGCACATAGAGGACAGCGAAAAGGGCCCGCAATCCCTCTCTTCTCCAGGTTCTCACCCGTCAGCACTCTCCCATGCATCAGAATCCAAGAAAACATCTCAATTTTCGGGATTGTCTTGCAATTCCAAATGTAATTCTAGATTTCTGGATTTCCTAGCACGTTGTAGTTGGCAGAAAATTTCTGATATCCCTCTGTCGCCGTGTAATTTCCTGAGCTCATCCCCCATCCATGCTTGTCTTTTATATTTTTTCCCAACAGTGCCAACCCTGATAAGTGAGAGAACAACATTCTTTTTTCATTTTTTAAATCCTCTGGACACTCCGGCAACTTCCAGGCGACCCAACTCGCTGGCTCCTCATTCTTCCATTCAAAAATATCCCAAAGTGTTTTTATTCCCTGCGCTGTCATCCAATTTTGCAGGCGTGAGAGTTTAGGAGGGATTTGTCCCTGGATTATATCATACCAGATTCTGATGCATTTCCCATTGCCAGTGATCCAGTGCAATCTAGGAGTGAAGAATGGCAACGCCTTCCTGCAGATTTTTGCTATTGGAGATCCCTTCTTAATCACTGGCTCTCCATCGAGACATCTGAGTCTTGATCCATGGAAGTATTGACTTTTTAACACACAGCTGCTCCAGGACGGATTGGGCACCAGCATGTTCCATAGCAATTTGGCTCCGATAACCAAATTCTGAATTTTTAAGTCTCTTATGGAGAGTCCTCCCTCTGTCCATGGGTGTTTGATCGTATTCCAGCTTACCAGGGCGAATTTTTTGCCTCCCTCATTTTGTCCTCCCTGCCAGAGGAAATTACACATCAATCTTTCAATCTGATTTAAAATATGAGCTGGAGCAAGTAATAGCGAGCATTGGTATAGAAGGCAACTGTTCAAGACAACTTTTATAAGCACAACCTTCCCAGCCAGGTTGAGCCAAACCGCCCCCCAACCCATGATTTTCTTTTTGACTTTTTCCACTATAGGAAGCCAAGCTGAGGTCTTGGAGTTGGACTTGAAAATAGGCACCCCAAGATAGTTGAAGGAGTCCCAGTTGATAGCTCCGTCCATGTTAAGAACCCATGTGATTTATAGCATTTCCCTTGGGTTTATGTTCCAACCATATACCTGGCTTTTCTTGAGGTTGATTTTACTGCCGGAGGCTTGACAGTACTGGTGCAGTTCATTCTTGAACCAACGAGCTATGATCTGACTGGATCCTCCCAAAAGGATGGTATCATTCGCGAATTGCACGTGATTGATATCTTTAGTGCCTCTTGCCATTTTTATTCCTGATAGCTCTTGATCTTGCCTAGCTAATTCCAATTGGAAACTAAGAACTGATGCTTGGATGGCATACAGCAGGGGGGATAGCGGGCATCCTTGCCTCAGACCATGGGTGGCTTGGAAGAAGGGAGCTGCTCTTCCATTGACTCACAGAGCTATCCAAGGTTGGATGATACATGCCTTAACCCAAGAGATAAATTTAGGGGCGAATCCGAATCTTCTCATCACTTGAAGGAGAAATGAGTGGCTGACTCGGTCAAAGGCATTTGCTAGGTCAAGCTTCACCACCATTCCTTTATATCCATTCTTCGATATAGATTGGATGGCCTCTTCAACTAAAATAATATTGTCCCAGATCTTCTAACCTTTCACAAAACCACCTTGATTTTTCGGGATAAGGTGAGGGAGAATGTATTTTAATCTATTGGCAATGATTTTAGTAATGAGTTTATATCCTATATTGCACAAGGATATAGGCCGGAACCTGTCGAAAGAGTGAGCTTCCTTCTCTTTGGGTATCAATGCCAGGAAAGATGAATTAGTGTTGCCCCCAATTTTATTACAGGATTGAGATTTCTTGACCATTTTGAAGAGATCTCTTTTAATGATGTTCTAGCAGATTTTTATAAAATTGACATTGTAACCGTCAGGCCCAGGCGCTCTGTCCTCCTCCATGCTGTCAACGGCCTGTCTTATTTCCTCCATCGTGATTGGTTGCTTCATAGAACCATTGTCTTTGTAATTAACAGCCCTGGGAATTAGTTGGAGCAGCTCCACATCTTCCGAGACAGGCTGAGCTGTGAAGAGATCTTTGAAGTTCCTGGGCGCTTCTTCCTTTATTTCTTCAAAATTGGAGATTAGTCTACCGTGAGCCTGGATCTCTTGGACGAAATTTACATTTTTTCTTGCCTCTTCCTGTTTATGAAAGAAGCTAGTATTTCTATCACCTTCTTTCATCCATTTGCAGCGAGATTTTTTCCTCCACCACTCAGATTCGAGTCTGCAGGCTATGTGGAGTTCCAGCTGCAATTTGCTCTCAATTTGGATGTCTGAATTTCCCACAGTTCTGTCCTCCATACTGGCCTGGTGAAGTTCCAGCGCATGGGTAGCTTGAAGTTTTATTTGATTGGGAGGTGGGATCGATTTGGCCCAGCCTTTAAGAGCTTTCTTGGTCCTCCTTAATTTCTCCTCCCAAATGTAGAAAGGAGATCCAGAGACTGGGGGATACCATGCTTCTCCTACAATCTTTAGGAAATCAAGGTGATTGGCCCACTGTGGATTAAATCTGAACGAAATAGGGCCCAGATTTTTATCCTTCTTCATCTCAAGGAGTACAGGATTATGGTCTAATCCTCCGAATGGTAAAATTTTGGATGAGATGTTCAGGAAAAGAAGAAGGAAGGTGTCCTGAACCAGGAAACGATCTAGCCTAGCAGCAATGTGCCCTGGTCCAGTCCTTTTATTATTCCCTGTAAACTTTCCGGACAACGGTTTGATATCCATGAGATCCCAGTCTAATATAGTTTCATCAACAAGTTCTCTGATGGGGTGTCTAATTAGGGAGCCCCCTCTTTTTTCAGCTTGGCTGAGAGTGACATTGAGATCTCCAGCAATAATTACATTTCCTAGCAAATCGCTTCTTTCCTCTCGGAGAAGATTCCAGCAATTTCTTTTTTCAGCATATGATTTGGGGGCATATAGATTGAAGATTCTTACCAGGGTATTTGTGTCAATATGCCTTAGTAGAGTGAGGATCCAATGTGGACTATACTTGGTATCCACAGCCTCAAATTTCTTGTCATCCTAGAGAGTTCCAATACCTCCGGATGCGCCCCTTGAACTAATAGCAACTTTACCTCTTTTTTCCTGAAATTTCTGACTTACATGGAGAAATGCAGCTTCCTCCATCTTGGTCTCCTGGATCAGAAAGATGTTCGGTTGGTGAAGAGAGATTAAATCTAGCATTGATTCTTCCTTTCTTTTGTTACCGAGTCCTCTGCAGTTCTAGGAGAGGACCTTCATTACTTACTTTTAGAGGTCGTGGGCATCCCTTTCTGGGCATGCCCTTGATGTCTGGTATTCCTCGTATTCTTCAGCAGTTTTTCCATGGTTAGCTAGGATCCTTGCAGCTTATCCTTATAGGTCTCTTGCTCCCTGACTTCTTTTTTGGATTTCCTTCCTTTGGTTTTAGTTTTCCTTGGGGTGATCAGCTCTATTTCCCCTTCTTCCTCCTCTTCCTCTTCTGATTCAGTATATTGTCTCCTTCTTTGGTCATTGTTGTACCTTCGTCTTGATCTTTCCCTTGCTGGACTAAAGGGGCTACTTCTGGCTCCTTGCTAGTTTCATTACTGGATTTCTCTTCATCATCATTAATTACAATCCTTACATCAGTGGATTCTTTTAGCTTGGGGTTTCCCTGGGAGTCTTCATTCGTCTCTTCATCATCATTAGTTACAATCCTTACATCAGTGGATTCTTTTAGCTTGGAGTTTCCCTGGTATTCTTCATTTGGGATGACTTTGAATTCCTTCGAGGCCACTCCAGCCTGGATTTTAGATTTAGCTCTATTTACTCTTTTCCATCCCTCCACTTTATCCTGTTGGACTTCTGGATTTTTGGGGCAGTTACGGATGAAGTGCTCGTATTCTTGGCATCCTCTGCACTTGAACGATAGTTGTTCATAGTCCAGCTTTTGGTAGTGGGACCAGTTACCCATCGTTAGTTTTATTTCCTCTGGAAATCCTACTTCTAGATCTACCTCAATGCATATTCAGGTGCATGCATATTGGTCCTTCGAGCTAGCCATGTCTATGTATTTTCCCAGGACATACCCTATAGCCTCAAGAGATTTAGGGTTCCAGCAGTGCATGGGGAGGTTTGGAAGTCTGACCCAAACTGGCACTGCTTTGGGGGTGTCGGCCTCAGGATCAAAGTCTGGAGTCCACCCATTAAGATATAGACCCTGCGGCCCCATGAAGTAGGGCCCATTTCTGAAGATTAGGTCTTTGTCCTCCTTGGATTCGAAATCAAACAGGAAGTAGCCCCTTTCGATGGAGTAAGAGGACACTTTTTTGGATATCATAGGACTCCAGTTCCTTTGAACCCAGCTGTCCGTATTTTTAGGTGAAGGCCAGAGCCCCGTAAATTTCTCGATCAGAGCCCGATCCATCAGAGATAGAGCTACCCTCATGGTTTCTTTCGGAGGAAGATCTACCTCCGACACATCTTCAATACGCTTGACAAACTTTGGCGTAGCCCTTTTCCCCAATCTCTTATTCTGGCAGTCTATTAGCTGGTCAAAAGCTTCGGATCGCAGATCCGATGGTGTTCCCATCGGATTACCACGCTGAAAGTCCAATCCAGACACTCAGCTCAGTGTTTACCCAATCGAACAGCTTTCCGGGTTCAGGATGCCCCCAGTGGGCCCGTCTCTGCTCAGCACCTGCGGCAATTAGCGATCAGCCCAGCTTGCGTTGACCGAGCGGTCAGCTCGATGGGATCGAGGCTCCCAGCCCGCGTCCTTGCTGCGTGAGCTGCGTCCAATCACTTTATTAATTCTTAATTTTATCCAAATAAAATGATTGCATTACCAAGTATACTCATCTCAATGATCTCTTATAAGGAAACACATTCTTGTGACCCTAGAAGGATGCCTTTCCTTATCCTCATAAAGTTGCTTAGTGCATTTGCAAGCTCACAACCTAACATTATGTAGTTTTGCAAGATCAAAGTGATAAGAAGGCATGGTAATGGTTTACTAGAGGTTTTAATGAAGTCTTGTATTTCCTATTTACTTTAGGAAAGGTAATTGGCAAAGGGTTTTGCAGAAAAAATAATTCAATGCACCATGATTGCCGAAGCATATTAGTGCATTATTCCTTAGATCTGTATATGTTTCAAATTCTCAAATGCATCATTTTTAAGGTGAAAAGGAAGAAAAAATGTTGATTTATTTTCCTCATTTCACCATTTCTTTAATTATTTCCTCCCTACCAGCCTTTGATGTTTATCTTTAATATACCCCAACCTCAAATCTCAATGATTGAATCACTGAAAAACTAGGTATTTTCCTTCAATATATTTGTTTAGTACATTTTAATGGTTTCTTTTAATTGATTTTAGTGTAAAAATTATCATTTATTTTTATTTTTAATTTAAATGCCATGATGGTGCACTAGATTTAGGCTATGTGCACTAATGTCAATGTACAAATAGGTTGTAGTAATGTGGTTCATTCATTAAGGGGAGGACATCTCAAACTAGGAAACATAACACACACTAACACCGATGTTGTGAATGTTATGCATTGAGTGCATTGCACCTTGTCAAATTACAAACATTAGTAAGATAAAATGATGATTTTTCAAGTTGTAATGAAGCCTTCAATTTGAATGGGTGCATGTGCATGTGGACATGCTCACATCAATGTGTTATACTCCGCACCATAGACAATGTGTCTTATTACCTTAAACACACTTATGAAAGAATTTGCATTTGATGTGAATTAATGGGTGCGCTTATGTTGATTGGATCCAGCATTCTCAGTGTGAGATATGCATACTAACATATGTTTCAAGGTTTTAGTAATTAAATAAACATTGTAGGGCATCCTATGAACATGCATACATTGAAAAGTGAAAAAGGCCTTAGCTTGAATTCTTCGATGCCTACATGTTGATAGGATGTGCAATTTCTAGTGTGAGATATGTGCACATATGTTCTAAACCTTCCTAAGTGAATTAATTCATACATATTCCTTATAAAAACAAAAAGAAAATAATGACACACAAATAGAGTACACAAATATTACCCTCGAAACCCTTAACTGGAAACACTAGATTAACATGCAACTGCACCTATTCCTTGGACTAAATTAATTATACATAATACAATATGTAGGTATTTTGGAACATCCAAAAACGTTATTTCACTAACTTCTATTAGATTAAAATCTATATCCCTAACCAAGATTAGTTTATAATGAGCCAAAATCCATTAGTGCATCCTATTACCTTAATCACACTTATGAAAGAAATTGCATTTGATGTTAATTAATTAGTGCATTTATATTGATTAGATCCATCATTCTCAATGTGAGGTATCCACATTGACACATGTGTCAAGGTTTTAGTAATCCAATGAACATTGTAGGGCATACTATGAACATAAATACATTGAAAAGTGAAAAAGAACTTAGCTTGAATTCTTCAATGCCTACATGATCATAGAATACACCATTACTAGTGTGAGAGATGTGCATGTAAGTCCTAAACCTAATTCATACATATTCCAAAGAAATAACAAAGCCTATAATGACACACACATAGAGTACACAAAGATTACTGTGGAAACTCTTCACTAGTAAAACTAGATTATCATACAAACAAATATATATCTTCTCCTTGTATTAACTTGATTGTTCATGATACAATATATAGGTATTTTGGAGCATCCAAAAACCTATTTCACTAAATTGGATTAGATTAAAAGCTAAATCCCTTAACCAATATTAGTTTACAATGAGACAAAATCCTTTGGCCTAACGCGCGCGCACACACACACACACACACACACACACACACTAGTTGGTGCACTACCTCAAACATTGGCTGAGGGTAGGAAGGGGGCTAACAAGTCCCCCACTAGTGCAAATATTGGATCATTCTTTCTATAGATAATGAATTGTGCATAAGTGCATTGTGTATGTATTGTAAGTAATTCCTTCTACTTGGGTGCACAAACTATATGATGCAACTAACACCTCATGCATGCATGCATAATCCACATATAAAGAATATGGAATGCCTCCAATATTCTCCAACTTATTTTCTTTGCAAAACAATGGGGGATTATGATTTATAAGGCCACATACTCAAGACAACAATACTCATCGATTATCTACACTAAGATAACTTCTTAGTACTGACAAACTCATAAATGATTAGAACTTCAACATTCTTCAAGGTGTCAAACTTCTCTAGCAACACAATATTTTCTTCAACCATATCTCTCATAAAGTGGTACTACACATAAATATGATTCATGTTATCATGATAATCATGGCTCTTTGCAAGAAAGATTTCACTTTAACTATCACAATTTGACCTTAAAACTTTTTGTACAAAGTCAATACATGAACACAATTTCTGCTATCATACAACTTCCTTACTTACCTGGGTGGATACCATGTAATTCACTTCTATAGTTGGAAAGGAAGCTAAAACATACCTCTTGTTCATCCAAACAATTGCTCCTTTAGATAAGCTAAACACACAACCACGTTTAGTTTTTATTTGGTTAAAATCTTCAACAGAGTCTACATCAACAAAGGCTTGCACATCTATCAATATGTTTAGTCTAGATCTTTCTCTGTAGAAGATTGCATAATTTGTAGAATTATGCAAGTATTTAAAGACTCTCTTTAGAACATTATCATAGTGAATATGAGACATGTCCTCAACCTCTTCTTATGCCTTGAGTTATTGTTATGTAGATAACTTTGCACATACAAGAATATGAACCTTAATATGTTTACATCTATGCATGGTAAACCCTTGTAAATAATAAATGAATGCTAAAATAGAATGGAGTAGATGAGTACCACAAAGTAAGAAACTACATTTCAAGTGCATGGATCATACCTATGCAAAAAAAAATGTGAAATTAAGATCACAACATGTGGACACTCATAAGTTTACCTCCTCCTAGGTAAAAGCATATTTGTATGTTGAATCAAATATGGAAAAGGAAAGCTACAATAAAGAAGATGAAGGTGATAATAAAAGTGAATAAAACCAAAGAAAACTATAATATGACCGTTAAGTTGAGTAGTGTGAGTAGCACTGAGCTATGTAATGGAAAATAAACCCAAAAATAGTGTGAGTAGAAAGAGATGAGAGACAAACATGTGGATTTTTATTAAAGACAATAGCAAGATGAATTGGGTTGTTAGGCCTATGATAAATCTTGTCATGGGAACCAATATGGAAAAAGTGGTGCTAAATATGGTGTCCCATTTTAGGAGGGCACTACGATACAATTTTTTGGTGGAAATTTTTTTAAGAAGGGTTGTGTCAACAAAACCCTACACATATATCACTATGTCTAGTTTAGATCTTCATTGGTAGTAGATTTTATAATTTGCAGTGCCATGCAAATATCTGAAGACCCTTTATACAACGCTAGCATAGGGAGCATGGGACATGTACTCAAATTCTTCTTATGTCTTGAGACATTGGTATGCATATAAATTTGGATCAAAATGAATATTAACCTTGATCAATTCACATCCCCACATATTACACCCTTTCAAAACAATAACATAAAGCAAAAATACAATTGAGGGAACAAGTACCATGGGGAAATCAACTACATTCTGTAACACCCCTCACTCTTGACCCGCTTATTGTTGTAATATAGGTGATGTAAATATGTGATTGTGTACTAGTTTCTGGTGAGGGGCTCAATGCCAAGGCCCCACTAGCAAACGTTCTACTATTGTTGTGTTTTTGTGATGGAACCATGTGTTAGTTAAAAACATGGTGATGTTGTGTAAGATATAATATACAAGAATGAAATAATGAAATATATATATAGGAGTTTGGATGTGTGACGCAACTAAACGAGGGGAAATGAGATCCACTAGGAGGGGGGTTGAAGGTTAGTGAATCCTTGGGAACATTAAAGATGACTGAGTGTCATCATGGTATCTTCAGGTGTGAAAAGGAAGCCAGTTATGAAATATTTTCTTATTAGCCTGATTCAAAAGTATGACTATGAATTTAGCCTTTAAGCATTGTGAAACAATGCATCATTCATGTGGAAAGAGAATGAACTATTAACCCAAAAATTTTAATAAGTTTATTCACCCTAAAATTAATTAGGATTATAAAAATAAAAAACAAAAAACCATAAAAAATATTAACCCTAATTTAACCTTGGACAAGACAAACCTTGTCGGCCATCTCAAGTGAAAGTGACGATTTCTGTATTAATACACCAATGAAAGAGGAACAATCTCCAGATATCGATTTGTCCTGAAGATGAACCACGCTTGGTTTGAAACGTCGACAATAAATCTTCTCACCATAGATTCTCCATTAGATGTCATGAACTATTACTTGCTTATGAGCATAAAGTGAGAAACTAGTATTACAAGTATTATTACGATCCTAAATGAGATTAAGCAATTATTATTATTAGCAGAATTATACTATGATCATTTTAATTAGCCAATAGAATATTTCGCGGATGATTACTAATCATGATAAGCCTGTAAACAGGAACTATAATTATTAGTACAAGATTAATGATTATTACTATTATGCCCTTAAAATTATTATTGTGAATAAAAACCAGCTTGGACAAATAGATGTCCTTATAATTTTAGTGAAGGATTTATCTCCAAGTGAATAAGTCATTTATTTGTCAAGAGTTAATTAATTGTATTAGTTATTTTGTGCTCAAACATACATTGGAATGGAAAACATTCCATATATCGTTAGGATAATATATAAAATAAATATTTTAGAAAACAAACATTAGTATTATAAAACTGGAATAAGACAATAAGATAATAAGTAACCATAGTTTATATAGAAATATATATATGTCTAGAAAATAAAGGAATGGATCAGTAAGGGTTTCAAGAGAAAGTGAGAGCAATTTTTATGAAATAATTAACTCCAACTTTAGTTTAAAAAAGGAATTCAAGATTGAAAGAGCAGTCTAAAAAGGGAGAATGCGGCCTCCACACCATATAGTTTTCTCATAACTATATATGTAATGAGAGAGAGAGAGGGAGGTCTGTCCATCTTTTGGAAAATATTTGTTTTATGAAGTGCAATTACTGAACTACAATTCACGCTAGGAGGAGAAAACCATGCTCATTTTCTGAGTTGACAAGTCGTTGTTAGTTTAACATTGCAAAGGTAACATCAATCCACATGTTGGCCTTAGGTGAGTTGAACAAGTTTTGTTTATAATATGGAAAATTTGGTTGCAGTGTGAACAGGCTTGTGATGGAGAGCATGTTGAAACAGTCAGCTCCGACATTTTTGGCAATTTTTGGGGAAACGCAAGTATGTTGATAAAGTCTAATGGTAAAGGTGATGAGTTAGTTAGAAGGGTCGTCCACTTTTGAGTAGTGGGGATGATATGTATATGCGACCAATAGAGCCTATAAAAATGTAAAGGGATGGGATTTTGGGGGATTGAGTGAGTTGGGTTCTGCATTGTTCTACTTGGTTGAGTTATGTGGGGTTCAGTTCAATTGATTTGGTTCAGTTCAGATTTGGTTCGAGAAAAATAGGTTTGATGTGAAGAAGAGTCTGTAATGTCATCAGACTATTGTGCATTATGAGGAAGAGTCTGTAATGTCATCAAACTATTGTTCATTGTGAGGCCAGAAAAGTATAAAACATACCACAGAAGAACTCTCTTAACTTCCATAGAATAAAAGGTGAACCTTTTTTGTACTTAGTCAGGGAGGTATGAAAAAGGTTAAATTACCACCTACCCAACGCTACTTCAAGAGAAACATATATCTTGAGTTTTATGAGTGTGAAGGAAAGAAAGATCACTCGGAAAGATCCATTTGAGTACGAGAAATGGGGCTTACAATAATAAACTCGATGCTTTGTTCTTAGTGTTTAACGAGCATGACAAAGACATAAAGTACACTCAGAATATTTTTCATGTTTAGGTCCAGAGCATGAAAAAGAGAAAACTGAGTTCATACCGAGTGTTCCTTTTCTGTAAATTTAGTCCCTCAGGTCCAGAAAAGTGATAAACCTATACCTAAGAATACTCTTCTTAATTCCGTAGAAAAGAGAGTGATCCTTTCTCGTATTATTCCACATGGTCCGAGAAAGAGATAACCTACTACCAATGTGGATGCCCATTCACATATTCTTAACGAGCTTGAACGGACAAGGTAACTCGGTAGTCAAGTCTATTTTTAAGGAGTCAGACCTGGGCCTAAAGAAACTCTATAAGGGTGGGGAGTCCTATAAAGGGATAGCTTGTAAAAAGAGACCAAAATGAGGCTCAATTTAGCGTGAAAAATATCTAAAAAGATTCCCCTGTACTTAAGACAGCTACAACATGAGTATCGAAAGAAAAAATAGGTTCTAAATGAAGATGCTGATGAGAGGAAATCCCTATCCATGGAAGAAAAATGGTAAAGACAAGGAGCTAATGGTTAACAATACCATAGTCCGTGGTCAGAATGTTAATTTCTAGGTTTAAGATGGAGTAGGTATAAATGCAGAATGCATGTGAAACGATAAAAAACCATCCTATATGAGGAAAAAACACCTTAAAATGATGATAAACCTGTTACAAGGAAAAAATACATGGTATTAGTTTTATAAATTGTGAACTATAGGGAAAAAACCCAATTGAAAAATAAATTTTCTATAAATAGTTCAAAACTTAAATAAAAACTCACCATTTGGATTTTTAGCCATAAATGACAAGTTTTCACCTCTACCTTCAATTGCTCGGTGTGGACAATCTGGTGGACCATTTCCAAATCCACAAGTGTCAGGTAATACTACACTCCATGCTCTTCAATTTGATCCAAGCAATTATCAAAATTAAGCCCTAATTTCATGTTTTTAAGCGTCCTCAACAAAGCAACGTTGTGTATGCGGGTTTGCTATAGTAAAAGTTGCGTACACGCGTTCTGTGTGTGGGTTTCCCAAAGGATAGTCGTGTACAGTATGCGACATGCCTTAATAGACAATTGCGTACGCTACGTGAGGTGGAAAAGAAGCATATAGGGTCAAAATTTTGAAGTTTTATATGAAACTAAAGGTTTGCAATTGCTTGTTTACCAGATTGAAAGATGGTGCTTAAGTGGAGGGAGTGCGAACATGAAGATATGGATCAAGAAGCACTCCAAGATTCCCCCACCATGAATGTTTTACATTCAAGTGGGTTATTAAAGTTTTTATGTACCTCACCTATGCGGGCCAATGTCCACCTCTTAGAGTTCCTGATAAATTATTGGGATCATGACTTGGGCATGTTTGACCTTCAAGGCGAGTCCTTGGAGATTGCTTCAGAGGATGTCTACTTCATTGCTGGTTTATCATGACGGGGAGCTCTGGTAAACTTGGAAGGAATCGGCAGAGGCTGTGACCCTCTAAGTGTCTAGAACTATATTGATATATATTGCGCACTAGGAACACAAAAGAGGGGTAGTTGCACCCTATTTTGCACATACGTGATCTTCATCTACAGATATTAACAAGTACTATAGTGAGGGTTGTAGGGTCATCTTCACTTCACCTTGCAACACAGAACCAGATGAGACTAGCAATGGATTGTATGCAGGGGGCCCTATATGACTGGTGCTCGAGAGTGATCTCGATTATGAGAAAACAACTCTCTGACTGCAAGAGAGGCAGGAGGAATAATTTTGGATATTCTAGCATACTAGTAGCCTTCTTCTTTGAGAGAGCGACGGGATTGAGCCCTACAGTACCCTTTCCAGTTCATTCTCCTCATCAGCCTAGGCTCAGTAAATGGGGAGATATATTCCTCCACCAGGGAGGTGATGGATCAATGCAGAGTGTCTATGATGACGACTTCTACTTTTGGTGGGAGAGACAGTTTCTAGCATTGGAGCAGTTTCCATATGTTGGAATGGACTTCTGTGGTGATCCAAACCTCGTCCTCCCTCCAGGAGGAGCATGGGGAGAGTTAGGTAATTTTTTATTTTCAAATTTTCAAATTTTTTATGAATTTTAAAATATAGAGATATATACATATGTATAAGAGTTCTAATCCTTTTAAAATGTCAAAATGCAGATATTGGACCAATCCACTCTGAAGGGAATCCACGCATGTATGTGCATCCTGTCTTGGGAGAAGACTGGGGGTTGATTAGGGTTCTTGAGGGGAAGCTGGTCAGGATTACCCAGAGAGTACCCACCTTAAATATTGAGCACATCCCAGCCATCATGCAGGAGTTCATGGTTGGTGTACCACCTGTCTGGATATGGCTTTTGAGGCGGGTAGCCAGAGTAGTATTGGTATACATAGATGCTGTCGAGGATGCTGAAGTCGAGGAGGCTATTAGCTGGAATATTTCACCTCCTGCAGACAGCAAGGTGTTCCAATGGTCTGAATGGTTTAGATCCATAACAAATATAGGACAGAGGTTGAAGACTCTCCCTAGACATCGTAGATACCTGGAATGTGATGCTTCGATCGTTACCCTGTGTACCTGCAATAAAGATTCAATACGCCAACATATCGAAACTGCCAGAATATAGTCTACTAATCTATGTTAGGGACTAAGGAATATAACAACATACATGTGAAATCAAACAACAAAAATATATGTGGGATAGAAATCAACTTGCATTAAAGAAATATGAAGAAGTTTACGACCAAGCCTTAGTGTTGACATGCATCTCCATGAAACCAAGCATTCTCATCCCCAAAATCTCTGACTCTAGCTCTCTATGCTCTCCCAAATGGTCTTGGGCCAAGTAATCAATCCAATAGCATAAAAATACCTTAAGAGTTCTCCCCTCAACCATGGCTATGAGCTCATATTTATAAGGCTTAATGGATAGGGTAGGTTGAGATATTAGTGGGTGAGGTGGCCTCTAAGATCCTAGGGTAAGGGATCTCGAGCTTAATTGACCCACAACAGTAGGGATAAGGGAGGACATGAGGCTTATCATCTAGAATCCTCGAGAAACTTATCTCTTTTCCCTTTTTACCCAGGGTACCGCATTTCTCCTTAAATGACAGAGCGGTTCTGGTAAGAAATGCTTATGGAGTAGGGGCCATAAGTGGTGGCACCGCTTGTGGGCAACAAGAGATAGGCGGTGTGAACAAGGTACCATTCTCGGACAACAAAGGAAGCACGATGATGGGAATTTTCATGAACGATTGTCAATTAGAATGGGTTTCCACTCCAAGTGCTGGGATTCAGGGCAAGTAGGTATGTCAAAAATCTTATCATATGATGGTGACAAGATTTTGGTATAACAGGGTGCCCCCCAAAGCATGAGTCTTAGAGGGATATGATAAATGAGATCTTTGAGAGAACAAGTCATAACCATGAGATGAAAATGTTGTCTCGATCGAAGCATGTTGTCAAGTAGGTGTCTATAGTACATCAGTATGTTGAATCATAGACACAGGTAACCAAACTCATGGCTGCAGACCAATACAAGGCATATCCATGAGAGGAATAAACAAGCATGGCTACGAGAATACATCGTAGATCCATGTGATAGAAGAATCAAACTTGGACATAGCTACTAGACATAAAATGTAGATCTATGTCATACAGACACAAATTTGAGCATAGCCACGACCATACAAATGTGGATCCATGCTAGATATACAAAACTCCATTGCAACCTGGGGAAAAAGCAATGAGCGCTTTAAACAAATACCCAGGGTCTTCGTCTTGTCTTCCACAAAGTACGATTCTATCCATGTGATTACAATGATCTGAAGTCAAACATGGTAGAAACCACTTGATTATTGGCCAATGATGTGAACCATTAACAAGTGCGAGGGAGATCACAATTAATGTCAATGATTCCCAAGGTACCCTAGTATAATCTATTGAGTGCGAATAGATGTCCTGATGTCGAACACCCAGTTGATTCTATCGATCAAAGGTCAATGATGTGAACCTATGTTGAGAGTGAGAGAATCTGTCATTAAGGAATACAGATATCAAGGTACTAAATATTGTTTCCAAGACTATTTCCCGGATGATGAGCTGATGTCGACAAGAATAGTCTCGTCAAAGGAGGGCCATGATGAGTCCCACATCGACAACATGAAACTCAGAACATAGTTCTGGAATGATGTGAATGTAGTAACCATATGATTGACTCAAAGATACTGACAAAAAGACTGTGTAGACTGCAAAGGTAAAACTTCTTCAAATCCCCTTTGAACATTGGGTGGCACGACAAAAAGAGTCGGCAGCATGACTAAACAAGACAGACACACAATGTGACAGTGGACAATGCATTCTTTTGAAAGACTCAAAGGAGTGACATGACTCATGAAATTGGATCATCACAGAGATCAGCTGAATACCCAATTGACTGACATGATGTGCAGACAAGTGCCATGTTCAAAGGTAATGACAAACCACTGCCATTATTTACAAGATGATTCCCTTCCCATTTCCCCCATCATGATCGATGAGTGCCTCTTTTCAGTTTTACGAGTTCAAAGAGGGTAACAAACACTCGATATAGCTTGTCAGAAGACAAGTCCATAATCATATATTTTATGAACTTGATAGAGGAGGGGTTTGTTCCCAAGATGGGTCTCTCAATGTTTGATTTAACGAGTCCACTGAAAGAAAAATCAGTATCATTCATGTTTAGAGAGTCTGAACGAATACGGAAGAAGACTCCAAAGGTGTCCTGTTTTGTAAATAGTCCTATCTGAACCAAAAAAGAGATAACCTACCATCGGTTAGACGACTCTTCAAATACTTTAACGAGCGTGAAGAAGATAAGATTGCTCGATGATCTTTTTCGTATTTAGGGAGCCTGAAAAGAGTTTAAAGAGAACCCCATGAGGTTTCTTTACACAATGTCATATTTTACGAGCCTGGAAAGAATTGAAAAAAGACTTGGTGACTTTTTCGTTTTTAAGGAGCCTGAAAAAGAGGTGAAAAGGGGACTCCATGACGCTTCTTTACACAATGTTTATTTTTACGAACCTGGAAAAAACTTGAAATGGACTCGGACCTTTGATACTAGATTTTAATGAGTGTGACAAAGTGTCGTAATAAACGCTCATCGACCTTTTCCATTTTATGAAAGTGCGAAAAATCCATAAACAAACTTTCCAAAGCTTCTTACTATAGTTCTCTTATCCCACAAGCGACTCTGAAACAAGTGTTAAATGCATTTATAACTAGCATTAAGGGATTACGACAGATAAACTTTAACTAAAATATGATTTTATATCAAAAATATAGTATGTCAGACCCAAAAATGCCTATATAAGTCATGTAAATAGTAAAAAACCAAATCATTTCACTATTTACCTATAGCAGAGAGAACTTGGAGCATTTTCTTAGCCAGATCTTCAGCAGCTGATACCAGGAGTTTCCACCTCCGTTTCCAGCATCGTCAGTTGCAGGTAATAGCTAAGACCCTTCTCTTTCATTTCATAGCATTTATTTTGATATTTGGTGGGGTTTTGGGCTCAGATGGAAAGCCCTAAAACATTAAAAGCGAGCACTGCAGCTACCCCTTGTGGGATACACGGTACTACCTGAGAACCACACCAACAACACAGTGGACAGGCGGTGCCACCGCCTGTCTCCAATGGTACACAGGTAGTTCCAATCGTGGAGAATTTAAACTGATAGTATAAGCAAAATAAATTCATTCCTTTGATTTTCAATGATTTAAGGATGATTCTAATGCATACCATTATTGTTTTTGGCAGGTCTAGGTTGCTCAAAACATGGTGATATGGAAAGAAAGAACGCATGACAATGCAGATGCTACTGCTGAAAGAAATGCGGGTTGTATTGCCACATTATGGGACTGTGGGATCCTGAAGTTCTTCCGGACACCAAGCATGGTGTCACATGAGCAGTTATTGGAACACATACTGTAGATGTGGAATCCAGAGCAATATTATTTCGAGGTGGGGTCCCATATCCTTACGGTGGAAGTGGAGGATATCTACTTCTTGATAGGTCTCTCTAGACGGGGTGCCCCCATCTCACTGACAGGATCTCGTGGAGGGTATATTACCACTCGAGAGCTTATAGATCATCACTGTGCACCAGGGACAAGAACATAGGGGAAGAAGATCCCCATCAAAGCAGTGACGAATAGGGCCCTATGGACCGTCCTATTTACCATGCAGAGGGTGGTCAGGAGTCAGGGTGTGCACCAGGATTCTAGGGCACACATGCTGTATGCCATAGAGGCCATGGCACCCACATTGTTCAACTGGGTGGAAGCCATGCTTCCAATATTCAAGGATCAGCTGACTAAGTGTCGGCAGGGAGAGCTAAAGCAGTTTGGCTTTGGTTCCATTTTATCCTACTTCTTCAAGCAGGTTCCATAGATGAGACCTCAGATGGTCTTCCAGAGTCTGAGAGCATGGGACCCCCATATCCTGAGGTGGGTCCAGGTCATGGCTCGCATAGGAGCAGGTAGGGGAAGGGTGAAGCTCAGTGATCCATTCTTCAGATGGCTACGAGATTAGATCCTCATGGTTGAGAATTATGCTTATGCATGCATGGACTTCATCGGAGATCTTGACCTACCACTCCCACTTGGCGAACAGTGGGGTGACATCGGTAAGAAGCAAGAAACCCTAAAATGGATGAAAATGATTTTATGTTTTTTAATGTTTTGTATTTTTTATGTTAAGTGACGATACCTATATATTCTCATTCAGATGTGGGAGCAACGTGACCTGGAGGAGCATCTCCATTGGATAGGTGAGCTGGAGCCCACTTTGTACCACGGGGTGATGATATCACTGGGGAGCTGGAGGAAAACCTGAAGAGGTTGACCTTGGATATCCCAGATGCTAACATAGATGACGTCTTGATGAGATATCATAGATCCACAGTGGGAGTATCGAGTCAATTCAGTAGGCTGCTACGTAGAGTAGCTCGAGCAGTGATGTGCTATCACAAGCACCACTAGTGTATGAGGTATGTACTGAATGTTGACAGCTTTAGGATTTTGTATGATGATTTTTGCCTGAAATCCTACGTGCTTCAGATGAGGTCTCGGGACCTATTTTTTGTAAACTTTTTCATATATATATATACAGACTTTTACATGGTGTTTATATGTTTCAAATGGAAAATGCATTTTCTATGAGTTTTATGTGTCTTTGAATGTTTTTTTACAATGTACCATGTTTGATTTGATGTCATGAATGGGAAATATACCAATCTAGGATGTAATTATCCAATGAGTCAGCCACTACATTATGTTCCCTAGGGATATGCCTATAAGCAATAGTTTCAAATTATCTTTCTAGCAAATGCACTCTCCAGAAGAGGCAGAGGAGCACCGAGTTTATAATGGTGTAGACATGGTTTAAATGGAAAACCACGAGCTGTAAGTCCATCAAGACTACTAGATCATGAACATCTTGGGAGGTAGCTTCAGTCAGAAGGCTGATGACTGCTTCATACTTGACGATGTTAATAGTAGCAGGACCTATACAAACCACTCCTGAACTGAGCAAATCTTCTACTGGGGAATAAAGGACCCAAGCAGCCGAGGAGATATTCAAGGTGTGGCGGAAAGCACCATCAACGAAGCCGTAGAAATCCATCTACATGACCAAAACATGTTATAAATAGATGTGGACAATAAACTCAAAACCATCTTGAAAATACTAAAAGCACACTGAAATTCAATCAATATACATATATACAAGATACTATCCAAGAAATACCTAGGCATAGTACCTTTTCAGGTACAACCCATTACGAGATTGCCCCAAAGGGATTCCATCATAATCAACGAGCTCGTAAGCTCCTTTCTCTAACACCTTAGAAATAATGAAAGGTCTGTACCACATGGATTTGAACTTACCCTTCCCTAGTTTGTCATATCTTTGATCATAAGTCAATACTAGGTCACCCTCGTTAAAGACGTGAGGATGGATGGATTTATCATACTATGCCTTGATGCGTTTCTTATGTGCCTCATTAGCCAAGGCAGCATCTCTCTGAGTCTCGTCAAGGTTACTCAAGTACAAAAATATTTCTTCCTTTGTGGAAGGGTCTAAGAGAAGTTCGGCGGCTAGTTGTAAGGATGGAATTTGACATTGGATCGACAAGACAACGTCAAGTCCATAGAAAAGATGGAATTGCATGAAACCAGTAGTTGCTTTCACAGAAGTACGATAAGCCCAAAGAGTGGAGAAAAGAATATGGTTCCAGTTGGATTTATGATCTCCAACCATTCGATGAAGCATAGTTTTCAAAAATTTGTTAATGGCCTCTACCTGACCATTAGCTTGCGGATAATACGGCATAGATTTTTCATGGTGAAAACCTAGCTTAGCACTTAGTTCCTCCATCATTTTATTACGGAAATGAGATCCATGATTAGTAACGATGGACTTCGGAACTCCAAATCTAGCTATGATATGATTGAACAAGAAGAGAGCGACAGTCTTACCATCTTCTGCATATGTAGGCATGGCCTCAGCCCATTTTGTGAAATAATCAACGACTACGATAATGTAACCATGCCTCCTGGCTGAGGTAGGCTTACAATGCATGAAGTCAATCCCCCATTTGGTGAATGGGCCAAAATCTTGGCACTCAGTTCCTCCATCATTTGATTACGGAAATGAGATCCATGATTAGTAACGATGGACTGCGGAACTCCAAATCTAGCTATGATATGATTGAACAAGAAGAGAGCGACAGTCTTACCATCTTCTACATATGTAGGCATGGCCTCAACCCATTTTGTGAAATAATAAATGAATACGATAATGTAACCATGCCTCTTGGCTGAGGTAGGCTTACAATGCATGAAGTCAATCCCCCATTTGGCGAATAGGCCAACGACAATGATGAGGTGTAGTGGAGCAGGATGGGTGTGGTTTTTTGGATAAAAATGTTGATAAGGTGGGCATTTCTTAACAACCTAATGACTGTATTTGAAGATAGAAGGCTAGAAATAGCCAGCGCGAAGGATTTTCTGGACTGTAGCCATCCCAGATAAATGACCGCCACATGCTCCAGAGTGGCAATCATTCAACACATGTTCAGCCTCCTCATGAGTGAGGCAGCACCGAAGAATAGAGTTAATCCCACGTCTATACAAGGTATCATTCATGATAAGATATTATTTCACGTGGTGACGGATACGGCAACAATCATCGCTAGATAAATGCGGCTGAAATAGCAGTGTTTGGAGATAAATCAGCAAATCTACATACCAAGGATCAGTAGTGCTAGTCAGGAACAGGAATTCATCCGAAAATGAATCACTGGGCTTAGATTCTATTGTAGCATAGGGAATATCACACATAAGCTCTGCAAAGACCAAGGATTTATTTGATGTGGCCTTGGAAAACTCCAGATCAAACTCCTAAAGGATAACGATCCAGCAGGAGTACTTTCCCTCACGCACCTAACGAGTTAGGATGTAATACATCGGGTTCTAGTTTGCCAATACAGTGGTAGTGCGGAGCAGAATGTAGTGACGAAAATTTTATACAGCAATGACTGTAGCCAATGCTAACTTCTCCACACATGAATAATGGGTTTCAGAATCCATAAGATTCTTACTAGCGTAATAAATCACGTGCTCCTGACCGTGGAGATTGTCCTACACTAAAACCATAGCGATGGTAGTAGCAGAGGCAACAATATACAAGAGAAAGTCCTTTGAATCATCCAGGGGGTGTATCATGGGTGAATGAGTTAGATCATGCTTAATATGATCAAATGCACGTTGGGCCTGGTCATCCCAGAAGAATGGAGTGTTCTTCTTGAGGAGACGCATATAACTATGTGTTTTCTCTGCGAAATTGCACACGAAACGGCATAGAAAGTTTTCCTTCCCTTACAAAATTTGGATTTCAAGGAGATTAGTTGGGGTTGGTAGATCTAAAATAGAGGCAATCTTCAAAGGATTGATCTGGATGCCATCTTTGGACACAACAAAGCCTAGCAGACGTCCCGTCTCAATGCAAAAAACACATTTATGTGGATTGAGATGTATATTATAATGACGACATCTCATGAATATGTCTCTAAGATGACTAGGGTGGTCCTTCCGTTGTTGTGAATGAGTAGGGAGGTCATCAAGGAATAGTTCAACAATATGTTTAATATCATGAAACGCATAGGACATTGCATGCTGGAACACGGCTCCAACATTTTTCAAGCCGAAAGGTAACTTCTTATATGCAAAGGTTCCCCATGGGAAAATGAAGGCCATCTTATGCTGATCCGAGGGTAATATCTCAATTTGATTATAGCCAGAGAAGCCATCCATGAATGAAAAGATGACACTTCCAGCACAGTTGTCGATAATATGATCGATGTGCGGAGTAGGAAAGTTGTCCTTGGGACAAGCTTTATTCAAATCCCTAAAATCGATACAGACTCTAATGGTGCCCTGGTTTTTATTGACAGGGACAACGTTTGATACCCATTCCATCAGGGGTACAGCATAAATAAACCCAGCTTTGAGAAGTTTCTCAATTTCAGCTTTAATAGCTGCAGCCTTCCGACGATGGACCTACCTAAGTTTCTGCATGACAGGTTTGGCCATGGGATAGGTTTTAATCTCATGGACCATAATGGATGGGTCAATCCCTGGCATCTCTTCATAGGACCAAGCAAAAATATCATGGCATTCCTTAAAAAGTGCCTTATATGCTTCAGATTCATCTGCTGAGCAGATCTGCCCAACATGAACATGCTCAATAACATCAGGCTTGGCTGATATGTTAATCGGGTTCGTCTGAGTAATGTTGCAAAGGTTTCCTTCAGAATATGTATCTTGTAACAGTATAGGACTTTGGGGAACGTTGACAATATAAGTAGGAAACAAGGATGCAAAATCATGGCTAACCGAACTGGTGTTGGGGAGGAACATGGATCTATGATGGTGATCCTCCCAAATGGGCTCATCTATATTCATGATCTCCATAATGGACTCACCAAAAGGGAAAGTCTCAGAGAGATAATCTAGAACAGGAAGAGAAGGTTCTAACCAGTACGGTAAATGGTAAGGATCTGAAGCCACTAAATTAAGGTCATCAGTGTGATCATCGAAAAAGGTTTGAATGGTTTCAAACATAGCTTTGTGTGGACTCAACGAGGTGGACTTAGCAACATGTTTTCCCTTAGGCTCATTATCAAATGAGGCGATCATATGGATTGTCGCGGTATCCATGCTAGGAGGAGTGGATGGAAAAATCCCCATAAGGGATGAATTCTTCAACATGCCTACCCCAATCGACTGGTAAGGAGGAGGGGACTGGCCTAACACGGGGATGTTATTAGCCGTGGAGGTAGTAACATCCAGCGTACAGAAATCAAGCTGATCAATAGTAACAATTCTCCCTAGATGCAGGAATTGGACTGTTCAGAATACTGTTGAGGCAACAACAGTCATGGCATAGAACCATTTCCTTCCTAGAAGGAGGTTGTAAGCTAAAGGGGCATCTACCACTTCTACTTGGATGGAAATGGTTTTCTTCCTCAGCTTGACCGCTAGGGATGATACGAGACCATGGGGTTGGAAACCCCATCCGTCAAAATATTTAAGGGTCATAGGTGATGTGACAAGCTTGGGAGAGCTGAGAGCCTTCCAACAAGTCAGAGACAATACCGAGGTCAAAGCTCCTTCATCTAGTACCGTTCAAAAGACTTTCTTTCCCACTACTTTCATAATGATCTGAAAAGCAAGTTTATGCGGTAATCTAGGATTGTAGTTCTCAACATTGAAATGAATCAAGTTAGTGTTATCTAGGTCTAAATATCCTAATGCTGTCAACAAGTTCTTGCACTGTGTAGGGAAACTTTGGAGTACCTCTAAGGTAGACATCGCACAAGGTTCCTGAGTGAGATCTTCAACTACATTATAAAATTGAGCAACTCGAGAATTTGGATTAAAGACATCCTTCCAAAGAGTACTCTTAGGTGGGCGCAAAATCATGTCGAGAGTAGGCTTCTCGATAAATAAGGGGACAGTAGACGAGGATTCCAGAGAGCTAGTAGAGGGAACTTTCTGTGAAGAATATTGATCTTCTTTCTTATCTGCGGGTTTGTCATAATTCTGACTTCGAGTTTGCAGATTCATGGTATCTGAGGACATCATACGAATTTCCTCTGATGAACTAGAGTTATCCTGATTAGACATGTGGTCTATCAGTTGTTGTTGAGAGGGAAAAGGATCCGTAAGTACTGCGGGTGTGGGATTGGACTTTAGAAACTGGGAGATTTCATCCCGACGAGGACACTCCTTTGAAAAATTGTCACCACCGAATAGTAGACAGGGATATTTTTCCTTCCTTTTCCCTTTGTCATTATAACTGTTGGTTGGTCGTGGAGTCTCCTGTTGGTTTCCAGGATTTTTATTTTTATTTTTCCCTTTCTTCTTATTATTACCCGTGGTTTGAGTACTTTGAATAGAATTGACCTTGGCAGAAACCTTAGGAGTCGAAGGAGTAGGGGTGGCAGTTTGGGTTTGCTTGGCAGGTTTCGCTACGGATGGGGACTGGATTGAACCAACAATCCCATCAACATGTACTTTTGTTGGTGGCTTGGTAGGATCGGTGCTAGGGTGAGGATCTTGAGAAATTAGGTCATAAAGAGTGCCAAACTGGGAATAGACCAAGTCTAGGTACCGAGCCTGACTAATAGCCTGCTCTTCGATAATGACACCACCCATAGCCACATATCGGGCAATATGAGGCAACAAGGATTTAGTGAACCAATCAGCTAGTAACTGATCCGGAATGGGGGCCTTAATAATCCTTCTCCGCCTTCTCCACTCATGAATATGATCAGAAATGTGGGTGGAGGTGTTCTATCGTAGAGAGGTTAAAATATCAGTTCCCATTTCATAATGAATAGGGAGCTGAAAGTGTGTAAGAAACACAGTTTCCAACGAGCCAAAATCCACAAACGAATGTTGTGGGAGTTCAATGTACCACTTCGTGGTCGTACCGGTCAAAGTTCACTGAAAGAGTCGTAACCGAACGAAATCATCCATGAGGGAGTTGGAAGAACACCACAAATGAAATGTCATAACATGGTTCTTTGGATCATCTCCCTGCTTCCCATTGAATTTCAGGATATTCGATGGTAACTTTACCGGAATGGGAGGCCATGAGGGATTGTGTCGAATGGGATCATTAATCAACTTGGAAAAATTAGGCGAGTCCAAAGTTGCTAGGAAAGGTAACTGTCAGTTGGGTTACACATACTGGTAATATTGATATGGCATATAATTACCAGTACCATAAGTTAACTGAAAAACAGGTTGCTGTGATGAAGAACTAATGGAGAATCCGCCCATAAGGGGTTGATTTCTGGGATTGGTACCACTAGGACCACTAGGGACTCTAGGAGGAGGACCACCAGGGCCACCAGGAGTACTAGGACCACTGGGACCACTAGGACCACCAGAAGGTGGACCACCACACCCTCTAGAGCCACCACGGGGTAAACCTTCAGAGGCTCTAGAACCACTAGGCGGAGGGCCACTAGACCCTCTAAAGCCATAAGGAGGAAAGCGACCAGGCCCCCCAGGACCACTAGGACCACTAGGACCATAAGGAGGAAAGTCGCCAGATCCTTCGAGACCATTAGGCCCCCCAGGGGGAGGACCTCCATAAGGCGGTCCTCCGGCACCTCTCGCAGTATGTATAGGTATCCCCCCCATAACTGGCATGTAATACTAGTTGGGTTGCCCCCATGGCATGAAAGTGTTACTAGAGTATGGAATTCCAGCATAAGGCATTCTTTTAGGATTGGGTGGATGATTACCTACAGGTATTCGATAACCATAACCTCCAAAAGAATGAACGGTTACAGGTTGTTCCCCCGAGGGCTGACTTGAATTGGATGAGGGATTCACCACATTAGTATGGGTGGGAGGGACATAAACTGTATATGGTTCTATGTTAGAGGTCTTCCCTTAACTAGGTAAAATTCCGGTGCTAGATAACGTAGGTCATGCTGGGGGTTTCCCCCTTGCACTAGAAGGTACTGATGAAACAAGAATTGAAGGTTGAGCCCCAGGTGTAGAAGACCTGGGAGGATTAGGAACAGACATAACATGAGAGGTGATAGGGGTGGTACTTTGACCTAGGTTATGTAATGTTACTGCACGATCTATAATCAGTTCTATGGGTCTCATAATCAGCAAGTGAACGATATCCCACAGGAACATATGTGGAACGTGATGGTGTTGGTCCTAATAGTTTATCTATATGCTTATCAATCTCCTGTGCACGGAGAATGACAACATGGTATTTCCTATGTTCTTCTTCATCTTAAGAAGAGTTTAAATGGGTGCCAAATGAGGCAATGGCCTATCCTATAGAGGTATCCCAAAATGGAGCATTGGGACCATAATCCAGATGGGTTGTATTGTCAACATGACCTTCCGTGGGAGAATGGAATGATGCATTTCCCCTAGAAGGTTGTTGGACCAAGGGAAGCGAGTGTGAAGAATATGGTACTCCACTTTCCGCAACCATATTATCTCCCACTTGGGAGGTGGTAGTAGCTCCTTGGTTGATAGCTTCCATTGGATTTTCTCTTGAACCAGGAGTAAAATCAGGTGGCAAGCCCCGTACTCTTCTGGACTGTCTTAACTCATCCAGTTTGTACAGTTCCTATCTAACCTAGGGTCTGAAAATCTAGAAAACACACCCAAAAAAAACTTCCCTACACAAGCTATAGGTCAGAACAAGCACACTTAAAATGATTGGAGGAGTTCAGAAAGTCAGGTCTCTCACTAGGATTGTCAAGAAGGTGCTCCTCATTTGATTCAGAAGTGTGATAGCCGTGCCTTTATCCAATGCTCTTGGTGGCTACTTAAAGCCTTAACTCATAATTCCTTTCTGGTAAAATCAAGGAAGGAAGGCCAGGGCTGGTAGGTGCTTCTTCTTAGGAAGACCAGACCTAAATAAGAGGGAGAGGTATTTCATATGTCATCAATTGTTATTGAATGCCCGTCCCATCAAACAAGGCTTTTCATTCCTTAGGGTTTGTACCTCACCCACTCTGGGAGCCATTGGCAATCAATCAATGACCTCCTTCCCATCAATATGTATATTTTCCATAGAGATTGAGGGAGGGGGCTATGGTTTCTTCGAGGTCAATTTAGAGGGTCTAGGATTGAGGGTAAAGGTATGGCTTCTATCAGCACCTCCTGGGAATGAGGGCCTCTGCCATCGAGGGTACGTGCGTATTAATCTCCCCAAATGTTGTTTTCGGTGTATGGCTCCAAACAAGATGACCAAAGGGATTTTCTCAGACAGATAAGGTATCCTAGTGGGGTCTCCTGATATACTCAAGGTACGTGGGAGCTCGAATCGGTAGTAGTGTTGTCTAATGCATAACCATACACAAGGGGCCTTTCGATATACAATCGAGTACGTGAAGTACCTTTCTATATACCTCAAGGGTATGTGAAAGGCTGTTCGATATACCGACGATATGTGGAAGAACCGCATGAGTCCCGGGATGTAATGCTGACAAATAACGATAGCTCCTACGCTTAACGACGCCCGAACATGTCTCTAACCTATCACTCCAGTTGCTACGTAAATTTTAACCTATAACTACCGTTAATTTTAAAGTGGACGGTTAGGTGAATGCATGATGTTTTGACAGAAAAGTAAAACCATGCAGTATGCTTGTGCAAATGTTCACTTTACCGTTCAGTATGCCTACATACAGGAGGGAAGAAAGTATTTTCTTTTGTTTCAAAACCAAAAAATATTTCCAAACAATAGTCATGAACACAAAAACAAAGACAAGCAATATCTTTTCCAAACTGATTTCTCTTTTCTGAAAGCAATGAGAAGGGCAAGAATCTCTTTTCCTAAAAGTAAAACAAGAAGCACACCTATATGCAAATGCACTCTATTTTTTCAATTTTCTCAAAACACAAGAAAATCTAACTTAAAACCACTATTTTTTATTTATTTTGATTGAGATAGTTCTAAATGCATAAGAGATGAAAGAACATGAAGATCCTGAAATCTTATAAAGCCAATCAGAAAACCATTTTTCAATGCGCAATGATGATATCCTAGGCTCAGTGAAAAAATTTCTTTTTTAAAGGAAGGAAAAAGAAGTTCACTATGCAAATAAGAAATGAAACCTAGAAGCTAATCCAGTGTTCTTCTTTTAGTCTATATAACAGAAGCAAAAGAGATCTTACTAATACCCTAAGCTTTCAGAAAACAAGAAATCCTTTCGTAAACACGACCAACAAGCATAGAAGCGGATGAACAATCAAAAGGCCTAATCAAACTTTTGAATTTCCACTCAAATCAATCTTAAACCATAAAATTATCAAGCCACAAACATCAGATTCTGTAACACAAGTCTGATAAGCAGAAATGAAAGCAACAAAACTCAAATTTTTATAAAAAAAAAATGAGGAAGAAAAAAAAAAGGATTTGGAATGATGCCTACCTGGCACTGCGCTTCTCAGGTGTTGACAGAGCGTTTCTAACCTAGCACCATTTCTCACCAACGGGATACAGGCGGTGGCACCATGTACTACCCACTTTGTTCAGGCGGTGGCACCACTCCTTGTACACAGCATAGGTGTGGTTCCTTGTAGGTGACCAAAATGCAAAGAGAACGATGGGTCAAGTCAGAAAAAGACTAGATAAAGGTGAACACTGCTAGATTGAGTATGAAAACAGAGCATAAAAGGTCGAAATGACATAGATTTGAATAGATCTGGAAGTTTCAAACCCAAATAGACTAAGTTAGAAAGTAGATCTGACTGAAGAGAGTTGAAGAAAGAGCCTGGATTCGAACAAGAGTTGCAGACTGAGGAAGATCCAAACAACTGATACACTATTCCCCAGCAGAGTCGCCATATTTGTTAGCTGGAATATTTCACCTCCTGTAGACAGCAAGGTGTTCCACTAGTTTGAATGGGTCAGATCCAAAAAAACTAGAGGACAGAGGTTGAAGACTCTCCCTAGACTCTGTAGATACCTGGAATGTGATGCTTCGATCATTACCCTGTGTACCTACAATAAAGCTTCAACACACCAACATATCAAAACTGCCATAGTATAATCTACTAATCTATGTTAGGGACTAAGGAATCTAACAACATACATGTGAAATCAAACAACAACAATATATGTGGGACAGAAATCAACTTGCATTAAATAAATATGAAGAAGTTTACAACCAAGCCTTAGTGTTGACATGCATCTCCATGAAACCAAGCATTCTCATCCCCAAAAGCTCTGACTCTAGTTCTCTATGCTCTCCCAAATGGTCTTGGGCCAAGTAATAAATCCAAAAGCATAACAATACCTTAAGAGTTCTCCCCTCAACCATGGCTATGAGCTCATATTTATAAGGCTTAATGGATAGGGTAGGTTGAGATATTAGTGGGTGAGGTGGCCTCTAAGATCCTAGGATGAGGAATATCGAGCTTAACTGGATCATCTAGAAGCCTCGAGAAACTTCTCTTTTTCCCTTTTTACCCAGGGTACCGCATTTCTCCTTAAATGATAGAGTGGTTCTTGTAAGAAACGCTTATGGACTAGGGGCCATAAGTGGTGGCACCTCTTGTGGGCAACAGGAGATAGGCGGTGCGAACAAGGTACCTCTCCTGGACAACAAGGGAAGTGCGGTGCTGGGAATTTTCATGAAATATTGTCAATTAGCATGGGTTTCCACTCCAAGTGTTGGGATTCAGGGCAAGTAGGTATGTCAAAAGTCTTATCACATGATGGTGATAGGATTTTGGTACAACAGAGGCTAAAGAAGCCAGAGTGCAAGGAGACCGGGGGGGCCAAGGTAGTCCAGCTTAGATCTAGGGCATTTGATGGACTTTGATCCATATTTTGTATATTTTTTGTATATGATACAGTTATGACTAGATCTTAGGATCAGAGACTCAACCTATCTATATGGACAGATATTCACACACACACACACACACACATATTTTGTCGGTTTATTTACAAATGTTTTTTATGTGTTTGCTGTATATTTTTATGAAAAATGTGTTAAATGCCAATGCAAGATGTAATTAGCGTATGCATCAATTAATGAATTTTGATTCCTTGGAATATGATTGAATGTAATAAACTCAAAATTTCTTTCCAATAACCTAACTTGCATGAACTGATGTAATAGAATAGGGTTTCACACCTAGTAAGCCTGATTTAGTTGGGAAACAACTAGTTGAGAGTCCAGTCAGACTTCCAGCTGGGTGATACCATGTGACAAAGCATCCCATAGAATCTCAATGATGAGCCTATATTTAGTCACATTATTGGAAGCAGGACCTAAGCAAGCACCTCCTGAGGCAACTAGTTGTCCTGAGGGCGAATAAATAACCCATGCAGCCGAAGCTAAATTACAAGTGTGGCGACTGGTGCCATCAGCGAAACATACTAAACTCTCGGAAGACATCTGAAAGAACCAGCAGATGGTATAAAAAACACAAACCGACGAACTAGTGTACATAAAAATACATACAATAAAATACAAGAAAAAGTGCTAAGCCTAAGCATAGTACTTTTTCAGGTAGATCCCATTTCTAGGCTCAGGCAGCTTATTCCCATCAAAATCAATTAATTCATATGTGCCCTTATTTAACACCTTTGACACAACATACGGTCTCAACCACATAGACCTGAACTTTCTTGCCCCCAGGGGTTCTTTGTCTTGGTCCTAGAGCAATACAAGCTCCCCTTCAAAGAAAATTTGAGGCTTGACTAACTTATCATATTGGCTTTTGACCCTATTTTTATGAGCTTGGTTTGCTATTAGTGCATCTCTACACTGTTCATCAAGATGTTCTAAATGGATTAAACATTCTTTAAGCTCCGTCGTATCAGGTAACACATGAATAACTATTTTTAAGGACGTGATTTCACATTCAACCGGGGTAACGACTTCCACTCCATGAACGAGTTGGAAGGGGGAGAAACCCGTAGTAGTTTTACATTGGTTCGATACACCCAAAGAGAAGGGTGCAACATGATATGCTAGTTTGAACGGGCTACATTAATAGTACATTTGAGGATAGTTTTCAAAGTTTTGTTAACAACCTCAACCTGGCCATTGGCTTGAGGATAGAAAGAGGATGAATGTTCTTGTCTAATTCCTAGCATAGTGGTCAGTTTCGTCATCATGGTATTTTGAAAATGACTGCCATGGTCTGTGACAATCACCTTGGTTATACCGAATCATTCTATAATTTGATTGAACACGAAGAAAGCTGTAGTTTCCCCGTCATCTCTAAAGGTGGGCATTGCCTCTGCCCATTTTGTAAAATAATCCATAGAGACAATGATATATTTGTGCCCCCCAGCTGAGGCTGGGTTACACATCACGTAATCAATCCCCCACTTCATGAAGGGGCCCACCAAGATAACAGGAAATAGCAGAGTAGGATGTGACTGGATCTTCCTGGTGTAAAGCTGGCAAGGATGACAACGCTTCACGGCTTCCACACAATCCTTAAAGATCATGGGCCAGAAATAACCGACACATAATATCTTTTAGGCTATTGCTAACCCAGATAAATGACCCCCACATGCTTCACTATGGGCATCATTTAGGACAATCTCTACTTCCTCGTGGGTCAGACATTGACGCAAAATGGGATCTACCCCCCTACGGTATAAAGAATCTCCTATGATGAGGTAGTTCTTAGCATGTAGTCATATTTTATGTCGTTCTTCCCATGAGAAAGCTACAGGATACTTCAAAGTCTAGAGATAGATAAGTATATCTTCGTACCAGGGGTCATAGGTGGAAATAAAAAATATGTGCTCATCTAGGAATGAGTCTTCTTCAATAGCTACATTTTCTTCTACTAGAAATTCTGCGATAAGCTCAGCAAACACTAAGTATTTTTTGGATTTGGCAGACTAAAAATCCAAGTCAAAATCTTGGAGAATGAATATCCATTTGTTGATTTTCCTCCAACTATCTGTCGGGACAAAACATTGAAAAGGATTGACATCTGCCACTACCATTGTAGTCCTTAGTAAGATGTAGTGACGTAACCTCTAAATAGCATAAACAACTACTAAGTCCAACTTCTCAATGTGGGAGTACCTCAGTTTAGGTATGCCTAAAGCATGGCTAAGATAGTAAACAACATGCTCTTGGATCCTATCATCCTCCTAGACTAGGACCACCCCTATGGTCGACTTAGACGTGGCTAGATACAATATAAAATCCCTAATGGTGCCGACAACAAAGATTTTTTCAATGCCTCGAATGCGAGATGTGCAGTTTCATCCCATACAAATGGGGTGTCATGTTTTAGCAGGTGCATGAAACCATTAGTAATCTTGGCATAGTTTACAATGAAATGTCAAAGAAAATTGGACTTTCCCTGCAGGCTCTGAAGTTTCCTGATAGAACGAGGAGGAGGAAAATTTACAATGGCCTCAACTTTTAATGGATCCACCTAAATGCCTCTATTAGAAATAATGAATCCAAGCAGTCTCCCTGACTCAACACAGAACACACACTTGTGGGGATTCAAGCGAATTTTATAGTATCTGCATCGTTCAAATATCAAACCCAGGTGATCTAGATGGTCAATCCTCTTACAAAAATGTGCAGGAAGATCATCAAGGTAGGGTTTGACAATGGCTTTGATATCATGAAAGGAAAAATTCATTGCTCGCTGAAAGGTTTCCCTAGCATTTTTCAATCCAAAGGGCATTCTTTTTTACTCGAAGGTACCCCAAGGACAAATGAAAGCAATTTTATGTTGGTATTCCGATTTTATTTGAATTTGATTATATCCGGAGAAACCATCCATAAACAAAAAGACTTCACTTTCCGCGCAAGCATCAATAATCTGATCTATAAATGGCGTGGGATAGTTGTCCTTAGGGAAGGATTTGTTTAAATATATAAAGTCAGTACAGATGCGTATGATCCCTTGCTTCTTATGAATAGGAACAGTGTTGGATACCCATTCCGTCAAAGCTATGGGATAAATAAAATCGGCTTTCAGCAGTTTTTCCACTTCATCCTTCACTGCCGCCACTTTACGTGGGTTAATAGGTCTCAAATTTTGTCGAACAGGTTTGGCGTCAAGGTATGTTCGGATCTCATGATCGACTATAGATGGATCAATGCCTAGCATCTCCTCATATGACCAGGAAAAAATGTCACAGAATTCCTTAAACAAGGCAGAATAAATCGTAATCTCCACAGGAGAGTAGTTTGCGTCGATATGTATATTTTCCACAACGTCAGGATTTACAGAAATGTTGATAGGGATGGTAGCAGAAATATTTGCCATATTCCCCTCAGCAAACATTCCTTCCCTAGGTAAGGGATTAACAGGCGTATCAACATCATCTGTCAGTCTCACATGAAACTCTTGATTCTCTATCCTGCTTAGCTCTGGAAGAAAATAGGATCGATGGTGAAGATCTTCGCAGATCTTATCATGTCCGCACATGGCTTCTAGAATGGCTTCATTAGAAGGTAAAACCATATCTAAACAGTCTGTAGAATGCAAAGAGTTTTTTGCCAAAGCAGGCAAATAGGTTTCTTCTAGTTCCTCTCAGACTATGAGGGGAACCGGAATGGGATCAATAGTGGTTTGGGTGATAGCTTTATAAGCTACTTCCATTGTCGATAGAGGCACTTCAAGTTCATGGTGGGTAGGGAGAACCCAAGGATCAGTCCTATCAACAACCGTAGCAATGGAATTTCCCACACTAGTAGAACCTATATAGTTAATCGGAGCTGGAAGATCAAATCTTCCCATCAATGATGTGTACATTCCATACCCTAAGCTCTCTGTAGCAGGTTTAACCTGATCAACCAATGACACAGTGGACTCATTAGATTCCATGCTTCCTTTTTGAGTAAAATTGAGTTGGTCAACAGTAACCAACTTCCCTTCGTGTGGAAATACTACCACCCAAAAGATGACCATGCAATAGCAAACATGGCATAGGTCCAGCTTCTTCCCAAAAGCAAATTATAGTCCAAAGGTGCATCAATCACCTCCACCTCAATAGACACCGCTTTCCCTGCCATATTAATTTCAAAATCTGCTAGGATACCATGTGGATGGGATGACCTTCCGTTGAAAGCAGTAAGTAGGGTGTTTGATAGGACCAGCTCCGGGGATCCAAAATTTTTCCAACATGACAAGGACATAACACATGTAGAAGCACCCTCATCAACAACTGCCCTTCCGATGGTATTTCCACCATGGATGACATCTATTGATAAGGCTACATGGTAAGGTAGGTGAATTTTGACATCAGACAAGTGAAATTTCACCATGAGACTTGATGAGTCCATACTGCATAAGGCTACTAAGAGTGCATCCTACTAGGCGGGACAACTCTATAACACCTCTAAAGCTGACATTGCACAAGGTGTATGGGCTAATTCTTCAACCATGGAGTAGTTGGATGCAGCCCTAGCATTAGGATTATGTAAGGTCTTCTTAAAGACACCTTTCGGTATGTTGGGCATAGTTTTGGTCGGTTTCTTAATCGTGAGAGGGTTAGAAGTTTCACCTATAGACTTACCCTTCTTAGAGGTCTCTTTTTCATAGTTTTTATTCCTGGTCTGTAGCAAAGATGAAGATCGAACCATGTTGATATAATTGGGGTCAGGGGCATTTGGAGTGCCCCCTGCTACATTTGAAGCTGAAGTAGAATTCTTCCTTAGGGGAAACGGATCCTTCAGGACAGCCGGTTGTTGAGCTTTTAATAGCTTCTGGGCTTGTTCCAATAAGGGGACAAAGATGGGTGAGGTGATCCTCATGGCACAACTTACATGGGAAATTCACCTTTTTCTTTTCTTTCTTGCCCCCATCAGCATTATTTGCGGGTTTTTGCTTGTTTTGATTTCCCTCCCCTTTCTTTCCTCTCTTCTTTTTCCCACTGGGTTGCTGATTTCCCTTCTGAGAGGTCTGTGCAAAAACATTTGGATTTTGGGGTGAGGGGGAAGCCTTTGCTGCCTCCACCGTAGAATGTTTAACGGACAACTGATGGAGCCGTTTGGCCAAAGATTCTACAGTGTAATAATTTACGGAACCAACCACACCATCGGCATGGGGTCCAGGCTTAGGCTTCTCTGCATTGTGGGTTGGCCTCGGTGCCCCAGGGATAAACTCATACAAGATCCCAAACTGAGAGTAAATCAAATCTAATTGTTGGGCCCTGAGGATAGGTTCTTACTCATTCGTCACTCCTAAAGTAGATACGTCCTTATATATATAAGGCAATAGTGATTTAAGGAACCATTCTAGTAAGAACTCAGGAGGAATAGTGGCTTTAATAAGGCTCTTTCTCCTCCTCCATTCTTGGATGTGATCCGAGATATGGGTAGCCTTGTTCTACCAGAAGGTAGATAAAAAGTTTGTTCTGAAATCATATCAGACAGGAAGCTAAAAGTGGCTAAGGAATGCGTTATCGAAGTCCCAAAAACTAATAAATGCAGCAGAAGGAAACACAATGTACCATTTTGCTGCAGTACTCATCAATGTTCTTTGGAATAGACTCAACCGAACTGAATCTTCATTCAGTGAGTTGGAAGAGCACCATAAATCAAAAGTGGTGGCATGAGCCCCACTATCTTCACCAACTTTGCCTTCGAATTTTGGGATGTCCGAGGGCAACTTGGTGGGTACAGGCAGCCAAGAGGGATCATGCCTCACCGGGTCGTTCATCAGTTTAGACAAATCTGGCAATTATAACATTGCCAGGAAAGAAAGCTTAGGTCGAACTGGAGCACTAAAAGTGCCAATTTCGGGATTAGAGGGACTTGCCCCCAAATTCCCATATGTAAAGGCGGGGTTTCCCCCTGCCGCCGGTTGTGAAGTGGATGGTTAGTTTGAAATGGATTCCATCCGTAAGCCATAAGATTGTTGGTGTGGGGTGTAGTATAAGAGGTTCTGGCTGCCACAGTCGAAACTAGGGTTTGAAATACAGGAGCATGTATCCCTCCACTAAAAATAGAAAAGGGAGAGCTCGTGAATGGAGCAGAGACCGGGGTTTGGAAACCTTGACCATAAGGGTTAGTGTTCCCAAACTGCACCCCTACATAAGAGGGTTGTGGGCCTATGTATAGAGTGGATGGGGGTATGTGCCTCCCATTCCAAGGAAATCCTTGGACAAAATTTGAGGATCCTATAGGACCATTCTAGGTAGTGTGTGTGAAGGAGGTTGGAACTATAGGTACACTAGGAATCCCAGTGACCATACCACTAGAAGCACCTGCTAGGCTTGTGGGAACTGACGGTTGAACCACTTGGCTCGCTGGACTTAAGGGCATAGTAGGTATGCTTGATCTAGGGGTACTTATTGGGGGAGGTAGCACCCCTTCAGCTGGGATGGATGAGGTGAAAATGAAAGAACTTTCTCCTGCACTAGACATTATTCTTCTCACAGGGACACCAATCACGGGTGGATCAAAAGGACGAACCTGAACGATCACATGATCGTTTAAATCAGTCAGAGGTGCATTAAAATTCCTTACAAACTTGTCAGCTTGCAAGTCTTCTATCTCAACTGTGTTTAAATTAAGATGGTTTTCCCTAAGTTTTGGTTCACCCAGAACTTCATTGACTCCTATTGATTCAAATGAACCATCTGTGTCCAATACTCACCTTTGAGGTGGAGGTGGAGGTTCCAATGTGATAAGAGGAGGAAGGTTTTGCAACCTTCGTGACATTCTGATAGGTTGGTCCTCCACGATTGTAAATTTGACAATTCAAACCCTAAGGTCAGCTAAACACAGACAAACCACAGAGCAATCACTACGAAAAATACTAAAGTCTCAACAGTTAGCAAGGGTAAAACATATGCTTTCTTGAAGAAAGATGAAAGACAGTTGCTTGGCGTCCTTGAAGAGGTTCTTAGGCACAAGCAGAGGAATCACCCACCGCCCTCCTACACTTTCAACAAGGGTTACCTTCCAATCCTATCCAAGGTGAACCAGAAATAGCCTTCCGGTTTACCTATATATGAACCCTAGATGTCAAGAGACTAGAGGCTACCTTAACTATACCAATAGTCTAGGGGAGTAGTTGCAAGCCTGATTCATATGCATGGGCAAGGTATTTGAGCCTGAAACTCTATCTAGGAAAGAATCCTCATATGCATAAAAACCCTGGTTTACATTTTGACAAGGAATCGGAGGGTTATCTCCTCAGTCCAATGCCTCCACGCGGCCTTATGCTTGACTCCTGTTTGAGAGGAGATTCCCAGATACTATCGATAAAGAGAAGGATTTACCTATCGATTAGCCCACTATGTCTCAATTTAAATACTTATGGGGATTTTACACTTCCTATCCCACAAGTCTATCCTAAGCTAGTAGGTGTATGGCCCTAAAAAACAAAAAATACTAATAAATTTTAATTATTGTGTTCATTTTAAGGGCTATTTTTTACTCAGAAGGCAAGTGGAGTGAAAGACTATGATGTTTTTGACTCGATAAGAAATGTAAAAAACAATAGGTGTATAGTTCCAAAGCAAATTATCACTATTTGAAAAACAAGCTTCTCTTTTCTTTTTCCTTTTTTGTAAATGTAAACAGATGAAAATGCAACGAATAAAGAGAAAACTAAGACTATATTTTTGTAATTTTTGAGATTATATTTAAAAACTGAAAACAAAAATACAGTATGCAAATCAAATGCAAAAGTTCCTAATGTTTTCTTTTCACTTTTCAAATTGCTCAAAGACTACTATGCACCTAAATGCACAATACTTGAGTATGCTTGAAATAAACTAACTGTATAAAATAAGCAAAATGAATTAAAGAAGATTCATAAAACCAAAGATCAACCACCTAAGGAAGACTTGGAACCCTAGATTGGGAAGATACAATGAATAGAAATCACTGAACTGAATCAAAAGCAAGTGACAAACCAATACTATTTGAAAATAGAATGGAATATACAGTGTCTAGAACCCTGATCACTAATTCAGAAAACCATCACTTAAAACTATTACCCAACAGGAAAATCCACTTCAAGTTGCTAACAGACAGATAATCCAAACAATAAGAACTCAAGGGCTTACAAGAAAGCACAAGGCATGGCTAACAAGGTCATCAAACTCACAGTGCAATGCTCATAGTGAAGGCCACTGAGCAAGACAAAATCTATAGTAGGACAGGGACAAGCAAACCCTAACCCAAAAAATTTGTGCTCAGGCTTGTACGTGATTGTGTACAAGGGAAACCCGCGTACTGCACGCGATTGTGCTATATAGCAACCCGCGTACGTAGACCTCTGTACGCAACTCTGTGCAAGAGCAACCCGCATACACGAGTTAAATTTTTCAAAAAAATAAAAATTACCAAGGACTTCAAAGAACCACTAAAAATCTGAACCAAGACAAGACAACACACACTAAATCAAGGCAAAGACTAGGCACTGATCTATAGAGTTAACCCACAGCAGTTTGGGCTCCCCAATGGAATCACCAGCTCTGTTGTTCAGGAATAAACACCCTTGTAACCTTGGGTCTAGGGTTACCAACGTACTTCTAAAACTTGCAGACAATTAGCTTTAAAGTACAGAAAGGAAATAGGAATAAATGTTGGACTCACCCGATTACCGACGGTTGATCCAAGCTTTGTCTTCTTCCGCTCTGCTTCTCTCCAAAGCTTTCAGGGATGCACCTCCTTCACCTACAAAGAGCAAATTCTCCAAGTACAATCTTATACATGTATATATGACAGGTTAGATAAACAATATATATAGTTCTTAATCAAATATATTCATCAAACCCTAATACATGAAAGAGACTCAACACAAAGTTGGAAGAAGGATTCTCTTTATTAACAACCAGTGAATGAGATAAGTGTAC
Source organism: Pseudotsuga menziesii (assembly GCA_001517045.1). Taxonomy (NCBI): domain Eukaryota; kingdom Viridiplantae; phylum Streptophyta; class Pinopsida; order Pinales; family Pinaceae; genus Pseudotsuga; species Pseudotsuga menziesii. The sequence continues at coordinate 66,183 of LPNX010773917.1, read as the reverse complement.
AACCCAACGCCTGAGATAAGGACTCCTTTGCAACCAAAGGACTCTGAGTTCTGTTGCTCCAAATACTTCTGAAGATATACCACTAGCATAAATTTTCTCTCCAATATTCATCCCATTAATGCCCTCCCCAAGGCCTCTATTTATACTTTGGGAAATATAGCAGTTTCAAAGGTTGAGGAGGTTGAGACAGTTGAGATGGTTAATGATTAAGGCTCAACTAATCTGCATTAATTGTGTTTTATATTTTTTAATGTCGAATGGATTTGTACGCGACTATTGATATAGGCAACCCGCGTACGACACACAATTTGATTTAAGGGAAACCCGCGTACAGATCTGTATGCGGGTTGCAATGAGAATAGTCGCGTACAGTACATGGGTTGTCAACAAATATAGTCGTGTATGTACGCGAGTTTGAGTGGAGATAGTCGCGTACAGAAATCAACACATATAAAATTAAAATGGCAAGCTGGTTAAAGGGTAAATGCATCTCATGTCATGCCCATCTATAATGATTAGGAAAACTTCAATCCTATAGTGTCCTTTTGTGTACCAACATCTAGAAAGTCGGCACTCGGACGGAGAAGTGCCATTTGGGTTGATAACAAATAGTTTGTAATGTCATCAGACTATTGTTCATTGTGATAAATAGTCTTTAATGTCATCAGACTATTGTGAATTGTATGAAAGAGATGAATAAGAGTGGGTAATATATTGTCGATCCTCAAGCTGTGTGCGCAGACTGAGTGTAATGGAGATTGTGGAGAATTGTATGCAGGTTGTGTGCATAGACCAAAGCATTCCAGATCCGACTCTTTCTAATTAATGGATTCTTTTGTGGTTTTTCCATATGGGTTTCCACATTAAACTTTATGTTTCGAATGGTGCATGATAACTATGTGAACTTTTTTATTTTGTGTATTGATGCAACTTATGTTAATATGCTAACTTTTGATTAAGTAAGTGCATCTACAAGGTTTTAATGGACCTTATGAAAATGTTTTGAGTATGTGCATGGGTTATAATACTTTATTGTGATAGTTATGTGTTGATGACCTATTTATTGGTTTTTAACATGATAATATCCCCTTTACCACCACTATAACCTAATTCTTGCATCTCCTATAGGTATCTCAGGTGAGAATTCACTTGCATTGCAGGTGTTGTCGATGGGGTTAAGCCCTGTCGAATTGGTACCATTGGGTTTTGTTGATCATATCAGATGTTGAACCTAAGACAATTGAATATAAGAAAACAAATGGTTCCAATGTCAGGACTGATATCATTATGAAGGGGACATGTTTTGACACCTAATGAATCCCAAGATTTAGGATTGGATAAAACAAAAGGTCCAGGAATTCACACAAGAAGAAAATAGAGGGCCATGACTGACTCTAGGGGAATGATTAAAAAGGTATGTTTAATCAGATATCCATGAGATTTTATTTATTGAATTCTCTGTTATATTGTATGAATGGTTGGCAATATTATCACTCTAGAATCAATTTTTTCAAGGAGGTGAACCTAGCAGTTGGATGCCTCATTAACTGATTCGACGATTGGAGAGTGTTATTAATAACATCTCCATGGCTATTGATTTTTTGGTTGACAACATTATAGAAGGGTATATTACTAAGATCACTATGGATACTATTAAGTCATATAGTGAGACTAAGAGATCATTTTTCCAAGGTTCCAAAGGAAAATACATGAAGTCCTTAGAACAGTGGATTAAAATGATGGTATGTGAAAAAGGAGTTTTGTGGATGGAGTTTGACAAGTAAATCATTGTGCATGGAGAACTTGAGTAGTGTCGGGAAGAAGTATAGAGAATATGGGAAGAGTGAGATGAAATGTTCCAAGAAGATAGTGAGACTAATGAAGAGGGTGGACACATAAGGAGTGGGAGAATATTTCGATGAAATAAGAGGAGAAGGACTGCGACAATGAGAGAGAGTTACAGTGTGATCAAAATATGGGACTACAAATTGCCGCCACAACTCAATGAGGAGTCTTGCAATAAGGACAAGGAGTATCATCTTATTTATGAGGAAAAGGCCCGAAGTGCTAGATATGTACCAAACCCAAGACTATGACATACCTACGATTCCACATACATATCTAGTATCAGAGGTAAGACCTACAATTGGTCCATAAAAAAATTCTTTCTTGTCGAATCAGAGTAATAGTAATAGGCAAGATAGTGGTCAAAAAGTTCCTACTAGTGGTCCATCTAATTTGAGTTCATCAGTATCCCAAAGACATAAAATGGTTGGGGATGACATGAATTTTCCTATATTTAATGGAAATGAGTTGAAAGACCCTGAGTAACACTATTTTTTTTGTGAAGTCATCTGGACTGTGTGATAGGTGTAGGATGAGGCGGTAAAAAGGGCTCAGATGATCACAACCTTTAGGGGTCTCTCTCTAGATCGGTATATGAATTTCTACGTGGTTCCTATAGTAACCCATCAAAAGTATTTAGATAATATCTAAACTGGGTTAATAGCTGAATTCAAGAAGCCTAAATTTGAGTTGTACTGTATTACAAAGTTGAAGGAGATTATGCAATCATCGGGTGAATATGTCTAGGATTTCGAGTAGATATTCAAGACCCTGATGATTAAGGAAAGTTTTCAAATGTCTAGTGTTCAACATAAAGAGTGGTTTATTGTTGTGCTATTACTCCATATTCTTGTTCCCTTGATGCAACAAAATATAATGTCCTAGATAGAATCTTTAGAAATTGCAATGAAATTAGAAGCATCACTAGTCAGAGAAACTAGTGTGGGAATGACACAAATCCAGTCGCAATTGGATAATATTTCATTGTAGATCCAATATATCAAGAAGGAGAAGGAGGTTCATGAGGATTTCTAGTGTACGAGTGTTAAATGGAAGGCCATCATAAATATTAATGCCCAACCTTTCTAGACCACCTTGCTTCAGATGCTCCAAATCCATTATGTTCTCAAGGGATTCCATGGTATAGAGTTTGTCAAACCAAGGGACACCATTTAGAAGGATGTTTGTATTTACAAAATATAGTAAGTGCACCTGGTAGTCTGTATTGTAAGCTTTTTCAATTTGTGGGCCATGATGAAAAGGACTACAAGGAATACCAGTTGTTGCAGGAAAATACAATGTATACCTATTTAATGAAGAATTGTGAGCAAATGCAAGTTGAGAATTAGATGTGTAGTTCCTTAAACCCAGGGGGCATAATTTTATAAGTCGAGGCAGAGGAGGAGGATTTTTTTGAGGAAGATTCCACGTCATCTACTATAATTGTGGACAACTGGGACATTATTCCATAGATTGCACATGTCCTACATCGATGTGTTCGTACTATAAAGCGTTGGATCACTCTTTCAAGGAATGCCCACAGCTTATTGCTAAATGGTAGGACAAGGTCACTGGTAATCATAACTAGCCCCCAAACACAAATCATAATCTTCAGAAGATATCAATGGATCCCTGATACAAACTATCGTGTGTTTCTATGTTAACCAGGGTAGGTACTATGATGGTAGATGATAAAGAAGAACCATGGTAAAATATGAGAATATGACCTGCAACACAAAAGAAAGTTCTATTTGATATCTAGAAAGAAAAATGGGTCTTCTTCAATGCACGAAATGATCTTATGGATAGGAATATTGCTTTGACATCTGTTGTTCTTTCAATATTCGATGAATTGAAATGCCATCGATCTTTGATCAATCAATTCTAAAGAAGTCGAATGTAAGCATTCTGATTTTTTAAAATTTGTTTAGAACTTGTTAAAAATGAAGATGTTGGCACCGGGATTTTGAGCCCCCAAGGTCAAGCGAGGGGAGGTCGCTCCCGGGAAAGAACAAAACCGCTTTAGACTATGCCTCCTATTAATCTTGCACATTGATCTAGGAACAAAGAATCAATCTCATCAAAGAATAATCAACAAATACTCATGAAATGGTGTTAATCAGAACTAGAATGGTTTCCTCTCTGTATATTTGATAAACAATGAATGGTTACAATACCAATGTCAAGCAATTGCTTGAATCAATGAGAAATTTGAATACCTAAGGAGGAAATTCGAATTCAATGAGTGAGTCTAGCTTAACTGAATCTCAACCATAGGTTCACACTCAGTTAACCACTTGAACAAAACCCTAATTGACTCACCAAACCCTAACTGAATTTGGAGTGCAATAAATGACTGAATCTCAACTGAAGGAGATCAAACACATGTCATAGCAAACCAACCATAAATTTCTAGTGCTCCATGACTTCAATAAACCTTGATGAGGTTAACTGAAGCTGAATTGACCATCAGAAGTTGGTGGAGGCACCCTGTTGACTCCAGATCATTAAATAATAATAAATAATCATTAAATAATATATTTAATGAGAGGAGGCGCCTTAACTGACTGGTTGAACTGATTGTAACCACCAGTTAGAAATTAGGTGCATTAATATCACTCAGATCACCCCCAGAGTTCTCCAGTTAGACTCCTTGACTATAGGTAGGCGTGGGTGTGAGTAGATGATGGCACTTAATCCTCCACTGATGTCAATTAATGTCAATTATACTTAGGATAGTGGTTTAACTAGGCCAATTTGACCAAAAGAGTGTGTATGATGGTAAATGTCTCCAACACCCCCCCTTAAGCTATACTTAGGACAAGTTAGAAAACATAGATGCATAAAAATTCTAGGGCCCTGGAAACAAAGGCCATAGGTCACCCTGTACAATAAAGTAACTGCTTAATATAACGAAGGAAATGGGGAAAACCTCATGGGAAAAATACCCCCCCTCAAACTAAGCAGTAAATCAAGAATTGGTTCTTCTATGCAGCAGTATCCTGAGACTGTGCATGTGAACCTCTGAATCCAAACTAAATAATATGTCTAGAGGAATCTTCCACTTTGGAAGAAGAACAACGCACTCAACTAAATCAGAAATATAAGCAGTCGCACGGTGAAAACTGGACCCATGTAGAGTAGCTGAAATCATCTGGAGAGAGCAAAGGTTCTTGAGGATTTGAACCATGTGTGGAACACTCAATAAACTGATATTTTTCAGCCTTGAAAAACAAACCATGAGTGGTAAAATCAGCCCCAATTTTTAGGAGCAAGTGTCCAAGCGGATGCAGAATGTCTTCCTCTTTACTAGTTTTGTGAGGAGATGAGCTTGTGACCAAAGGTAGAGAATCCCTGGGAATATGGAGAGCGAATGATTGAGCTCCATAATCTGATATAGCTTCTTAAATATCTAATGAATCACATAATAAAATATCAGCAACCTCATATGAGGAAACTAACACCAAATCCCCAGCAGCAAAATTGAAGAAGAACTGCGATACTTGATTTTTCACATCGGAAATGGTGAGAGCATCTACAAGCATGAATGAAAGCTCTTGGATTTTAAAATATGAAAAAAATAATATCAGATCAGAATGTAAATCAGATCTAAATAAGTTAACAACAGATCCAAAACTATGAAATGAAATCAAATCCCCATCAACAGTTTCGAAGGAGACTTGCAGTACTTATTTTTTCACACTGTTGATGAGAACAGCTACAAGCAATACTGAAGGTTTATGAACCTGAAATTTTGAACCAATAAATATCAGATCAGATCCAAATAATATCATATCAGATCCAATAAGGTTCATATCAGATCCAATATTATGGTCAACCGAGACGCTGGATGCACAGTTGTCTTTTTCTTCAAAATTCTGAATTTTGGGGCATGCAATCCTGCAGGATTTTGCTGGAAGATCTAGATCATGGGAAGCAAATGTGTCACTCTTATAATCTGATATTTCTTCCAAAATATCCAAGTTTTTACATATTTGCACACCAACAGCAACATTAGAGGGAGAAAAATCAATTTTCTCTTCACTTTCGGAAGCAATTACTAGTAAATTTTGCACAGAATTCAAAGGAAAATCACCGATGAATGTTTGCATGGAAGTGCAGCAGTATTTTTCTTCAATATTAGAAATTTGAATGTCTTATTCTGTTTCAGAAATATGAGAATATGAGATATCAGAGATCTCATGAACTTCCGGAGCATCAGAAGAAGGAGTCATTGCATGGAGACTTTCTTCAATTCGAATTGAATGTGTAGAAGATTCTGCTTCATCTTCATCTTGAACAACTTCATCAAAGAGAGTAGAGGCTGAGACTTTTGAGTAAAAAACTCTTGTGGTGCTGGCTGTGATCTCCAAAGTACTATTATGATCCTCATTGTGCTTGCCAAAGGTTCTGTCCAATTTTGTCCAGAGATCCTTTGGGTATTCAGCAAAACCATTAAGGTAGTACAAGCTAGGAGAAAGGGCCCGACATATTTCTCCAAAATCTCTATCGTTGTCATTTATCTAGTCATTCTAATTCTCATAAGACTCTTTTCCAAGTCCAATAGACACCTCATAGAGACCTCGTCTCTTCAGAGATGCAATCATCTTCAACTTCCATTACGAATAGCTTGTGAATGGGGTGAGAAGAGGGATTGATGAGTCCATTCGAAGTTGTACCTGTTAAAACCTGCAAATCAAAACAAAAGGGGCACCATAAGGTCGGACAGCCTACTGTGAGGACCCTACAGCAAATAATTAATCAAAATACACGATATAGTAGCAGAACTCAAAATCACTTTTATATTAATCGCAGGCCACTTCGAGGGGGCAACCTCCTTTGAGCAAGCTCAATATAAAATAACTTCCCGGTGCCTTCCTTGGCCTCAACACACACTTATATACTAAAAATAGGCGCCAATAATATGGGTCAAAACCATGGGCCAATATAAAATATGGATCAACAAATACTACAGGCGGCTTACAAAGCATATGCGCCCAAAAACAATAACACAAACTATGGATCAACAATTACTATGGGACGACTTACAAAGCATATGCGTCCAACAACAATATACTAACACGGTAAAGAGAAGGATTGACATGGGTTCCTAACATACCCTCCCCCTTAGAAAAATCTTTGTCCTCAAAGCTTTAGATGTGGAAATTGGCACTGAATCTGAAGGAGTGGTTCTCACGTAGCATCCTCGGGCTGCATTCTGTGCCATTGAATTAAGACCTATGTGATAGAGCGAGAGCAAAGATGACGAGTGCGATTATTGAGGAAAGCCTCCAGCTCCAAAAAGATGGATCCTTCATTATCCAGTTCTAGTAAAATAGTTTGGCCTTTGATGTTGGTGCCAAGAACTTTCTTCAGACAAGAGACATGAAATACTGGATGAATGCGAGAAGAAGGCGGAAGTTCCAATTTATAAGCAACAGACCCAATCTTCTGAAGAATCCTATATGGCCCATAGAACTTTGGAACGAGCTTATGACGCCCTTTGAGTTTTAGTGAGGATTGCTTGTAAGTATGGAGACAAAGAAAAACCATATCATCGGCTTCAAAAGTGCGCTCAGAACGGTGCTGATCAGCTTGTTGCTTCATGTGATTTCTTGCCATGTGAATATTTTCGCGCAAAATGCGAAGAACCTCATCACGGTTTCAAAGGACCACGTCAACTGCCTGAACTGGAGAACTGCTGGGGGTGTAAGGAAGAAGAACTGGCGGTGCCTGACCATAAACTGCTTCATATGGAGTCATTTTAGAGGCAGTGTGGTAAGAGGTATTGTACCACCATTCAACGAGAGGGAGCCACTTTTCCCACTGATGTTGTTGGTCAGAGGAGAAGCAACGAAGATAAGTTTCCAAGCATTTATTGATAATTTCAATCTGACCATCCGTTTGGGGGTGATAACCTGCACTCATCTTCATTTTGGTGCCAGTGTGGTGAAAGAGTTCTGTCCAAAAATGACTGGTGAAATTCGCATCACGATCCGAGATAATGGAAGAAGGCATTCCATGAAGACGAAAGATCTGGTCCAGGAAAATTTGAGCAACGGAGGAGGCTGTATAGGGATGGCTGAGAGCACAAAAATGACTATATTTGGAGAGGCGATCAACCACAACCAAAATCACAATCTTCCCTCCTTATTTAGGGAGCCCTTCAATGAAATCCATAGAAATATCTGTCCATATCCGGGCAGGTATGGGCAAGGGTTCGAGCAATCCCGAAAGGGGTGTTGTTTCACCCTTATTGCACTGGAAGGTATCACATTCAGCCACCATCTCTTGAATTGTCCTTTTCATACCCTGACAAAAGAAGTTGCGCCATGCCCGTTCATACGTTTTGAGAAAACCAGAGTGCCCAACTGATGGAGAAGCATGGAGTTCATAGAAGATAGCTTGTTGAAGAGCTGCGTTCTGGGGAAGCACCAGACAACCCTTGTATCTCAGTGAAGCACCATCCCAAGAGTAATGTGGGACAGCAGAAGGGTTGTTGTCCAAGCATTGGATGATTTGAGATAATGAAGAGTCATTGTCATAACCCTGTTGAACCAATTGCAACCAATTTGGAACAGGCATAGAAATCGTGGAAAGAGAACCTTGGTCATCAAATGTGCGAGAAAGGGCATCCGCCACAATATTGTCCTTACCCTTCTTATAAGTGATCTCATAGTCATAACCCATTATTTTTCTAACCCATTTCTGTTGTGCTAGGGAGGATACACGCTGTTCTAGGAAATATTTCAGACTCTGGTGATCAGTCTTGATGCAGAAATGATTCCCTAAGAGTTAGGGTCGCCACTTTTGTACTGCATGCAAAATAGCGATCATTTCCTTCTCATATGTAGAGGCGACTAAATTCTTACCAGAAAGGGATTTGCTGGTGAACGCAATGGGGTGTTCATCTTGAAGGAGAACAACACCAAGTCCATTGCCACAAGCATCACTTTCAATAGTGAAGGGCTTGGAAAAATCGGGCATAGCTAGAACAGGTGTAGTACACATAGCTTGTTTCAGCTTGTCAAATGCACAATCAGTAACATGTGTCCATGTAAAAGCATCCTTTTTCAACAGAGCAGTTAATGGAGCTGCAATCTTCTCATAATCCTTGACAAACTTTCGGTAGTAGCCAGTCAACCCCAAAAAACCACGAAGGCTCTTGAGTGTCTTAGGAGGCGGCCAATTTTTCATGGCAGCGATTTTGGCAGGATCCACACGAACCCCTTGTGCTGAGATAATGTGCCCAAGATACTCAACTTCCTTTTGGCCAAAAACACATTTATACTTTTTGGCATGGAGATGATGATCAGAGAAAAGTTGCATTACAAGAGCCAGATGCTGGAGATGTTAAGCCCATGTTTTACTGTAGATGAGGATATCATAAAAAAATACCAGAATGAATTTCCGCAAATAGGGTCGGAATATTTTATTCATCAAGGCCTGGAATGTGGAAGGAGCATTAGTGAGACCAAAGGGCATGACCAAAAACTCATAGTGGCCATCATGTGTGTGGAAAGCTGTTTTAGGGATATCATCCTCATGAACCCGAATTTGATGATACCCAGAGTGAAGATCCAACTTGGAGAAAAATTGAGCACCATGAAGCTCATCAAGAAGCTCATTAACAACAGGAATGGGAAACTTATCCTTGATGGTGAGGTGATTAAGTGCTCAGAATTCAATGCAGAGGCGCCATGACCCATCTTTTTTGCGGACAAGAAGAATTGGTGAAGAAAAGGAACTTGTGCTTGGGTGAATAATACCTTGCTTCAGTAAGTCCCTAACAAGGAGTTCAATCTCCGTTTTTTGGTGAAATGGGTAGCGATAGGGCCTGATGTTGGGAGGAATGCTTCCAGGAAGGAGCTGAATACGATGGTCCTCTGGTCGTGAATGTGGAAGTCCCACTA
>LPNX010773917.1:34287-55466 GCA_001517045.1 Pseudotsuga menziesii | reverse complement strand
AACAGAAACTGTTTCAGTAGAGGAAAATCTGGATTTGGGAAAAAATCAGAAGGGTAATTTGGGTTTGAGTAAGTTTTGGACACTGTCGAAAGGACAGGGAAGTAAAAAAAGGGGATTTTAGGAGCGGGGTGAAAGAATGAGAAAATTTGGTAGAGAGGGACAAAGAAGCAGAACGAGGAAAGAAATACGGTGGCAAAATTTGAAGGCATTTGGGTGAAAATCGAAGGAGTTATGGCAAACCCTAAAAATAGACAAATGTGGGATTTCAGGTCTTGGGAAGTGGAATTTGGGATAGGGTCTTTAGGAATGAAATATGTAGAATGGAATTGCAGAGGTGTCGGGGAATTTTCAGGGAAAACAGAGTTGAAACCAAGGAGATATGGCTGAAAAACAAAAAAAAAATTCAGGAAGGGATCTGCAACGGCGCGAAAGTGATCGGAAACAGTGGAATCTGCAATGACGCGGAAGTGATCGGAAACAAATGGATCTGCAATGGCACAGAACTGACCGGAAACAGTTCTGGACAGAGGAAATCTGCGATTGTGCAACTAAAAATAGATATGGACCCCAGGTATGTGCGGCTTCCTATCGGTTTAAGGGATTCAATCGGCCACCAATGTTGTCTGGCGGCTTGCGTATTGGGGTAGTACCACTCACTCCACGGCTCAGGTAAAACTGATAACCGCTTGGCCACAAACGACAGCTCTTGGTTTACCTCACGGGTGGGAACTAGTCAATCAGGTAGGGGTCGTTGCCCTTTTCGCTGGCAGGTCCTCTCAATGGGCCAGCTACTTCGGGGTTCCTATGGTACTCCTCACAATGAGTTTGAGGGCTTATGCCCAAGTACTTCCCACAGTTAAGCGGATAGGGATTATTCCCAGATCCAAACCTGCAACAGAAGCGAAAAAAAAAATTTGGGCATAAATTTCACCCAACGAGCCCAAGAAAGTGCTCTGATACCAGATGTGAGGACCCTACAGCAAATAATTAATCAAAATAAATGATATAGCAGCAGAACTCAAAATCACTTTTATATTAATCACAGGCCACTTCGAGGGGGCAACCTCCTTTGAGCAAGCTCAATACAAAATAACTTCCTGGTGCCTTCCTTGGCCTCAACACACACTTATATACTAAAAATAGGCGCCAATACTATGGGTCAAAACCATGGGCCAATATAAACTATGTATCAACAAATACTACAGGCGGCTTACAAAGCATATGCGCCCAACAACAATAACACAAACTATGGATCAACAATTACTATGGGACGACTTACAAAGCATATGCGTCCAACAACAATATACTAACACGGTAAAGAGAAGGATTGACATGGGTTCCTAACACCTGCACATTTTAGGCTTTCATCACACCCAACATAGTCAATCAAGCAAGCTTGATCGACAAGTTCTTTACTTGGGGTATTAAGTGGTAAGCCTTGGCTTCTAGTGCAGTGTTGGATTTTTGAGCTATTGCTCAAATTTCATGGAGAAATTTGTCAAAAAGCTTGTTTTTGAGAGATAGATCTTCATCCCGTCGTAAGCTCTGATACCATATTAATCTTGCACATTGATCTAGGAACAAAGAATCAATCTCATCAAAGAATAATCAACAAATACTCATGAAATGGTGTTAATCGGAACCAGAATGGTTTCCTCTCTGTATATTCAATAAACAATGAATGGTTACAATACCAATGTCAAGCAATTGCTTGAATCAATGAGAAATTTGAATACCTAAGGAGGCAATTCGAATTCAATGAGTGAGTCTAGATTAACTGACTCTCAACCATAGGTTCACACTTAGTTAACCACTTGACCAAAACCCTCATTGACTCACCAAACCCTAACTAAAGTTGGAGTGCAATAAATGACTGAATCTCAACTGAAGGAGATCAAACACATGTCATAGCAAGCCAACCATCAAGTGCTAGTGCTCCATGAATTCAATGAATTCCGATGAGGTTAACTGAAGCTGAACTGACCATCAGAAGTTGGTGGAGGTACCCTGTTGTCTCCAGATCATTAAATAATAATAAATAATCATTAAATAATATATTTAATGAGAGGAGGCACCTTAATTGACTAGTTGAACTGATTGTAACCACCAGTTAGCAATTAGGTGCATTAATGTCACTCAGATCACCCCCGGAGTGCTCCAGTTATCCTCCTTGACTGTAGGTAGGCGTGGGTGTGACTAGATGATGGCAATTAATGCTCCACTGATGTCAATTATACTTAGGATAGTGGTTTAAATAGGCCAATTTGACCAAAAGAGTGTGTATGATGGTAAATGTCTCCAACACCTCTGGCCCTGCGCATTCAGAGAGGGATCTCTCACTTGTCACTGGAGTATGCTCCACATAAGGTTGTTAGTATTGTGTGTCACACGAGTCTACTCTGCATAGGATTTTCAATCAGCATAACCAGGGGGGCTAGGATCCTGAATGGGGTAAAGTATGTTGAGGAAGGTGCATGGTGGGATTATCGGGGGCAAGGGACCATGGGAAAATGGAGTCGAGACTTGCACAAGAAATGATTACAAATGGAAAGAATGATGTAAAATTGCAAACAGAGGCAAGATAGCTGTTGATTTCCCAATCAAGAGCTATTTAGCAGGTGATTTAGAGGACAAGAAGGGACAGTCCATCGCATGGAGAAACAGCGAGATGAATTCCATGCAAATTTAGAAGAACCATTGATGAATGCCTAGAACAACGGCCAGAGAATAACAAGTATGAATTTGAAACCACTATCCCCTAAGTTGCAAACATGAAAAGCAATTAATAAAATAGAGTGGAAACACGAAACACATTTACACGTAAAATAAAGTACGTATTGAGAAAAAAACAACAACATAGGAATCTCTGCTATGAGTAACAGTATTTCATTGCAATTTATTCATACATAGGTATCAAGCTTTACAAATGGGAGCCTGAGCCTGGGATTGTTTCCCAATCCAATTCACTAACTCCTTTCTCCCTCTATTGGGAGCGTTTTTATACAATCCTATTGCTGAGACTACTGAATAAAAAAAACTGTTACAATTCACTATCATGCGCTAACTGTACAAGGAGTGGACTATCGCCATGTTTTACAAATATGAACGACAAACATCATGGCACTGGCTGTTGCATTCGGTTTGAATAACATCCTAATGTGCTCAGCTGCCATGACGGATGATAAGGATGATGCCTCCCTCTCTTCCTGAAACATATGCTTCCACCATTTTCAAATGCAGCTTTCCACGTGGTCACATGCTGGCAAAGTGGTCGGCCTCCTTTGCTGGTCCAGTCACATCTACCACCTCCTTCCTCACCGATTGACACTATTATATGTGGGCTCTGGAAGAAGGGACGTATTGCTTCTGGTTGAGACAGAGTTGTGGGGTGGTTTATCATTCTTGTACTCCTCACCTCTAGTGAGGTGAGCACCCCCACAGGCACAAAGGTGTAGCACATCTACACCAGCCCCATCACCCTTGACAAGTGTACTTCATAATAAGAATGATGAGGGATTTGAGCCCCTAATGCTCCCATTCAAACAAATGTTTACACAGGGAACAGTTAATGATTGTCCCCTTATGCGGAGGATTTGGTGGGCACGACGGTATCAAGGGTTCCTGGAAAAACACTTACGAGAAGCAAGTGTCCAAGCCTCGCGTCGTTGGAGGTGCGGGTATCACGTCTGGGCCACAATGGATAGTGTCACCATTGGCATGCAAATACAAAGGATATGAAAGAGTGAAAAACCTTCTCACCAACCATCAACACCCCTAGATGGACAAGCTTTTCAAACTAGATCTTCATTGTCAAACTCTATCAGGCCTCTGCAACTTCGTGGAGAAGTAGAACTCGGCTTCTGGAGATATGTTAGTTCACTCTTGTTGAACTGAAGGCAATATTTATAGGGCTTCAGGATTGATCTTCGCACAGGTTGTTCAACATTCCTGCAGATTCTGTCATCGAGTGTATCTGGTCTCAACATGTGCAAAGGTGCGAGCAGAGCGATCCTTTACTTGCTAGGGATCTAGTCATTTGGTTTCACCGGTCATGGAACCTTACTGTCTGCTATGGGGAGAAGTTGTGGATGCCATCTGGTACATTAGACTCATGTTGCATAATTTATATAGTGGATGCTCCCATGTTTCCCTGTTCCTTTGAAGTGGGAAACAGAATGGTCTCCCACGTCATGTTGGCTTTGCCTCGTGTGAGATGCATATTTGCTGGCTACTTTCCTCATTTGTGTAGACTAGCTCACACAAAAGCCACCCATCCTTTCATGATATGACTCTGCCATAGGGATGATTCCACCTCTACACATGCTACAAATGGCGTCGGAGAAATCAGAAAATCTGTGAGAGCACAGATTACACGCGTGAATGTCTCCTCCGTGGTCATCTCCACACTGGATGGGAACTCTGTATCTCGGGAGTCTTCTCAGCCGTTCGATCAAAGGAATATTTCATATCCGCCATCCACATTCCATTCATTCTACCACCAACTTTTCCCTTCTGAACACCGCAGGCAGTTCTAGATCGCGAGACATTCTTAGCTGTCGATCGAGATCGACCCTTCATGTAGCCATCGATCCAAGCGGGCCCCACCATTTTTCACAATGGGAAACTCAGATATTCATCCATGCTAGTTCACCTTGTGAAATGAACCATAGCTGTAGATTTATCCCCTTCTTCATCGTGGCCATTGATCTTTGCAACCTCTACACCTTTTCATGATTTGAGATTGTGGTTTTATCCGCACAAGTATGGATCACGAAATGACTTTAGGCCGTGGATCTACCCCAGAATTCATCTCAACCATCAAAAGCCTCTGGTCTTTAACACATTTCATGATCTGGGAAGGAATCTTTGATCGCACATGTTTGCTCACGCGCAGCTGCTCGGAACCGTGGATCTTCCCCCAATCAATCGCAGCCCTTGATTATGAATCCTGCCCAATGTTACAACACACCTGCTAATTTCTTTGTTGAAGGGTGGTCACATGAAATTCGTGGGGCTGGGACCCTTATCGAACTTCCATCAGTCCCTTAAATCAACTATTAAAACAGAGTGTTAACAACTGGCTCCATGAGTAATGCTATCCTCCCAGCAAGGTAGCAAAGAACCCCTGTAGACCAAGTGTTGAAACCATTGGGTCGCTTTCAGTATTTCTTTGAAATCTCCATTCTACTCCATGCTACCGTTTCAACAAATTCATGCCACTCTTGCAAATCATGCCGGTGACTGTAAACCTGTGTTGGTAACTGAAAATGAAAACAAACTAAAAAGAGTAATGAAGGAAATGATCGATAACAGTTGAGCTTATTTTATCCTACCTACTCTACCTAACTTTGTACACAAGTCCGACTAAGTGAAATCAGACTTCCAATGAAGCCAAACAAGCAACTTGCCTAATATTCTTGTTCTTGTATGGTGCTTAATGGACAAAAATGAAACAGATAATGGGAGAAGGAAATGATAAACAAAATTATCTTTAAGATAGAGATGCAACCAATCATTTCCTTCACCAAGACCCTCCATGTATTCGGCCACGGGGTTGTAGAAATCACAACAACCTACAGCACGCCATGTCACCTACTTATGGGAAAGATGCCCAGAGCTTCCTGCTTCTAGGGAGTCATCAGGTTGATGCTTGGAAGATTGCAGATGAGGACGCATGGAATATTTCTCTACTGGAATATCCCTCTCTCCACCCAAAATTTCTATAACAAAGGCTTGATGCGATTCAAGAGGGAGGTCCTTAGCTTCTTCAGTGGAACCGAGTAGGCATACTCCTTCTGTGTGAGGCGGAATTTTTGAAGGCAGAGTATCAGAAAAAGTGTTTATCTGTAAGCTGTTGCATCCGTCTTCATTTTCATACAAGTTTCTGGCCTGCACCACCTATGCTTCTTTCTGCTTTTGCTTGGAGGCCTTAATCATATGCCATATCAACTCAAAAGAGGCATAACATAAGGGTAAGCTATCACCTCTAGTGCCCTCATCATCTTTTCTCGCTCCACCCTCCTGATTTTGTATTGCACTTTGATTTCTTTCATTAGAAGGCATCATTTCAATAGCTGGCTCATCAGGTATATTCTGTAGGTACTCTTCTTCATATTCATCATACACAGACACACCAAACTCCTTAAATCATCCCTAGTTGACTAGGAGTGGGGCAAGTCACCATCTTCAGAGAATAACCCTGCAAGACCATTTATTTCAACCTCAGGCCGGTCATCTTTCTGCATACCATGAGAGATCTTTGACGGGCCATAGGCTTCGTTCTTCTGCTTGTAGGGCCCAACCAATTTGTATGTACCTTTTATTTCACCACCATGGTCCCGATCTGACAATTTCTTGGACATCTTAAGTTTTTCCCCAACCTCCAAACAATCAGTGAACATTTGCTGCAGGGTGGTTGATTTTCTCTCCAAAATAAGCAAGGACAGGTCAGGAGGAAAGGCGACTGCATAATAGATCTTAGCAGTGTTCTCAAGAGGTTGAACTTCCTTAGGCATGTTATAATAAAAGATTGTGAATCTTTTGTTAAAACTGGATACGGCCTCACCTTCATGTCTCCTCAAAGAATAAAACTCTGAAAGTATTTGCTGCAGTGGATGGCTCCTACCCCAAAACCTCAAGGATATGCAAGAAAGCTCTTCCCAAGTGTTGATGGACTTAGTCTGCAAATATTTAAACCAAAATTTGGCATCTCCTTGCAAGGATAGAGTGAAATCCCACAGGAATACATCATCATGTTCTATCTCGAAAAGCTTATAGAAATGCTCAAAGGCTTGTACATGTTTCTCAGCAGTCAATTTTTCGGATTCTCCGTCGAACTTGGGGAGGTACTTGTAATATTTCACGGGAAAATCATGGAGGATAGAAGGCAATCGTAGTGGTTTATATTGGCTTGGAGAAATGGGGGAGACAAGGTTAGGTATGATAGCTAAACTATCATCCAAGGTTTCATGAATTTCACAGGGGTGGCCTTTGACATCGGATGCCCACAGATAAATATCTAGGCTGAAATCAGATGTACAAGATGACGCAATGCTTTTGGTTCATAAAGAAGGATAAACAAGAACATATTCACGGCTCTGCTCAGGATGATTTGGGCCATAGAAGGTTGTTTTGATAAATATAAGAAAAGATAAGAGCAAACTTACAAGATAGGATAAGGAATCCTGGAAGAAACGCGGACTCGAGTGCTTGGACCTTTCGTCGTGCATTTCTGAGCTTTATGAGGGGTACATTTTCCAGGCAGGATCGACCAACCTTCGTCGGTCATTAGATTTCTGGATCACATCACTAGTGGAGTCGCTGAAGTTTGAATCCTTCAAGAGTAGAGTCACCAGGTGAAAAGTGCCCAACCTTCTTGGTGTCTGACCGATTGTTCACCATCAACAGCTACATCTAAATCTTTGTTGTTCTTCCAAGGGAGGATCTTCAAGTTCATCCCCAGTAATGGCGCCAGTTTGTTGGCACTGGGATTTTGAGCCCCCAAGGTCGAGCAAGGGGAGGCTGCTCCCGGGAAACAACAAAACCACTTTAGATTGCACCTACAGCCTTGCGCAGTCAGAGAGGGATCTCTCGCTTGTCATTGAAGTATGCTCCACATAAGTTTGTCAGTCTTGTGTGTCACCAGAGTCTACTTCGCATAGGATTTTCAATCAGCATAATTAGGGGGGCTAGGATCCTGAATGGGTAAAAGTATGTTGAGGAAGGTGCATGGTGGGATTATCGGGGGCAAGGGAACATGGGAAAATGAAGTCGATACCTACACAAGAAACGATTACAAATGGAAAGAATGACATAAAATTACAAACAGAGGCAAGATAGTTGCTGATTTCCCAATCAAGAGATATTTAGCAGGTGATTTAGAGGACAAGAAGGGACAGTCCATCGCATAGAGCACCAACGAGATGAATTCCATGCAAATTTAGAATAACCATTGATGAATGCTTGGAACAATGACCGGAGCATAATGAATATGAATTCTGAACCACTATAGCCTAAGTTGCAGACATGAAAATCAATTAACAAAATGGAGTGGAAACAAGAAACACATTTACATGTAAACGAAAGTATGTATTGAGAAAAACAACAACATAGGAATCTCTGCTATGAGTAATAGTCTTTCACTGCAATTTATTCATACACAGGTATCAAGCTTTACAAAGGGGAGCCTCAGCCCAGGATTGTTTCCCAATCCAATTCACTAACTCCTTTATCCCTCTATCGGGAGTGTTTTTATACAATCCTATTGCTGAGACTACCGAATAAAAAAACTGTTACAAGTCACTATCATGCGCTAACTGTACAAGGAGTGGACTATCGCCACATTTTACAAATATGCACGACAAACATCGTGGCATTGGCTGCTGCATTTGGCTTGAATAACAACTTGACGTGCTCGACTGCCATGACGGATGATAAGGATGATGCCTCCCTCTCTGCTTGAAATGTATGCTTCCATCGTGTTCAAATGTAGCTTTTCGCATGGTCACACACTGGCAAAGTGGTCAACCTCCTTTGCTGGTCCAGTCACATATGCCACCTCCTTCCTCATCAGTTGACACTGTTATACGTGGGCTCTGGAAGAAGGGCCGTATTGCTTCTGCTTGAGACGGACCTGTGGGGTGGTCTATCATTCTTGTACTCCTCACCTCCAGTGAGGTGAGCGCAACCATAGGCACAAAGGTGTAGTACATCTACACCATCCCCATCACCCTTTACAAGTGTACTTCATAATCAGAATGATGAGGACTTTGAGCCCCTGATGCTCCCATTCGAACAAATGTTTACACAGGGAACAATTAATGTTTGTCCCCTTCTACAGAGGCTTTGGTGGGCGCAACGGTATCAGGTGTTCCTGGAAAAACACTTACGAGAAGTAAGTGTCCAAGCCTCGCGTCGTTGGAGGCACAGGTATCACGTCTGGGCCCCGATGGCTGGTGTCACCATTGGCATGCAAATACCAAGGCGACGAGAGAGTGTGGAACCTTCTCACAAACCATCAACACCCATAGACGGACAAGCTTTTCAAACCAGATCTTCATTGTCAAACCCTATCATGCCTTTGCAACTTCATGGAGAATTAGAACTCGGCTTCAGGAGATATGTTAGTTCACTCTTGTTGAACTGAAGGTAGTATTTATAGTGCTTTGGGATTGATCTTTGAACAGGTTGGTCAACATTCCTGCACATTCTGTCATCGAGTGTATTTGGTCTCAACATGTGCAAAGACGCAAGCAGAGCGATCCTTTACTTGCTAGGGATCTAGTCATTTGGTTTCACCAGCCGTGGCACCTTACTATCTACTGTGGGGAGTAGTTGTGGACACCATATAGTACATTAGACCCATGCTAAATACTTTATGAAGTGGACGCTCCCATGTTTCCATGTTCCTTTGAAGTGGGAAACAGAATGGTCTCCCGCGTTGCGTTGGCTTTGCCTCGTGTGAGCTACAGATTCATCGGCTAATTTCCTCATTTTTGTAGACTAGCTCACACAAAAGCCACCCATCAATTCATGATTTGAATCTACCACAGGGATGATTCCACCTCTACACGTGCTACAAATGGCGTCGGAGAAATCGGCCAATCCACGAGAGCATAGATTACATGCATGAACGTCTCCTCCACGGTCATCTCCACACTGGATGGGAACTCTGTATCTCAGTAGTCTTCTCAGCCGTCCGATCAAAGGAATCTTTCATATCCATCATCCACGGTGCATTCATTCTTCCGCCAACTTTTCTCTTCTGAACACCACAAGCAGTTCTGGATTGTGAGACGTTCTTAGCCGTTGATCGAGATTGACCCTTCATACAGCTATCGATCTGAGCGGGCCCCACCATTTTTAACAATGGGAAACTCATATATTCGTCCGTGCTACTTCACCTTGGGAAATGAACCATACTCGTAGATTTATCCCCTTCTTCATCGCGGCTGTTGATATTTGCGACCTCTACACCTTTTCGCGATTTGAGATCGCGGTTTTATCCGCACAAGTATGGATCGCAAAATGAATTTAGGACATGGATATACCCTAGAATTCATCTCAACCATCGAAAGCCTTTGGTATTTAACACATTTCGTGATCTGAGAAGGAATCTTTGATCACGCATGTTTGCTCGCGCGAAGCGGCTCGGAACCTTGGATCTTACCCTGATCAATCATAGCCCTTGATTATGAATCTTGCCCAATGTTACAACACAACTGCTACTTTCTTTGTTGAAGGGTGGTCACATGAAATTCGAGGGGTTGGGACCCTTACCGAACTTCCTTCAGGCCCTTGAATCAACTGTTAAAATGAAGTGTTAACGGAAGATGTTATGGAAGAGCTATCAACTCCAATAGAATAACATGACGGAGATCATTGACAAGAAAATAATTCCAATCATATTCATAAAAGGAAGAATACTTGTCAATAACTACACATGAATGCTCAAATAGGTGATTATGATATGGATTTTATTATTCTTTTCTTGGGGCTAGATGCCAACATTTTGACAAAAAATACATGGGAGAGCACAGGGAAACCCAATTTAGTATGGTCACCTATTCAACTGATATTATATAATCAGTCAAAGGTTCTACATATCGATCAATTACCATAGGTTCCTGTCGATGTGGAAGGGATTCGAACCTATGCATATTTTGAGGTAATAGAGATTGTTGATGATATGAACCCTTATCCAACACTATTGGGGATCGAATGGGATATTTAGCGGCTATGTTAAGTTTTATTTTCAAATATAACAAAGGATCATTGAAAGAATAACAAGAATAATTGAAAAAAAAGAACACAAATATTTCTCCTAGGAAACCCTTCTGGGGAAGAAAATCCAGCAAAAATTACTCTATATAGACTTCACCCAAGTACATTGTAAGATCCAAAGAACAAGACTATATTGCTTCCTCTCCTATAGATGGACTATTTCTTCTCTCTCTATCACAATTTCTTGAGTTATGTGGATGTCCAAATAAGTGAGGCACCTCCCTTATTTATACTGATTAGTGGAGAAACCTAATAACCCAACATGGATGAGTTATCCTCCCAATCAAGGCTTACTTTCCTTGGGAGACTCAAAAATACATTTTAATAATAATTTTGTGGGTATTATTGACTAGGATTACAATGGAGGTCTTACCTCTAAGACTTTACATGACCAATCACATCAATGACATACCTAATTGGAGGAATAACATCTATGAAAGTGGTAATAACAATCATAATACAAAATAGAATATCTTCTGCAGTGAAATTTCTTTAACACTCCCTCTTAACGATGAAGGTATTCTATAACAAAACAATACATCTATACAACTGACTAGTAAGCATATATGTCATAGGAAGTTTTCAAAACTATATAAATATTATCATTTTCTGTGGAATATCGCCATCATAGAGCATCACATATCAATCATCATGTCATGAACATCGTTTCTTGACATATCATAATAAGCATCGCATCACATCTTGTCGCATCGTCATGAGCATCAAATCTTATCGCATCATCACAAGCACCACATCTTGTCACATCATCACGATCATCACAGATTATCGCATCATCATGAGCATCACATCTTATCACATCATCACGAGCATCATATATCATTGTATCATCACTGGCATCACATCTCATCACAGGTATCCTTATCCTAAACATCACTTACATTAAACACAACATCACAACTTAATGCAAAATCACCCACAACATCGAAAAAACGATGGATCATCCACAAATGAATGTAGGACGACAACGCCTGCAAATGAATTCAGGACCACAATGTCCAAAAATGAATGCAAGGCCACAATGCCAACAAATGAATGCAGAACCAAAATGTCTAAAAATGAATGCAGGACCACAATGTATGCAAATGAATGCTAGACCACAACGTCTACAAATGAATGACATACCACAACACCCACAAATGAATGCAAGACCACAATTCCTACAAATGAATGCAAGACAACAACGTCCGCAAATGAATGTAGGACCACAATGTCTGCAAATGAATGCCAGACCACAACGTTATCTATAGGCACTTGATCACATATATACTAAGCTGTCATTTCATCATCAATAACAATTCTTATCATCACTCCCTCTTTCTAGGGAGGTCCTTTCGGAGTACACCAATATTGTATCTAAAATATTCAAAATTCACACGAGACAGAGGCTTAGTTAACACATATGCAACTTGTTCCTATGTAGGAACATATTGGATCTTTATGTCTCTTCTCTGCACCATATCCCAAATTTAATGATATTGTACCTCTATATGCTTTTACTAATCATGGAACATCAGGTTCTCTTTTAACTTGATATAACTCTGGTTGTCAGAATAAATATCAGCTGCATCCATTTTGGTATCAAACAATCCTGTCAATAATTTGTGAATCCATACTACTTCACCACAAACTGAACATGCTACAATGTATTCAACCTTTGTTGTACTGAGTGCAACACTGGTTTGCTTTATACTAATCCATGAGATCACACTTGATTCCAAACTGAAACAACATCCTGAAATTCTCTTTCTGTTTTTAACACTTCCTGCCAAATATGAATTAGTGTAACCACATAATATAAACTCAGGATCAACTGCATATGTGAAGCCATAAACCAATGCACCCTTTAGGTACCTCATCACATGTTTTTCTGCAACTAGATGAACATGTCAGAGTTCCACTATATACTGACTTAATCTATTCATGGAAAACATATATCTAGTCTTGTAAAATACATCAGTGAGCTGATAATTTGTCTATTTAGTGTGACATCTATCCTTTCTGAAGAGTCATCATTTAGGATCTTTAGGTTTGTGACCATAAAATATTTCATTTCCTTACAATCCAACATCCCAAATCTATATAGCATATCAACTGCATAATTTCCTTGGTTTAGGAAAGTTTCATCTAGGAACTGCCATACTTCAAGAACTAGAAAGTAACACATCATGCCAAGATATTTAATTTCAAATTCCATCATAATATTATTTTTAAATCCACTGATGGGCTTCTCCTTTCCTGTCAAAAATAGATCATCTACATACAATAGTAATATCATGATCCTGCCATCTTCAACCTTATAGTAAAGGTTGTAATCTACTTTACTTTGGTAAATCCTAGGCTCATCAGGAAGTCATCAATTCTCCTGTACCGTGCTCTAGGTGATCCAAGTCACGCTTAGGTGTACACTGGGGACAACATTCGAATGAATGATTCTGAGCACTGTTATGGCGGAAGCATAGAAAAATAACAAGTAAAGCAGGAAATACACTATGTCGACAGAAAGTATGCACACACATAATATGCAAGAATTTGAGCCAAATACTTCTTTTCAATGAAATATGGATCAATATGACTGATTGAATTGATCGATGAATGATGAACACTAAAATAGTGTACATGTTTATATATAATTCTGAAACGCTTGGGTGACTACCCATTATGTTCAACAAAAGAAATTATAACGGTTCGAAATTTCAACTACCACAAACGATTGGAAGATAGAGAGATACTCTGTCGATGTTTGACAGTCATCGATGTCTAAAATGCATGTGGTGATGTTGTATGTCGAGCACAAAAGCTATCGAGGTTGTCGAAGTCGGTTGTGTCAAGGTTCAGAATTGCGAAGCCAATGATGAACCTTCTGAAGGAGTCAAATTAGTTGAAGTACTTGAAGTGTTATACATTATCGAAGCTCAACAATATGTCAACTACTGGTTGGATTGTTGGGTGCTTGCTTTAGTCCATATAATGCTTTCTTTAGTCGGCACACATGTGTTTTCTTGTCATGTGTCTCAAAACATGGGGATTTTTCAATATACACTTCCTCTTCTATGACACCATTTAGAAAGGTTGTCTTTACATCCATTTGATGTAATTTCCATCTCATCTTGGAAGTCAAAGCAAGAATGGTTCTGATTGAGTTATATCTATATACTGGTGCAAAAGTTTCTTCATAATAAATTCCTTCTTTGTGAGAGAATACTCGTGGGACAAATATTTATTTGAACTTTTAGATACTACCATAAGCTGAATGCTTTGTCTTAAAAATCCATTTGGAAGAGACCACTGGTTTATCCTTTGGTCTTGACACCACTTCCCAAACATCATTATTTAAGATAGATTAATATTCTTCAATCATGGCATCCATCCATTTTTTCTTCTTTGAGGATTCTTCCAAACATGTAGGTTCTTCATCAACAAGTTTACACATTAATGCTACGTAGTTGGAGTGGAGTCTTAGTCTCTTGTTTCCTTCTGGTTCGCCATATCTTTCTATTTCTTGAATTATATCATGAGCTCAAGCTGGTCTTTTCCTTGTTGAGATTGTTTCATGAGGTGTCTCTATAGGTTCTTGTGGTTTTACCATGTCCCGATATTTTGGTATAGGATCTTCTTCATCTCTAATTGGTGGTTTACTGATCTCTACTACTATGGGAGTTTCTTGTTCTTATTCATCCACATGGGTCTTTCTAGATTTGTTGAAATATGCATCTTCATAAAATGTGACATCTCTGTTGACCTCAATTTTACGAAAACATGGAATATAGATTCTGTATGCTTTCAATTGATCACTATATCCAACAAATATTACCTTCTTTCCTGAGGGGTCCAATGTTTATATTTTCTCTTTTGGAACATGTAGGTAAATGTGAGAACCAAATATATTCAGGTGACTGACTTCAGGATTCTCACCATTAAACATTTCTTCTGGAGTTAAGTGTGCTATGGAATAATTTGTTCTAAACATAGATTGCGGCCTTTACTGCTTCAGCCCATAAATACATGGGTAGATCTTAATCATAAATCATAGATTTGACTTCTTCCATGATAGATATATTAATCCTTTATTCTACTCCACTTTGTTGAGGATTATAGGGTGTAGTAAGCTCCCTCTTCATCCCATATTCTTTGCAGAATTCCTTGAATTTAGTTGAAGTGAATCCTCCTTTGTTGTATGATCTTAATATCTTAATATTATTTTTAGAGAGGTTCTCCATAAGATATTTTAACTCTTTGAACTTTTCAAATACTTCATCTTTCCTTTTCAATAAATATATCCAAGTATTACGTGACTAGCCATCAATAAAAGAGACATAATAGACATATAGACTTAAGGAAGTAGTTGACATTTTTACACACACATATGAGTGGACAGTCTCTAGGATCCATTTTGCTTTACTATTACTACTTGGAAATGGATTCTTGGTGTTCTTCCCTTGAGAACATCCTTTGCATACCCCTTCATTGTTGATTTGGATTTCTGGTAGAACTGTTACTACCTTGCTCACAATTGGTAATGCTTTATAGTTTACATGGAGTGATAGTACAAGCTTTGAAAGTTGAGTCCGTATTCCCTTTTATTTGGTAGATCCCTCCTTCTTCAATACCTATTAAAACTGCATCATATATACTTTTTCCTTTTTACCACATAAGAAATTCACCATCTACAAAGGAAACTCTGAATCCTTTCTTGTCTAGAGCTGATATAGAAAGAATATTCTTCTTTAGATCTGGAACATATAAGACTTCTTTAATTTTCATGGAATTACCAGATTTCATCTTAATATAGGAAGCTTCTCCCATTCCTTTGATATGATATTGATCGAAGTTGTACTTTGTGTGGATAATCTTTCTAAGTGAGGCCTGATAGAGAGTCTATGTGACCTTTCATATGTTTGGAAGAATTACTATCTATGAGACAAGTATGATTTCCATGAGATATTGATCCTGTTAGGGTTGATTTCAAGTCATATTCTTCATTAGAGTCTTCATTATCTCTAGTCCTCTCTTCACCTAATTCATTTTCTTCACTTGCATGGGCATGAAACTTTCCTTTATTATTCTTAAACTTGTTTTTGTTAAGTGGACAATGTCTGGAGATATGTCCTAAATTATGACATGTATAACATTCATAGAATGAGTAATCCTTCTTAAAATTCTTACCTCTTTTGAGCTCTAATGATCTACTTGTAGGAGATCCTCGGTCCTTCCTTTTATTTCTTCCATTATTTGTATGCACAGTTAGAGCTTGATCTTCATCTTGATTTAACTTCTCTTCTCTATTTTCTAACCTTCCTTATTCTTATACACATTCCTCCCATAGATTGATGAATTTGGTTAGATTTCTTCTAGCACATATCCCTGTGATGAAGGAATTCCATTCTTTTGGAAGACCATTTAGAGTGGTCATCACAAATTCAACTTATTCTACCATGTCACCAATGGATTCAATTTTTTCTTTAATTTGAGATACTCTAGAGAATTATGTCTGCATGGTTTCTTCCTTTTGCATCTTCACACCCTTGAGTTGGTTTCTCAAGGTCATTCTCATGTTGATCTTTTTCCCTTCAAACATATTGGTTAGTGTAGCAAACACTTCCTTTGGAGTATTCGTTGAGGACACTTGGGAGATCAAGTGATCCTTAATAGATTTAGCTATGATCCTATTGACTTTGATCATATCTTTCTTTTCCTTGGATTGTTCCTCTTCTCCCTATGGTTCCTTGACCTCTTCATTGATGTATCCATCTAGGTCATGCTCTTTAAGGATGAGCGTAATTCTATACTTCCATGCTCTGAAATTATCTGCTCCCTCAATATTTTTATCTAGCTTGGTATTGTTTGTCATGTTTTAATGAATGGGAACCTCAAATGGAAATATAGGAGGTAGTAATTACCAGTTTGAGGACTTTTTCTAGAACCAACTTTAGGATGACCTAGGGTTTGACTAAAAAACCCTAATTTTCCAGCTGAGATCACTTGTGGATTAGAGAGGAGGAAAAGTTTTACCTCCCTAAGGAGAAATTTACGGTATCTTTCTTTTCTCAAATCTAAGGATCGAACCTTGAAAAATACGATGCCCTAGTTTCTTTCGGCACTAGTGATAGGTCAAAAAGTGAAAATCCTTAGAATGAAAAACTGCTTCAACAAAAAGATGTGACCTCTTAAGGAGAGTTGAATGGAACTTATTTTTTGATTAATATTTGGAGGGAGGTCTCCAAAATAGTGAACCCTATATTTTTGGATTGCAAGATGAGTTGCTGCACAAAGTCTTCTTTCAGGTTGGCTCTGATACTATGTTAAGTTTTATTTTAAAATAGAACAGAGGATCACTGGAATAATAATAATCACAAAATAACAAAATATAACAAACATATTTATCCTGGGAAGCCCTCCTGGGGAAGAAAACCCAAAAAAAATTCCTCTATATAGGCTTCACCCAAGTACAGTGTAAGATCCAAAGAAAAAGACTAGATTGCTTCTTCTCCTCTAGATGGTCTATTTCTTCTCTCTCTAGCACAAATTATTGAGTTCAGTGTATGTCCAAATGAGTGAGGTGCCTCCCCTATTAATATTTCTCAGTAGAGAATCCTAATAACCCAACAGGGCCAACTTCTCCTCCCAATCATGGCCGACTTGTATTGGGAGACTCAAAAATACATTTTAATAATACTTTTGTGGGTACTATTGAACTGAATTACATCAGAGGTTTTACCTCAAGACTTTACATGATAAATTACATCAATGACATCCCTAATCATAGGAATAAAATCTATGAAAGGGGTAATAACAACAATAATACAAAATATAATATCTTCCACGGTTACATTTCTTTAACAAGCTATACTATCATTTATTTTAAAAATAGGATATTATCATTTGAATACTTAGAGATGTGGGTAGTTTCTCTAATTGACCCTTACGAATGCCAACGCTATGTCGAACCAGTAAGAGGTTAGTACCATGAAGGGAATTTGGATACTATTTACAATGTTTCCTGTATGATGGAGATTATATAAATCCTACAGTTGATGGTAAATTAAGTTGATGGAGTGTTAATTCATGTTCATTAGTTTCAGGGGAAGCATTGAAAAATTGGAAGAACTGGTTGCATAAAGTGTCGATAAGGAAAGGTGCAAGAATCACAAAATCCTTGCGATGGGTGGGTATCAAGGTATGCAGTCTACCTACATATGAAGGATTACCTACTTTGGACACATTTTTGTTAGAATTTGAAGATAAGGTACTAGAAACACAATGACTTCTAGCTCTTGATGTAGCTCTAAAAGTTACGCCAGAAAGATGGTGGGCTTCCCATAAATAGCCCATCTCGGAATGGCCTCAGTTCCAAAGTCTGTTAGAAATATGGTTTGGTGAGAATATTACTTATGTTGGTAATAAGTATATCATGTTGACGAGTCCTGTCAACCATATTGATAATTGTTGTGTGACATGGAGATCGGTACATAGATAGGAATGGGTACATATGTTCATACATACGTTGCTCATGATTCCAATAAATTGGTATACGTCGGTAGAACTACAACGAGGAACTGTAGATTGGGATGAATTGGATAATGGTTTCAAACACACTTTTAGCTTTGCAAATGAAATTCTATCGATTGATGATTCCTTACAAGTTATTAAATCCAATTATTATGAGGAAGTTTCTATTCCAGTGTCAAGTCTAACACAATGGAATGCAATAGTTCATAGTCTGATGGAGTGTTACAATATATCTAGGGAACCTGAAGATGATGATCCACGAGACATTCACATCCCCGAATATGAAGGTAGTCGAGCATTGAAGGAACCATGTCTATCATCTGAAAAGTTTTTGTAATCCCTGAAAATAAAGAAAGTGAATATTGGGTCTCTTGAGAATCCAAAGTTTACAAGTATTGGGGATTATTGGGATGATGAGATTGTTGGGAAAATCACTAATTTATTACATTAATTGCAAGACCTGTTACCAAATTTTTTTACAAAAATGAAATAAATTGTTGGGGAACTGAGTGAAATGAGGATTTCCCTAAAACCAGATGCAAAGAATGTTAAGAATCGACCCTATAGATTGAATCCAAGATACAAAGAGAAGGTTAAGACATAGTGTTGATGTATATGTAACTTCGGAATGTATTCTTCTATGTATTTCATATATTGTAACCCGATGTTTATTCCGGGATGTTTCTATTATGTATTTGAGTCATGTGGTCATGCCCCGATGTTCCGATCGGGAGGATTAATAATGTAATCAAGTCATATCAAGTCATTAGGTAAGTCCCCACAGTTATGGGGCACTTGGGTTATTATACACTAATTAAGGTGTAGGCTCGAGTAAGTAATTGTAAGTTAAGCCTACATGGTTGAGTGCACTTCAAGTCAATGGAAGAATATAAATAGAGAGTGAGAGTCTCTCTATTTATCACTTGTGAAATACATCACTTGCTCTCTCAAGTGTGGCGCACCTTTGGAGAAGGAAATACTTTGGCTTGACAGAAGACAGAAGGCTGCTGTTGTGCTGGGAAGTCATCTTACTGTTTTGGGTTTCACATCTTGTGGTGATACTATCTTAGAAGAAGTTGAGGGGTTTTCTCCATTTATGGTTTCCCCTATCAAAACTCTTTGTGTCTCTTGTCTCATGTGATGTTCTTATGTTATTGTTGTGCTTGTTATTCTCTCAGTGAAAAGATCCTAACACAATGCTAGCTTAAATGTTGAAAAACTAACATGGTATCAGAGCTAACCTGAGAAGAAGACATTATGCAGCTACAGGAACTAGGGCTTCCTATTTTGTGGATCTTCCTCCACATATTTTCAGCAAAAGTATGCTAAGATGACTCTCCATTGAAGGGTGCATCTTTCTGTCGATGCGGAATTCAATTTCAAGCATTTTCAGTTTCGATGTGGAAATTAGGGATTTCTACAGAAGAGGAATTTTTGAGTGAGACCAGCATAGGATTTTTCTCCTCATCAAAACCGAAGTTTAGAGACCTGGATCAATAAATTTGGTTGGGTGAAACTCTGGGAAAGTCAAACCCTAGTTTGATCCTGAGCTAGGAGAAACCCTAAATACTAAAACTACTAAGTTTTGGTACAGTCGCTATATTCCGAGATTGGAAAAGTCTCAGAAGCTAAAAATTGTATGGGCCGAATATAAAATACTGATGAACACTGTGTATAAAAATCAGCCTCAGATTCGCTATATTCTGGGAGATATGATCTCTCCAAGTTAGGGCTCCATCCCCTTCTAGAAATCATCCATAAACAGGACACCTGGGGAGATCTGCAATATCTTGGGATACAGAGGTCCAAATGGAATTCATGAAGATGTTACAAAAAGGTAACGGAATTTAATTTCTGTGATCCGAAGATCAGGATCAGAAGATGAACCAGTGGCACGTGGATGGCCGTACAACTTCGCTGTTCTGAACAGTCTTGTAACAGGTCACCTTGGGAAAAGGATCATAAATCCCAAATGGTGAAACCAATTCTGATGAAACCTAAGGTGTTGGATCACGGACATGTGAGGTTACCTTAGTAATAAATTTCATACATATAGGAGCAGTAATTTCAGAGATATCATAGAAACAGTAACAGGCATTTCTGCAGAAGAAATCCAAAAATTAGGGCTTCCTGTTCCGGGAGCTTCCCTCCACTGTTTTCAGAAAAGGAGTACATTGGACAGCTCCATTTGAAGATATCTATATGTTCATCCAATTAGATATGAAAGATTCCAAGTTTAAAAAATTAGGGTTTCTGTGACAAACCCTAGATCAACAAACTCTGGGACAAGGATGGACACCTCAAATCGGTAAGATCTAATCCTTTGCTATTTCCATTTGAGGTTCTCATTTCAAAGTGATCTATCACATCAGGTTGATGATAAGCTTTTTGAAGTTCACAAATTCCAAGCATAGAAGTATTTGATCTCTCTGAAGAAATGGATTGGACACCTACATGAGTAGATAGGTTCCAGTTTCAGAGGGAGATGAGTCTAGAAGCCTTACACAAGAAGAACTTGGTCAAGTCCAAGAATATCATGGTTGATTCAGTCATGGATCAACTTGTACCACAAGTGTCTTCCCTAAAAGACATCGAAGATGTTTGATTCCTTGACCAAGCTATTTGAAGGGAAGAACAGAAATCAGAATATGACCTTGAGAAACCAGTTGAAGAATGTGAAGATCCAGAATGCAGAGACCATGTAGTCATAAGAGTCTCTCAAATCAAGAACAACTTGAAGCGGTAAAAGAAGAAGTGAAGAATGCAGAAGTGGTGATGGCCACCTTGACTAGCCTCCCAGGATCATGGGATTCATTCATGCAAGGAATGTGTGGCAGAAGGAAGTGATTACTTTTAGCAGACTTCGACAT
>LPNX010773917.1:7026-33938 GCA_001517045.1 Pseudotsuga menziesii | reverse complement strand
AGAATGAAGACTTGTTTCGAAGAACAAGTGACGACATTTCAAAATGAAGAATAATATGATGAGTGCAGTGACATCATTGATGCAGAACCTTCCAGCCATCAAGAATAAAGGGAAGACCAATTCAAGAAGAATAATGTCAGGGTGTAGTATCGAGACCTGAAGAGAATTTCATAGTTCCATCATGCAGTAGATGGAAACATCGTGGGATACAAAGCAAGATTTGTAGCATGAGGCTTCTCATGAAGAGAAGGCATAGTCTACAAAGAAACATTTACAGCTAATAGAAGTGAAGTCACATGACATGCATAATCATGTGTGCAAATGAAAGAAGGCCTTGTACGAGTTCAAAAGACACCCATGGGATAACACATACATGATGAGATTGATGAATATCTTAACATTTGCTACAAGGTTGATAAGGGATGACAATCTCACAGATGGGTGCAAGATGAACTTTTGAAGAAGTTCAAGATAGAGGATCTTAGTATCCAGTGATCCTAGATGGATACTACTTGTCACTCCAGTATAGAATGTTTCAGTGCATAGAGTACGGAAGACAGAGGGAGTATGATGCTCCGCTTCAGAGGGAGTGATTGCAGAAGATCCTGAGGTTCGACATGGTACGAAAGGATGGGCAGATTACTGATGATTCTAGGCTTTACTGAGAGTAAAGTGGATTTCAACCTTTTCTTCAAGGTTGAAGACATAAGACCAGTGATGCTCCTGTTATGTGTCGATGCACTATTGTTCTAGGCATGGAGGTGTGGCAGAGTACAGATGGGATCTTCCTTGGAAAAGGGAAGTATGCAGTAGAGATCCTGAAGAGATTCAGGATGATGGACTGCATGACCACACCTATGGCATTGAACATGAAGCTATTAAGTGATGCTTCATCAGAGACGGTTGATGCCACGATGTATCGTCAGATGATTGGGTCCTTGATGTACCTGAGACCAGATATTTGCTTTGCTGTGAACACATTGAGACATGTTCACCTGATGGTTGCAAAGCACGCAGGGGGTACAGTTGATTATGGACTCAAGTACGATGTGAATCAGAAGATTAACCTGGAAGGTTATGTTGATTCAGATTGGGCAGGCAGTTCCATCGACAGGAAGAGTACTTCAGGATGTTGCTTCAGAATGGGATCAGGTGTGATCGCTTGGTTTAGCAGGAAGCAATCCTGTGTGGCACTGAGTACAGCTGAAGCAGAGTATGTCGCAGCTTGTTCAGCTAGTTGTGAGGCAGTATGGCTGCAGAAGCTACTGTCTGATATATTTGATCTCCAGTTGGATGCTACTTGTATACATTGTGACAACCATAGTTGTGTGAAGTTGTCAGAGAATCCAGTGTTCCATGACAAGTCGAAGCATATCGAGATCCAGATTCACTATATCAGGGATATGGTGCAGAGAGGAGCAATGAAGCTCCTGTATGTTGCGACGGAGGAACAGATAGCTGATGTATTGACGAAGCCATTGGCTAGGCTGAAGTTCGAGTACTTTAGAGAGAGACTTGGTGTTCTCCAGATCGAGGCTTCCTCCTAGGGAAAGTGATGAGTCCCAAAGCCATTCTGACGAGCAGGTCAGATATAAGGGCTGAGCCATTCTGACATGGTGAGAGGATTTAGTTCCTTCCATGTCAGATATGAGTGCTATAGATCCAAAGCCATTCTGATGAGCAGGTCAAATATAAGGGCTGAGCCATTCTGTCATGGTGAGAGGATTTAGTTCCTTCCATGTCAGATATGAGTGCTAGAGATCCAAAGCCATTCTGACGAGCAGGTCAGATATAAGGGCTGAGCCATTCTATCATGGTGAGAGGATTTGGTTCCTTCCATGTCAGATATGAGTGATGAATGCCATTCTGGGAATGGAGGCACCTGGTCAGTTACCAAGAAGACTCAGTCTAGGACTGAGAGAGCCATTCTGATGAGTAGGTCAGATGTAAGGGCTGAGCCATTCTGGTCATGGCTAAAGGATTAAGTTCCTCCCATGACAGATGTGAGTGCTGGCCATTCTGTCGAGTAGGACAGATGTAAGGGAAACTGCCACTCTCCAGGAGAGTGGAGGCGCCTGGTCAGTTACCAGGTAGCTCAGTCTAGGACTGGGGGCCATTCTGACGAGGGTGTTGGATTCAGTTCCTACCAGGTCAGATGTGAGTGCATTCCCTTCTAACGAGTAGGTCAGATGTAAGTGTTGAAATCTCTCATCACTATGATAGGATGTGTTCTTGTCTGGATGGGAGTCTTCCATCACTGTAATAGGATGTGTTCTTGTCTGGATGGATGTGCCTTTCTGACGAGTAGGTCAGATGTAAGTGCTGAAATCTCTCATCACTGTGATAGGATGTGTTCTTGTCTGGATGGGAGTCTTCCATCATTGTGGCAGATGTGGCTCCAGCCTGGGTGAAGAGAACAGAGTTCTTTCATCATTGTGGCGGAGGTGGTTCTAGCCTGGATGGGATTGTGCCCTTCTGACGAGTAGGTCAGATATAAGTGCAGAGCCATTTCACAAATGTTAGTGATGTGATGTCCTATCATGCTGGTGAATGTGAGTGCTGGGACTTTCTGATGTGATTGTAGTTTACTACATGATTAGATGTGAGTGCTGGGCATGCCTTTCTGACGAGCAGGTCAGATGTAAGTGCTGGGCGAAGACCTACATGAGAGTAGGCCTACAACCAGCATGAAAAAGGGCTGGATCTATAGAACTTCCTATGAAGAGATAGTACACACATGATGATGACCAGAGATGATCCAGATCGAGCTATGATCCAGATCCAGTTATGACGACTCCGAGAGATCCAGATCGAGTGATGGTCCAGATCCAACAGTGGTGATCCAGATCGAGTGATGATCCAGATCCAGTCCAGTGATGATGATCCAGATCCAGTGATGATCCAAATCCAGTGATGACGTATTATGATGATCCAGATCGAGAGATGATCCAGATCCAGATGACTTGAAGATGAAGATGACTTGAAGACGAAGATGACTTGAAGATGAGATGATCCAGTTGATACAGAGAAAAAGACCTGTGCTGAAAATTGTGTCGAAAGAATACCTTCCTAGTTAAGAGGGAGTGTTGATGTATATGTAACTTCAGAATGTATTCTTCTATGTATTTCATATATTGTAACCCGATGTTTATTCCGGGATGTTTCTATTATGTGTTTGAGTCATGTGGTCATGCCCCGATGTTTCGATCGGGAGGATTAATAATGTAATCAAGTCATATCAAGTCATTAGGTAAGTCCCCATAGTTATGGGGCACTTGGGTTATTATACACTAATTAAGGTGTAGGCTCGAGTAAGTAATTGTAAGTTAAGCCTACATGGTTGAGTGCACTTCAAGTCAATGGAAGAATATAAATAGAGAGTGAGAGTCTCTCTATTTATCACTTGTGAAATACATCACTTTCTCTCTCAAGTGTGGCGCACCTTTGGAGAAGGAAATACTTTGGCTTGATAGAAGACAGAAGGCTGCTGTTGTGTTGGGAAGTCATCTTACTGTTTTGGGTTTCACATCTTGTGGTGATACTATCTTAGAGGAAGTTGAGGGGTTTTCTCCATTTATGGTTTCCCCTATCAAAAATCTTTGTGTCTCTTGTCTCATGTGATGTGCTTATGTTATTGATGTGCTTGTTATTCTCTCAGTGAAAATATCCTAACATAATGCTAGCTTAAATGTTGAAAAACTAACACATAGCTAAACAAAATTTTAGATTCAAGGATTATTGAACCTATTGAAGAGTTAGAGTGGATCAGCCCAATGGTTGTATAGGATAAGAAATCTGGTGATGTTTGTATTTGTGTCTCCTTGGGGAAATTAAACGATGCTTGTATGCATGATCAGTTTCATACACCTTTTAAAAATGAGGTCTTGGAAATTTTAGGGGGGGAAGGTATATTCATTTACTGATGGATTCTCCGGGTATCATCAAATCAATATCGAAAAAGAGGATCAACATAAAACCACCTTCATGATAGAGTGGGGTTGTTTCCAGTACATGGTAATGCCATTTGGACTTAAGAATGGACCTGCTATTTTTTCTAGGATAATGGTAGCTGCTTTTAAATATTTTATTCATAAATTCCTAGAATTCTACTTTGATGACTAGACAATATATAGGTTCATTAAGGACCATATTGAGAGTCTTTGGATGATGCTTGAATGTTGCAAACAAAGTCAAATCTAATTATATTTGAAGAAGTGAATTTTTTTGCTCCTTTTGGTATTTTATTGGGCCATGTAGTATGCAGAGAAGGAATGTTGCTGGACACTATGAAAAATTCAATCATTGTTGATTTACCACCTCCTTTGTCGGTTAAACAATTGAGGACCACATTGGGTCATGCTGGTTACTATCGAAAGTTTATCAGAGGTTATCTGGAGATTACAACTCCAATGGAGAAATTGTTGAAAAAAGACCTTAAATTAAAATGGAAAGAGGAATGTCAAACGAGTCTTGATGTGCTTAAAGAGTAAATGGTTTCAGGACCTTTTCTGGTATTCCGTGATAGGTGAAAATAATTTCATGTGCATGTCAATGCATTGTCTTTTGTGTTAGTATTACTTGCACAACCAGTTGAGAGTTCAGTCAATCACCCCATTGCATTTGTTAGTAGAAAGATGTTGATTGCAGAAATAAATTTTATGACAACCGAGCGGGAGGGACTTTCTATGGTGTATGCACTCCAAAAATTTTGATATTATTTATTGAGTGTTCATTTTAAGATGTTTACGGATCATTCTGCCTTAAAATACCTCGTTAATAAGCTAGTGTTGTGGGGGAAAACCTGTCGATGGCTTCTTCTCTTCTACGAATTCAACTTTGAAATTGTTGTAAAACCAGAAAGGTTTAAAGTAGGTCCCGACAATCTCTCAAGGCTAGAAAATGGAGAAGAACCCACTGGTTTAGGTGTTAATATTCTCAATGCACAACTATTCGTAGTGAAAATGGTTGATGATTATTATGAAGACATTGTGCATTTCTTGACTATAGAAAGGGAGATTAAAGGATTTAATACAACACAGAGGAAACAATTGGTTGTAAAATCAACTGACTATTAGCTTATAGCTGGATAGTCATATAAAATGGAACCATATGAGATACTACGTCGTTGTGCTTTGAAACATGAGAAACCAATAGTGTTAGTTAAAGCTCATGTCGAAGTGGAAGGGGGTGACTATGCAGGAAAATAAATGGCATAAAAAATTTTACAGGAAGGATTATGGTGGCCTGTGCTCCATTTAGATGCGCTTAACTACTGTCAAAGTTGTGACATTTTCCAACGCATAGGGAAGCCATCCCAATAGGATGAAATGCCATTAGTACCACAACTAACTTTGCAGGAATTTGATAAGTGGGATATCATTTTTTTGGGTCCTATTAATCCACCAGGAAGATAGATAGGTTCTCGGTATATAATTACCTCAACAGATTAATTAACCAAATGCGTTGAACTTACATTAATCAAAGATTGTACTATAATGACTTCTGCCGGGAATTTTTTGATCATGTGATAACCAGGTTAAACTGTCCAAATATCCTAGTAAGAGACTAGGGCACACAATTTGTTAATAGAGTGATTGAGAAACTAAGTGAAGAATTTTAGATCCGACATAGGAAGACAAATCCATATCATCTGGAGGAAAATGGAATATTTGAATAAGATTTTGGAACATGCACGTACCAAGATTTACAACATGGGTCGTGATGAATGGGATCATAAAATACCTGCATTATTATGGGATTATCAAATGACATGTAAGAATCTTACCGGACGGACTCCCTTTTGACTAGTTTATGGACAGTAGGTGTAACACCCCGGTTTTGACCCCGTTGCATTAAATGTACATGATGTATATATTGTAATGATCATGGTGCGGAGCTAAAGGCCAAGGCCCCACCATTGATCGGTTATGCTATGTTTTGGATTTAAACTTGTCACCGATGGTATATCGGGGCATGCGGCACATATTAAGTTTCAGCATCATGTAAATATGCATAATTAATTAATTAAATGAATCCGACTAGCTACAATCGCGGCAACTAAAATGAGAAAGGGGCATGATTTTCACAAGGATAAGGGTGGGGAAATTGTTAAACCTTGGCCAATGAGAGAAAAACCCATGTGTCATCTTCCCTTGTTTTATTCCAACCACTTTCATTAAGAATTGCTGCTGGTGGTTGAGGCAGTTATGGTCTTTGGGAGTGGGGTGGTAGGACTGTCAGTCCTCACCCACATGCACACTCCACCACTGTTGACTTCACTATGGCAAGGAAAAACTAATGGGATCACTCACGCAGGTGATTCCACTCTCCCCACGACGTTGCTACTACTCACGCACTTCCATTTTCACATCCTCTTTGTAGGTTGTTCATCTTCACGCAGGGAATGGTTGCTCATTATCACACATGGGACTTCCTGGTTTTACCCATGCAGACCTCTTCTCTGCGGATTTGTGGATGGTACGGCTGTATCCTCTCCTCGCAGGATGATTTTGGGGGCTACGGTCTTCCTTACCTTTGATTGTTGCGGTCTTCCTTGTGAATGGGCCTGGTGCAAGTCTCATCCACATATAGGCTGAGAGTATGTGTTTTACTTCCCCAGTGCGGCCAGTGTAAGTCTTTTCCACTTGTTTAATTGTCCAGGGTGGACTGGTGCTTTCCTCATGTTGTGATTTTCGTTTGCTATTACGTTTGGGACGGTTGTTTCCCTACGTCGTGAGCCTTGTTTTTGTTGTGTCCAGGGGCTGCTGTAGATTGTTTGGAGTCGTTTTGGCCACGATAGGGCCAAGAATGACTCAGAAATCGTTTCCCCAGTTAAGCTGTAATTTCTGAGTAGTTGCATGCGTGCAATGGTTGGTCTTTGGACTGTGTAGGGAGCAGGGATGTGGCTTAGTTTTGCTTGACAAATCTGGTGGATGGAAACCACAAAAACAGAGCTAGAGGGCTGGCCTTCTTCTCCATCATCCCTGAATAGCACTGGAAAGGAATGCAGGGCCTGAGGGACTGTGTAGCAAAGAAGGGAATGATTCCTTGTGTTGGGTGTGGGTGGGTGTCTTAGAGGTCAGGCTAGTTCTGGCATGGGTGTTCTTGGCTCTGTAATGAGCTCACTAGCTTAGCATTAAGCCTTTCCCAACTCCTGGATGGCCTGATAAACCCAACTATGTTGTCTTGGCTATGTTTTGTGTATCCTTGGCTATGTGTTAGCCTGCTAGTTCCCTTATTCCTTGGAGAATCATGCCCAGCTCAGGGGTGGCAGCACTGTTGAGAGATTAAGGAGCACGTTGGCCTATGGTTGGGTGGAACGTTGCAGCGACGTAGCTGGTTGCGGAACGACTTCCTCATAAGATAAGTGGTCTTGTCCATTTACTTCTGCAACCATGTTTACTGTTAATGAATGTTATGAACATATTCGATGAATGCTTGTATGAATGCATGTTAATTCCGCTGTGCAAGATACATAAGTGTAGCTGTGTATGTTGAATAATTACATCTGTGCATGATAAATGTTCATGCGTGCATGTTTCTAGTTCAATACACCTGTTTCAGCATTCTGTATTAGCAGTTTTATGAATTTACATGTTCATGGGGCTCTTATCCCGGGTGGTTAAAGCTTGGGTCGCGTCCTCTTCGCCTGTTGGAGGCACGGGGACATGACAGTTGGTGGTATCAGAGCTCATGTTGCAACATGGGCCTGAATGAGCCATGAAGGGTGCAGTGACAGAGGTAGTATTTCATTCTACCCAGTAGAAATTATAATTTGAATGGCTGTAAAATTTAAAAATTGGTCTAAGTGTTGAACAGTCAGATCATCGGAATGGATTAGAGGAACAGACTTCCAATGGAAGGGAAGAATTAGCAGTTTCCAGTCCGTCGTTGCGGCTGTTGAAGGACTAACACACTGACGCGGAAGTGCTTAGTGGATCAAGCATCTGCCGTTGTGAAAGTCCAAATCGCTTAGTCTTCTGACGAGAAGAAAGGCTGCCGATATCGATCGGGTTGTGTCACCGATCGGAGGAAGATCAAGGCCGAGGATCCGCCGTTGCGGATGCAGATGGAATTGTTCACTGACGAAAAGAAGTTTAAATTTTTTTTCTAAGGCAGAAATTGTTGACTGGTGGAAGAAGTTAGCAATTCTTGAGCCGCAGTTTCGGAAGCCAAAATTACTAAGTCTTCTGATGAGAAGCGACAGCCGATGCCGCAAGAAAAGTTTTAAAATTTCTCTAAGTAAAGGGTGGTCATCGAAAGGAGTTCGTATTTGGTGTGCTGCCATTGCGGAAGCCAAAGGCACTAGGATTTTGATGTGGAAAGACCGTCGATGCCGAAAGTTTAAAATTTTTCTAAGGAAGATTAAGCGGCTATCGGAAGAAAATAGTTGATTGTGCACCTGCCGTTGCAAAAGTCTAGAGCACTAGACTTCCGATGAGAAAAGGCTGTCGACGCCATGAAATTAAGTTAGAAGATTCTTCTAAGTAAGGAAAAACAACGGCCGATCGGAAGAAGATAGGATTACGTGCGTCGCCGTTTCAGGAGACAAAACCACTAGTCTTCCGATGCAAAAAGTCTTCCGATGTAAAAAGTCTGCTGTGCCAAACAGTTTGTGCCGCTGATCGGAAGGGGAAAGAAGATCATGTTCCTCCGTTGCGGCTGCCGAAAGGAATAACCTTCCGAAAGGTTAGAAGACCCGATTACCGATGTTAGTGCTTAGCGGACCTGACAGCCGATGTACATCGGAAAAATTTAGTTGTTTCAACCGCCGATACAGCGGAGAAGTTAGTCGTTTTGACTGCCGAAATGTCAGGTCAATAGTTCAAATGAGATCCGATTCTACAAAGAGGAAATTTTTGAGTTTTTCGTGGGATTTCTTAACAGATTGTGACTGTTTTTCAGTGGTTTCTCAGTGGATTTGTGGGGGCCGAACAGGAGAAAGAGGCAGCTATCTTATGCGCCAGATTGCATGAAAACCAATGTTTTGCAAAAAAAAAAAAACAACGAGGGCGCTGCCCTCGACAAGCCCCCTTGACCCCCATCGTCCCCCTGAGATAGATGTTCTTTGATGAATAAAATCTGGTGTTGGGCTAATTTTTTATTTTATGATTACTCCAGGAGAAGGTAAATGATTATGATTTATATCAATGTTATGCATCTAACGCTTGTGTTACTAACACATCTACAGAATCATAGTCACCTTCAAAAACAATACTCCAGGTGGTGCAGTCTGATAAGCCAGAGGTGGTTCCATTATGAGAACCCATGATGGGTATGATGCTTGGGATTCTCATGAGCAAGAAAAAGATGCCATGGGAGAAAATGCCCGTAATAGAAATGATGACATTGAGTCTAATGGAAGGAGATTCTAAGAGACACTGTCAGATGTTGCAGCCACCATGAGAAGTTTAATTAAATCCCAGGAAGAGCAGGATTAGTTGAATGCTGCAATGTTGCAGATTTTGACAAACTTACATAGAAAGATAGACTCTGAACGAGGTACAGCAAGATCAGAAGGCAATAAGAGCAGTACTAGGAAAAGGAGAAAGACTTCTAGTGGATCATCTGATTCTGAAGAATCCAATGAAGATTCAAGTTATTCTTCTCATAAAAGAAAGAGAAAAAGGCACCATAGGGATCGCTCTCGGGACGAATTTAAGAAGGCTAAACCTCCTACAAGTTGATGGTGAGATAAAGACTGGACAAGAGGCTAAAGCTTGGCTTCTTGGGATAAAGAAGTACTTTCAAGTGCATGAGTATTCAGGAAACATGAAGGCAAGAGTTGCCATATTCAACCTGAATGGAAGAGCATCCATTTGGTGGGAACACTTCAAGCAAGTAAAGAGGATCAGTGAAAGGAGACTTAAGTGGAAACAGTTCAAGAAGTATTTCAAGCAGAAATACCTCTCTGACAGGTATTATGATGACAAGATTAAGGAGTTCCATGAGTTGAGATTGGGATAGCAAACCATGGAAGAGTATGCAAATAATTTTTTGGATTTGTTGAGGTATGTCTGGTACATCAGAGATGAAAAAGTGAAGGTCCAGCATTTTCTGAGTGGATTACCTCAGTCTTACAAAGATAGAATCGAGTTTTATGAACCTAGAACTCTTGAAGAAATAATAAGAAAAGCTAAATATTGCTATGAACAAAGCAAAGGTAAACCTGATTACCATAAGTCATGGAAGGACAAGAAGAACGAGAAGTTTGACCAAAGGAAGAAATGTTTCAAACCTTCTAGCTTCAGGATCTAGCAAAAGCAGCCATCTCAAGCTGCGAGTAAGCCAGTTGGAGTGACAGGAGAAAAGCCTAAAGATCCACAACAAAATAGAGGACCACTTCGATGTTGGAAATGTGGAGGACCCCACATGCGCAGGAATTGTCCACTCGAGAATGAGAGTGCAATGCCAGCTTATAATGATCAAGGAGCAGAAACAGTGGGTCAAGTAGCAAGGGCAGTTCCTAGGATCTATGCAGCACTGGAGGACAGCCAGGCAGATCACCAGTCAACTGTGGTTGAAGTAGCAGGTAAGATTGTTGAGAAATCTATTTCTATTTTGATTGACCTCGGTTCTACGCACAGTTACATTACTCCTAGAGTAGTGGAGATTTGTGCTTTTAAGAA
This sequence comes from Pseudotsuga menziesii, assembly GCA_001517045.1. Lineage (NCBI taxonomy): Eukaryota > Viridiplantae > Streptophyta > Pinopsida > Pinales > Pinaceae > Pseudotsuga > Pseudotsuga menziesii. The sequence goes on along the minus strand of LPNX010773917.1, from coordinate 23,310 downwards.
AGTAAAGCATAGGAAGCCTTGGTTAGTTCAGCTAGCCACTGGAACTAAGAGAAAGGTCAGTGAAGTGGTAGAGAAATTTCCATTGGTCATGAATGGATTGGTCACTTGTGTAGATCTGAATGTTCTACCGCTTGGTTCCTATGATGTTCTCATTGGAATGGATTGGTTAGAAGCTCACAGGGTGAAGCTTGATTTCTACAATAAGACTTTCGAATGCATGAATGAAGAAGGGAACCCAGTAGTTGTCAAAGGTATTCCAAAGGTGATTTCAGTACGGTAGGTTTCAGCTATGCAGTTAAATAAGTTCTGTAGGAAGGGTTGCCAGCTATATGCAGCTCATATTTTGGAGACATCAAGAGATGAAACTCCTAGGTTGGAGGACTATCAGGTGTTACAAGAATTCAGGGATGTGTTTCCTAATGAGATTCCAGGGCTTCCTCCAAAGAGGGACATTGATTTCACAATTGAACTTGTGCTAGGAGAAGCAACAGTGTCCAAAGCACCCTAGAGGATGAGTACACCGGAGATGCTAGAGTTGAAGATGCAACTGCAAGAGTTGTTGGAAAAGAATTATATCCGGCCGAGTGTGTCCCCTTGGGGAGCACCAGTTCTATTTGTAAAGAAGAAAGATGGCACACTCAGGTTATGCATTGATTACAGACAGTTGAACAAGGTTACTGTGAAGAATAAATATCCTTTGCCTAAGATTGATGACCTCTTTGATCAAATGAGAGGAGCAAAGGTATTTTCCAAGATTGACTTGAGGTCTGGTTACCATCAGGTGAGAATCAAGGATGAAGACATTCATAAGACATCCTTCAGAACAAGGTATGGGCATTATGAGTTTGTAGTGGTACCATTTGGTCTCACAAATGCACCAGCTACATTTATGTGCCTTATGAATAGTGTCTTCAACAGATATTTGGACAAGTTTGTTCTTGTTTTCCTTGATGACATTCTTGTCTATTCTAAGAATGAGGAAGAACATGAAGAGCATTTGAGATTGACATTGCAATTGCTCAGGGAGCATCAGTTGTATGCAAAACTAAGAAAGTGTGACTTCTATAGAGATAGAATTCAGTATTTGGGTCACATTATCTCAAAAGAGGGTATATCTATGGACCCTAAAAATATTGAAGCCATTATGAACTGGCCTACTCCAAGAAATGTGACAGATGTAAGATCTTTTATGGGACTTGCAGGATACTACCAAAGGTTCATTGAGGGATTCTCCAAAGTTGCACATGCTATCACTTCTTTGAAAAAGAAGGGGATGAAGTTCGAATGGACATCAAGGTGTGAAGAAAGCTTCCAGCGGTTGAAGAGTCTTCTCACCAGTGCACCAGTATTGAAAGTTGTAGATCTGGACAAAGATTTTGTGGTGTGTACTGATGCATGCGGACAAGGGCTTGGAGGAGTCCTTATGCAAGACAACCACGTGATATGTTATGAGTCAAGAAAGTTGAAGGAGCATGAGAAGAACTATGCCACTCATGATCTAGATCTTGCAGCCATAGTACATGCTCTCAAGATATGGAGACATTACTTGATGGGTAGGAGATTTGAGATGAGAACAGATCACTGTGGACTGAAGTATTTGTTTGATCAGCCTACTTTGAATGCTAGGCAAGCAAGATGGCTGGAGTTTTTATGTGAGTTTGATTTTGAAGTCAAGCACATAAAGGGAAAAGAGAATAAGGTAGTTGATGCACTTAGCAGGAAGATGCAAGAAATGCATGTGGCATCTCTTAGTATTTTCCAATCGGATTTGAGGCAGCAGATTGTTAGTCATGCTGCTGGAGATGGATTGTATGAGCAGGTAAAAGACAAATTGCAATAACAAAGTATTGAGAAGAGGTATCAGAGATATAAATTTGAAGGAGATGGACTTCTCACTTATAAAGGAAGAATTTATATCCCAAATGTAGCATATTTGAGGAGAGTTGTTATGAATGAGATCCATCAAGCTCCATATTCTGGTCACCCAGGATATCAGAAGACAATTGCTACAGCTAGAAATCAGTACTTTTGGCCAGGTATGAAAAGGGATATGGCTGAGTACATTTCAAGGTGTATGAAATGTCAACAGGTAAAGGTTGAGAATCAACACCCTGCAGGTTTGTTGCATCCTTTGCCAGTTCCAGAATGGAAATGGGAAGTTATTTCCATGGATTTTATTACAGGATTGTCAATGACTTGGAGACAACATGATTCCATCATGGTTGTGGTAGACAAGTTGACTAAGGCAGCACATTTTATACCGGTTAAGTCTACATACGAGACTGGCGACATTGCAAAGATCTTCATGAAGGAGATATTCAAATTGCATGGATTGCCTAAGGCAATAGTCTCTGACAGAGATGTCAAGTTCACTTCCAACTTTTGGAAGGGGTTGTTTGCAGATTTGGGTACAAAGCTGAACTTCAGCACTGCATACCATCCTCAGACAGATGGTTAGACAGAGAGAGTTAATCAGGTGCTTGAAGATATGCTTCGCATGTATGTAATGGACAAACTAACCAAGTGGGAAGATTAATTGCACTTGGTAGAGTTTTCTTATAACAATGGACAACAGGCATCCTTGGGAATGAGTCTGTATGAAGCTTTGTATGGAAGAAGGTGTAGGACACCAATGACTTGGGATAATCCAGTGAACAGGATTGTGCTTGGACCAGAATTGCTCAAGGAAATGGAGCAAGAGGTTGTAAAGATCAGGCAGAATCTGAAAGCAGCATGGGACAAATAGAAAAGCTATGCAGATAAGCATAGGGTGAACATGGATTTCAGGGTTGGAGATCATGTTTACCTCAGAGTGAGGGAAAGGAAGAGTTCCTTGAAGCTTGGAAGTTGTGCCAAGTTGTCACCAAGATATTGTGGGCTGTTTGAAGTGCTTGAAAGAATAGGGCCAGTTGCATATAGACTTGCATTGCCTGCTAGCACTAGAGCTCATAATGTTTTTCATGTTTCTTTTCTTAAGAAATATGTACATGATCCTAACCATGTGATAAATTGGGATGTGATTCAGGTGGAACCCGAGGAAGAGTTCCGAATCGAGCCAATGCGCATCCTCGACAGGAAGGTCACAATGCTTCGGAACCGGGCCATAGGGCAGGTAAAAAGGTGCAATGGGAGCACTACGGACCTGAAGAGGCTACTTGGGAGCTGGAGGATGCCATGCGATTGGCACATCCATTTTTTTTCAATTTTGCGGAACACTGAGGCGATGCCAGTGTAGCATTTTGTTCAAATTTGTAAAGCACTGAGGACAGTGCTATTGAAGGGGGAGGGGAATGTAACACCCCGGTTTTGACCCCGTTGCATTAAATGTACATGATGTATATATTGTAATGATCATGGTGCGGAGCTAAAGGCCAAGGCCCCACCATTGATCGGTTATGCTATGTTTTGGATTTAAACTTGTCACCGATGGTATATCGGGGCATGCGAAACATATTAAGTTTCAGCATCATGTAAATATGCATAATTAATTAATTAAATGAATCCGACCAGCTACAATCGTGGCAACTAAAATGAGAAAGGGGCATGCCATTTTCGCAAGGATAAGGGTGGGGAAATTGTTAAACCTTGGCCAATGAGAGAAAAACCCATGTGTCATCTTCCCTTGTTTTATTCCAACCACTTTCATTAAGAATTACTGCTGGTGGTTGAGGAAGTTATGGTCTTTGGGAGTGGGGTGGCAGGACTGTCAGTCCTCACCCACACGCACAATCCACCATGGTTGAATTCACTATGGCAAGGAAAAACTACTGGGATCACTCACATAGGTGATTCCACTCTCCCCATGACGTTGCTGCTACTCACACACTTCCATTTTCACGTCCTTTCTGTAGGTTGTTCATCTTCACGCAAGGAATGGTTGCTCATTCTCACGTGCAGGACATCCTATTTTTACCCATGCAAACCTCTTCTCCATGGATTTTTGGATGGTGCGGCTATATCCTCTCCTTGCAGGATGATTTTGGGGGTTGCGGTCTTCCTTACCTTTGATTTTTGTGGTCTTCCTTGTGATTGGGCCTGGTGCAAGTCTCATCCACGTACAGGCTGAGAGTATGTGTTTTACTTCCCCAATGCATCTAGTGTAAGTCTTTTCCACTTGTTTAATTGTCCAGGGCGGACTGGTGCTTTCCTCATGTTGTGATTTTCGTTTCCTGTTGTGTTTGGGACAGTTGTTTCCCTATGTCGTGAGCCTTGTTGTTGTTGCGTCTGGGGGCTACTGTAGATTGTTTGGAGTCATTTTGGCCATGATAGGGCCAAGAATGACTCATAAATCATTTCCCCAGTTAAGCTGTAATTTTTGAGTAGTTGCATGTGTGCAATGGTTGGTGTTCGGATTGTGTAGGGAGCAAGGATGTGGCTTAGTTTTGATTGACAAATCTGGTGGCTGGAAACCACACAAATAGAGCTAGAGGGCTAGCCTTCTTCTCCATCACCCCTGAATAGCACTGGAAGGGAATGCAGGGCTTGAGGGACTGTGTAGCAGAGAAGGGACTGATTCCTTATGTTGCGTGTGGGTGGGTGTCTTAGAGGTCAGGCTAGTTCCTGAGTGGGTGTTCTTGGCTCTGTAATGAGCTCACCAGCTTAGCATTAAGCCTTTCCCAACTCCTGGATGGCCTGATAAACCCAACTGTGTTGGCTTGGCTATGTTTTGTGTATCCTTGGCTATGTGTCAGCCTGCTAGTTCCCTTATTCCTTGGATAATCATGCCCAGCTCGGGGGTGGCAGCGCTGCTGAGAGATTAAGGAGCACGTTGGCCTATGGTTGGGTGGAACGTTGTAGCGACGTAGCTGGTTGCGAAACGACTTCCTCATAAGATAAGTGGTCTTGTCCATTTACTTCTACAACCATGTTTACTGTTAATGAATGTTATGAACATATTCGATGAATGCTTGTATGAATACACGTTAATTCCGTTGTGCAAGATACATAATTGTAGCTGTGTATGTTGAATAATTGCATCTGTGCATGATAAATGTTCATGCGTGCATGTTTCTAGTTCAATACACCTGTTTCGGCATTTTGTATTAGCAATTTTATGAATTTACATGTTCATGGGGCTCTTAGCCCGGGTGGTTAAAGCTTGGGTCATGTCCTCTTCACCGGTTGGAGGCATGGGGACGTGACAGTAGGCTATCATGGTATGGAATATATTGTACCTAGATTAAGAATAGACGCAATTACTAAGATGACAAATGTGCGTGAAATTGAAGAAATATTATCTCAGTTACTACAGTTGGAGGAATATCGCTTCATTGCAGGTTACCACTAATGAGTTGAGAAGGAGCATCAAAAGGTGTGACATGATCAACATACGAAGTTCAAGCAATTACATCCTGGAAATTTTTCTGTTTTGTATGGCAATAAGTTTTTAAAACATCATGGTAAGCTAAGAACACATTGGTTGGGACCATATGTTGTTGAATATGTTGCATATGGGGGTGCAACTAACATACAAAAGTTAGATGGTACACCCCGTAGTGGTTTAGTAAATGGAATTCGGCTAAAACCTTATCGGGATAGCCATACTTCTCTCGACTGAGTTGTGAAAAAAAAAATGTTGTATGTCATAGTCTTGTATTTAAGTCGTGATTTCATATTAAAGTCTTGTATATTTACTATAGTTTAGGTATCACATTATAAGTTACCTATTAGTCACATTTAGTTTTGTGTCACAGTGGGATTTGGAGGCATGATTTTCTGTTAGATCAACATTTAGTGCATGGTAATAATTGTCATGGCAAGTGGAGTAGTGGCTTTAATGGCACTTTGTCATCAATGTACAAAAATATTTCCATGTGTGAAGGGATTAGCTGTCATTTTTTTATTAATTAAAGATTAATTTAGAATGAATACCCACATGGTCGGATCAATTTACCACATGTGTATAAATATTTCAATACTAAACAAGATTTAATTATCTCATTGTGCTAATCGTGAAGTGTATTAAGGAAGCTATTCATCTGAAACAAACGATTCTATGTTCCAAGTTTCTTCCATGGATATCCCTGTGTCAAGCTCTATCACCTTTTGATATTCAACAATATAAATCCCATATGCAATACCTATTGTTGAGGAGGAACCATAGGTTGTGTCGTGGTCAGTCACTGGGAATCTGGTAAGAAAAAAACACACAGTTGGTTAGGTAGTTCTTCCGGAGCAAAGATTTAAAGAAACTCATGGTGTTGATGCTTTTAGATATGTTTCATCGACCATACTGCTGGAATATATTCCACCTCAGAAGGGTGATTCTCCTCATGTATTCATTTGAAATAATGCCAAATATTCTCTAGTAAATCTATTCATTCTGAAGGGAATTCATGTGATGACATACATTATTTATATCTTGAAGAAATTGACCTTCTATGATCATGACTTAAGGAAGTTCCGTGATCTTCACATGTCGAAGTATATGACACCAGTGCAATTGGAAAAATGTGTGCCTATTAAGTTGGTAACCATGGACTAGGCTCATGGTTTAGATAAGTCGGGAATTTTGTCATTGTTGTACATGCCCCATTTTGATCGAACTGTTGAAGTTAACACATGTGTGAAACAAATATTGGTTTGTTTTCCTGAGGGGTATCTGTGGTAAAATACAGAAATATCTGTTTATGTCAACCTTGTTGCCTCCTTTCACACACCTGGGTCACATGGAAGAAATATTCAAGCCACTCGATGTGTCCTTGGGGGCAAGTCTCGAGTCAAGGCTATCACCTTGTGTCTTGACTCCTCCATTTAGGCTCAACTCCTAACGAAGCCAAGGGGGGTAGACCCTATTAAGTTACTAAGGAAAAATTATTTAGTATGGTGATGTTAAATTGAATGAGTTACTTAAGAGTTTGAAATTTAACCATAAACAACCATAGATGACAAGATACAAAATGAGCGCACGAAAGCACAATGCTGAGACACAATCTATATATATAGCAAGAAAATAGCCAGTGCCTTAAAATGGAGTCAATAGATAATCAATGTACTTGCATGTGCTTGGAGTGAATGTTTTGTAATTGCCTCTTGGTATGTTTTAAGTTAATGTGAAATATGAGTTGATTAAAATTAGGCAAAGGGGTGGACTCCAGTTATACCCGAGAGAAACTTGGAGTATGTCCAAAACTAAACCTTCACGGCTACCCACAAGGAATATGTGGGATGAATGGAGTCTCTGGGGCTATTGTTCATAACACACCCATTAGGGTGTGACAAAGATCGGCGCCCCGAGGTCACTTTTCAGGAGTTCCTGCTTCCTTTGGGTATTTTTCCACCATAATGGTTTGATCTAGGTGTTGGATTTTCACCTGATGGTTTGTCAATTTGGGAGAGTGAATCCTAATTATTCTAGTCACTCAAGTTCTTTTGATACAGCTTGACTGATCGGATGAACCGCAGCCAAGTGCAGAGCATACACACCGGAGTCTTGTCAATTTTAGTAAATTTTGAGATGGGTGTTCTTGTTAAAAAGAAAACCCTCTAGGAACCTCTTTCGATCCAAGTGGATCTCAATCGGGGAATCGAGGAGGGGTTAATTTTATAATAGCTGATGAAACAATTGATGAAAAGGAAAATACAGATACACAATTCTGGTTTTCTAATTAGTCCTACCACGCATCCCTTTCCCCTTTTGGTTCAAGCGGGAAGTCGTGGGGTAAGTATTAAGATTACTTTGAAATATCAAATATGGAATATGGAAATGATAATAAATCAAATTATACTACCCTGGAGATTAGAACTAGTTAGATTGAAAAGAGATGAACAAAAAGTAAAAAATTGACACCGACGCAAATCCCCCTAGGGGGGATGGTGAATAGGCTTGAAAGAGCCTATTCGAAAGGACCTATTCTTTTTATTAGCAGCGATTTAAAATATCAGAAAATTGAAATTGATGCACTTTGGTCCTTGTTATCTGGGATCCAAAGGCTTACAACAAGCTTGTAACAAGCTTGAATTAAAACACCGCGGTGGGGGAAGCTTCCGGGAAGCTCTGGTTCGTCCAAGAGTCGGAAATATCTCAGAGTCTCCTTCTCTTTTATGTTATACCTGCTATAAAAAATAAATCAATTAAAATAAAATGTGCCCAAACACACTTTAAAAGTGTTTTGGGTCACCACGCTAATTACCAAAAAAAACTAAGTAAAAATTGTTAAACAGGGGTAATCTAATTTTTGCAAAAAGGAACTGAGGAAAGAAATATTTCCTTGGGATATTGGCTTGCTGTTTGGGCAGCCAATGAGATGTGCACTTTTTCAGAATTTAAATCTTTGAAGAACAAAAAAGGAAGCTACCTTATGAGCAAGCTTTAGATCTATGCTTTAGCTACTTGCAAAAAGGGAATTTCCTACACCTAGATCTATCTTTATGAACTAATATTCTTTACGAAATTATATATATAAGCAGAAAAACTCTTATAAAATAGATCCAAAAATATATATTCAATTCTTAGAACTAGATCTGATCATAAGAGGAAGAGACAGGTAACCTGAATATTGATTCTAATAGAAAGGAGGAAGAGAAGGGGAAAGGCCCGTTGTTGGATGGATCTGCAATGGAAACTTGTTAGTGGAATACACAGGCGAAATTCCTTCACAAATTTTTTGTATGTACAGTGGAGCCAAACTAGATCCATGGCTCGTCCAATCCTTGCTACCTGAAAGCTAAACACACAATCCTACACGAAATCTCATGAGATCTAGATTTATATATGAAAAAGAGACAAGAATTACATGCAAATAAACTTATTAAGCATGTATAATCTAGATCCTCAAACATATATGCTATGAGATATAGAAAAAACAAGTAACCTTACTTGCCCAACTATACTCCTATTGATTCAGCTGAATCGTTCAAGCCAGACAGGGTTCAGATGCAGAAATTGAGAGAAAAGCCGACAACATCAATAGTTGTAAGACAACGCTTAATCCACACAGATGAGAACATTACACCATTTGGCCTCCAAAGCTTCTTTATTCCAACAATCAAAATATTACAACATTATTACAATAGCAAGCCCTTCAATCCAAATCTAACTAGCTTGGAAGAGGTAGCTTGTGCCTTGATTTATACAAAAACTAGGAGATCTAGCCCAGGGGGGGCACAAATCCCAAGGAGACAGATCTAATCAGCTAATGGAGAGTTAATCAATGCAGATATGAAGTTGACCTCAGCCTACTTGTCAACCTTGGGGTTGATTAATGAGCTAAAACATCAACCCATAAACTGACACATCAGTCCACAGAGCATCCAAGAGAGTCCACATGTGTGGAGGAGAGAGAGAGGGTGCAATTCCCCATAAAAGTTGTTGAAGATTAACTCTGGATCTGATTTGATCACCTCCTTTAGTCAAGGATTTGTCAAATCTAGTAAATCTGGTTCAGATCTGACTGATTTCAATCAAATCGACTGAGAATCCACTAATATATGATTTTGGATTTGCTCCATTATTCATCAATTTATTAATTAAAATAATCAATAAATGAGTTTTTGGGGCTTTTTGACCTGAGTGATGGAAAATCACTCAAAACTAGGAAATAGTGGGTCCATGAGTTTACATGGTGCTATTAGCTTGAAAATGAGCACCTATATGACCGAAACTGATTATTTGGCCCACTTCTATTACAAAATCAATTTTTCCAATTAAACTATTAAAAAATAGCCTAAGTTTTGGAAAAATTAAATTTTAATAAAAAACACTGAAAAAACTAAAAATTTGAAAAATTGAAAAAACCTAAGGGGACTTAGACATGTTCATATGACTCGACCATGATGCCTAGCATGTTTATACATTGACACATAGACTCTAATAACCTAAATGGGCCTAAATGCCAAGCTGACCACCCCAACTTTGGAGGTATGGAGTGAAAAACTCAGAAATTATCAGTCGTTTATTCAACAACCAATAATAACCAAGGGAAAAAAACACCCTGGGCTGATCGGATTGACAAATAAATTCTAAGAGACCGAGTCTTTTACAGACACTATCATGCTAGAACATTTATTACAAATCCCTCATGGGGTATGAACATGTGGCATAGTACAACAAACCTTCCCAGAAGCAATACCGAAGGTTCTCTGAAGTTTGAACAAGTTATCCTTGTCCAGTTCACCAAGTTCACTTGATAAAAAACCACTAAGTACAACTTAGGTGGTAACATTCTGGCTCCAACTGTGGGACTTGTGCTCGATCTGGTCTTTAAGGCAAGGAGAGGATACGAGAACACCAGAATCTCTGGTTTATATACCCTATAAAAACATCTCAACTTGACAAAAAAACCTTAGTAGCACAAGCTTTATATAAAAACCAAATGAACCATTAAGCTGATTTATTTAAACAAAATAAATGTAATTAACTAATGAATTTTTTTTTATTATAGCTAAGTACAAAACATAGATGCAGAAAGTAAATGCTCTCTTTTAGGAGGTTATTTTCCTACTCTAAGCATGATACAAAAAGGTTAGGTGTAATAAAAAATCCAATGTAACCACCTAAGAATTTTATTAACATAGAAAAAAATTCCTTGTCTTTGGTTACCAGCCAAAGTAAGGATACCTTATTCAGAAAATGCAAACCTGCGTGATGATTCAGAATGGGAGGGATGGATGGGAGATCATAGGCATGAATAATGTCATAAAAATTCTTCCCAAACTTGTATGTGCTCATGCAGGCTGCTTCTATCCATGACTGGATGGGACTGATATACCAATCATAACGATGAGGTAGACTGACTACATCATCATACTGATCATCGGGGCTTATCAAATGATAACTCATTGCACAAGCCCCAAGTAGCTCCAAATCATAAGGAACCTCTATATGTGAAAAAGATGGCTAAGACTGATATTCCACTGATTGCATCACACCTAACTTTTCACAACACTGCTTCTCAATGTCTCTATTACCGATACCCTTGTGCTGCTCTACATGATATGAATCTGAATGATCACATGAAAATTCTGAATGCTCCTCTTTCATACTAAAGTTTTCCCAGACATCCAGATCCATGCTCCCCTCTATGGATGTATCTTAGATTGGACTTCCACAAATTTTTGAATAGACACTCCCCTTGTTGGACATATCTTGGATGGGATTCTCAATAATATTTTCACAATTTGGATTATCTATGAAATTCCAATAGTCATCACTCCCATCCATGTCATATGTAGGGGACTCTTCATCCATGGCATCATGCTCCTACCTATCCATGTCCTCCTTGTATTCATAACAATCTTCTTCAGAAAAAAATTTACAAGGCAATAAACTTTCCAAACCTTCATCAACATGAGGAGAACAAGGTCTAGTGTCACCACACACAATACTGATCTTATCATAAGTTTCTTTATAGGCTTTTGTTATGATATCATGAAGAGGATCTTCAATATTATCTTCAATCAAGGAAACTTTTTGGACATGTTCAATGGGATCACTTGGGATGTGTTGCTTAGTGGGTTTCTCTAGAGGGATTTCTGGAAAGATATCAGCATTGCAACACACTTGAGAGTACCTCAAATATTCAATGTTTTCATCTATGGTGATATGAGGAGAGTCTTCAACAATGTGTTTCATCATGGGCTCCTTTTAAAGCTCTTCAATAGGATCATCTTGGATTTTCCCTTCCTCATAATCTTGTTGTGTATTGGGAGATACCTCATATTCTTTAGTAAGCTGCTTACTTACTTCCTTTCTTGAATAACTATGAGGAAACTCTTTGATGGGAGTATCATGAACCTCCTCTTCACTTAAATGTTCAAGAAGTGATTCCAAGTATTCAATACTTTGTATCATGGCAAAAGGTCCATCATATGTTTCCATGTGATACTCTGTCCCAGATAGGTAGAAGGTACAGATCTTTTCAAGGAACTTTTTTAAACCATTCATATTACCCCTACCATCATGCCACTACTCTAAAAACATCCAAAGGAAGTTTGGAAAAGAATTTATACATTTATTAGGAAGGACCTGATAGAACCAACAACAGGCCTCACCCCAAAAAGTACTAGCAAACATTTCCATCATATTGTCTTCATGAAGAATATTGGAGTCAGCAATCAACTGAAGGAAAGATTTGACATGCCAAATGGCCGAATCACCATAATTTCCATGAAATTCCAGAAGCCAGTTATATGCATCCCCCAAACCATTACAATAGTTAGGAAAACCTGGGATATTTGAGAAATCGATAGGCTGAAACATTTCGGTTAACTGGGCACCATATTTCTCCTTTAATTCATCCATATAAAAAATTAATAGTATGCATTTGATATAACCATTAAACCTTGTACTAAAAAGGTGGAGCTATCAAGTGATGAGATTAAAGGTTTTAACATGTCGCATGGGCTCATCTACACACAACAAAACTTCACAGGTTTATAAGATAACATGGTTTTATCCCTTCAATAGAGTCACCATGTGAAAAAGAAAAATAAGCATTTATAAATCTTTTCACAACAATTATTTTTTTCTTTTCTTTGTAAAAATAAAAAATTGGAAAAAAGTTAGTGGAGTCACCAGATCAAAATTAAAGATCTACTCTAAGCGTTCATCAAACAAAGCAAAAACAGAAAGGAAGAAAACAAAAGTTGTACTCGGGAATAAAAAGATTTATCCCCGGCAACAGCACCAAAAAGTGTTCCCTCCTTTCACACACCTGGGTCACGTGGCAGAAATATTCAAGCCACTCAATGTGTCCTTGGGGGCAAGTCTCGAGTCAAGGATGTCACCTTGTTATTGACTCCTCCGTTTAGGCTCAAATCCTAACGAAGCCAAGGGGGGTAGACCCTATTAAGTTACTAAGAAAAAATTATTTAGTGTGGTGATGTTAAATTGAATGAGTTACTTAGGAGTTTGAAATTTAACCATAAACAACCATAGATGACAAGATACAAAATGAGCGCACGAAAGCACAATGCTGAGACATAATATATATATATATAGCAATAAAATAGCTAGTGCCTTAAAATGGAGTCAATAGATAATCAATGTACTTGCATGTGCTTGGAGTGAATGTTTTGCAATTGCCTCTTGGTACGTTTTAAGTTAATGTGAAATATGAGTTGATTAAAATTATGCGAAGGGGTGGACTCCAGATATACCCAAGAGTACTTGGAGTATGTCCAAAACTAAACCTTCATGGCTACCCACAAGGAATATGTGGGTTGAATGGAGTCTCTGGGGCTATTGTTCATAATGCACCCATTAGGGTGTGACAGATATCAGCGGCCTGAGGTCACTTTTCAGGAGTTCCCGCTTCCTTTGGGTATTTGCCACCGTAATGGTTTGATCTAGGTGTTGGATTTTCACCTGATGGTTTGTCAATTTAGGAGAGTGAATCCTAATTATTCTATTCACTCAAGTGCTTTTGATACAGCTTGACTGATCGGATGAACCGTAGCCAAGTGCAGAGCATACACACCGGAGTCTTGTCAATTTTAGTAAATTTTGAGATGGGTGTTCTTGTTAAAAAGAAAACCCTCCAAGAACCTCTTTCGATCCAAGTGGATCTCAATCGGTGAATCAAGGAGGGGTTAATTTTATAATAGCTGATGAAACAATTGATGAAAAGGAAAACACAGATACACAATTCCGGTTTTCTAATTAGTCCTACCACGCATCTCTTTCCCCTTTCGGGTCAATCGGGAAGTCATGGGGTAAGTATTAATATTACTTTGAAATCTAAAATATGGAATATGGAAATGATAATAAATCAAAGTATACTACCCTGCAGATTAGAACAGAGATGAACAAAAAGTAAAAAATTGACACCAACGCAAATCCCCCCAAGGGGGATGGTGAATAGGCTCGAAAGAACCTATTTGAAAGGACCTCTTCTTTTTATTAGCAGCAATTTACAATATCAGAAAATTGAAATTGATGCACTTTGGTCCTTGTTATCTAGGATCCAAAGGCTTACAACAAGCTTGTAACAAGCTTGAATTAAAACACAGCGGTGGAGGAAGCTTCCGGGAAGCTCTGGTTCGTCCAAGAGTCGGAAATTTGGTAGAGTCTCCTTCTATTTTATGTTATACCTACTAAAAAACAGCGAGGAATTAAAATCAAATGTGCCCAAACACACTTTAAAAGTGTTTTGGGTCACCACGCTAATTACCAAAAAAAAACTAAGTAAAAATTGTCAAACAGGGGTAATCTAATTTCTGCAAAAAGGAACCAAGGAAAGCAAGCTTTCCTTGGGATCTTGGCTTGATTTTTGGGCAGCCAATGAGATGTGAACTTTTATTGCAGAATTTAAATCTTTGAAGAACAAAAAAGGAAGCTACCTTACGAGCAAGCTTTAGAACTATGCTTTAGCTACTTGCAAAAAGGGAATTTCCTACACCTAGATCTATCTTTATCAAATGATATTCTTTATGAAATTATAGATCTAATCATAAAAACTCTTATAAAATAGATCTAACAATATATATTCAATTCTTAGAACTAGATCTGATCATAAGAGGAAGAGACAGGTAACCAAAAGATTGATTTTAATAGAAAGGAGGAAGAGAAGGGGAAAGGCCCGTTGTTGGATGGATCTGCAATGGAAAATTGTTAGTGGAATACAGAGGGGAAATGTCTTCACAAATTTTTTGGATGTACAGTGGAGTCAAACTAGATCCACAGCTTGTCCAATCCTTGCTACCTGAAAGCTAAACACACAATCCTGCATGAAACCTCATGAGATCTGGATATATATATGAAAAAGAGACAAGAATTGCATGCAAATAAACTTATTAAACATGTATAATATAGATCCTCAAACATATATGCTATGAGATATAAAAAAACAAGTAACCTTACTTGCCCAACTATACTCCTATTGATTTAGCTAAATCGTTCAAGCCAGACAGGGTTCAGATGCAGAAATTGAGAGAAAAGCTGGCAACATAAATAGTCGTAAGACAATGCTTAATCCACACACATGAGAGTATTACACCATTTGGCCTCCAAATCTTCTTTATTCCAAAAATCAAAAGATTACAATAGTATTACAATAGCAAGCCCTTCAATCCAACTCTAACTATCTTGGAAGAGGGAGCTTGTGCCTTGATTTATACAAAAACTAGGAGATCTAGCCCAAGGGGGGTGCAAATCCTAAGGAGACAGATCAAATCAGCTGATGGAGAGTCAATCAATGTAGATCTGAAGCTGAACTGAGCCTACTTATCAATTAGGGGGATGATTGAGCTGACACATTAACCCATAAACCGACACATCAGTACCCAAAGCATCCAGGAGAGTCCACACATGTGGAGGAGAGAGAGAGGGTGCAATTCCCCATAAAAGTTGTTGAAGATCAACTCTAGATCTGATTTGATCACCTCCTTCAGTCAAGGATTTGTCAGATCCAGTCAATCTGGTTCAGATATGACTGATTTCAATCAAATCGCCTGAGAATCCATTGATCTATGATTTTGGATTTGCTCCATTATTCATCAATTTATTAATTAAAATAATCAATAAATCATTTTTTGGGGCTTTCTGACCTGAGTGATGAAAAATCACTCAAAACTAGGAAATAGTGGGTCCATGGGTTTACATGGTGCTCTTAGCTTGAAAAGAGCACCTACATGACTGAAACTGGTTATTTGGCCCACTTTTATTACAAAATCAATTTTTCCAATTAAAGTATTAAAAAATAGCCTAATTTTAGAAAAATTAAATTTTAATAAAAAAACACTGAAAAAAACTAAAAAGTTGAAAAGTTGAAAAAACCTAGGGGGACTTAGACATATTCATATGACTCGACCATGATGCCTAGCATGTTTATACATTGACACATAGACTCTAATAACCTCAATAGGCCTAAATTCCAAGACGACCACCCCAACTTTGGAGGTATGGAGTGAAAAACTCAGAAATTATCAGTCGTTTATTCAACAACCAATAATAACCAAGGGAAAAAACACCCTGTGTCACGTCCCCATGCCTCCGATCGGCAAAGAGGACGCGATCTAATGGCTATAACAGACCGGCCTAAGAGCCCATGAACATGTACAGGCATAAAAATTGCCTAAAATAGAATGCTTAACCATACAAATTGAACATTTATCTAAAATGTGCACACAGGAATATTTGTCATGCACAGTGCGTTTTAATCATTATACACAACGAAAACAATTGCATTCCTATAAGCATGCAGTTAACATACACAGCGGAAACATCATACATTTGAGCAAGCATTCATTCAACATGTTCATTTCATTTAATTAACAGTAAATGTAGAATTGCAGAGGTAAAATGCACAAGATTACTTATCTTATAAAGAACTTCTTCCGCAACTA
>LPNX010773910.1:219671-292787 GCA_001517045.1 Pseudotsuga menziesii | reverse complement strand
TATAATTCCTTACCATGTTGTAGTTGTAGTTGTTGTCATCACTCATCACACTATAGTATTTGTTCATGCCTTCCCATAACATTGGGTTGGGATAGATTACATGGTATGTCATGGAATCTCTACTCATTTATTCCTTGCCAAATATTTTTCCAGCTTTTACATGATTTAGGATTTGGTTTTCTGATCACCTTGAACCGATAGCACTCCATCCTAATATTTCTCCCCTTCACGAGGTGTTTTGTTGACTAATTTGTGCTAGTGTTGGAAGGAATCTATAGAAAGAGCCTACTCCCTTCACATTCGTAGGACTGAATCATGAACTGAAACACATGGCGATGGGTTGGGAATGACCGTCAACACTTCTTGAAATCCAAAGACACTATCACTCCATCTATGGATATAATAAGTGTTGATAGGATTCCAAGATAATCCGAGAGACGTATCCTCCATAGGATTTTTTTCCTTGGGACAGAGGTAAATGAAATCTTCATGTAGAACATGGATTATACCATGATTTTCAATGTTTAATTCTTGAATACCCTAGTAATCTTGTTAGGTGTTATTTCATGTTTTTCAGTTGTTATATTCCTTTCCCCTTTAATAATAGAAAATAAATCATTATCCTACTCCTTTTTTATTGGTGATATAATATAATTTCATATAATTATCTTCATGGACACCTCCATGCATCCAAATTTGTGCAAACCTAGCAAGACAAGTCAATCTCTCAAGTACCTCAACATGTAGCTGATTTGGAGCAAGGAGATAACGCAATATGTTCAATGATCCTCGTCTAGCTATCAATGTGAAATGAAAGAGAGGCATGCTATGAATTATTAAATAAATGCACTTGAATTTGAAAAATGAAAGGTTTTCGTACAATGGAGATTCTACCTACATTTATATTGCTGAAAAGGCCTTTTGGCACTAACAAGGTATTTGGGTTTCAATTATTATATGGACACATAATTTGAAGTCTAGACGGAAAAGGAAAATGATCATTAACATAAAAAATTCTTAAAAATCCTTTAACAATATGTAGGCATGCTATTTAAATTACAATTATTTTATGCTGAAATTATTTGAATGTCGATCAATAAATTCACTTCAACATTCCAGGTTCTTAATACGAAAACACCAATTCTATTGCATGGTGCCATGCATGCCTCATGGAAAAGGGTTGGCGATGATAACAATGATGATAATGACTATGATGACGAATATGAAAATGACAGTGAGAATGATATGAATGACAATTATGAGAAATGATATGAATGACAATGTACATAGTAAAAAAGAGAATTTTCAACGTAAATAATACACAAAGAGAAACAACTCATTTTTCAATGTATACAATATACAAATGACAGATTATTTTTATTTTAGATGGATAGATTTTTTATTGTCACATATTTCTATAGAAATGGATATATAAGCCTCGTATTGATACATAATGTCAATACACTACCATGAATTAGAAAAATCTCTATGAGTTGAAGTGACCATCAATGATATTCCTTTGTACCCTCCATTGTTCAAAATTTGAGTTGAAGATCCCACCACTCAAAATATTGTGATAATTTGTGTACAAATCATGACCTCTGAGGAAGTTGTTCTTTAACACATACTCAATGTTCCCAAAATTGTAGGACATAACCTAGTCAAGGTTGTTTCACCATGGATCCTTGAACATGAATGTCCCTCCACTTTCTATTAATAAATCCAATACTTAATCTTATAAATAATGGGGGTTTAATATTAAATATGACAATATACCCACCAAATACCATGTTACAAATCCTTTTGAGTACCTTTATAACTAAATATTTAAATACACTAGTGAGAAAACTACCACAATACCCATCTTCAACCCATGTAAAATCTGTCCCAACAAAAGTATCAACATCCACAACTCAATTACAAATCTAATTCTTGTCATTCTCCTTGGTTTGAAAAGTTGAAAAATTGAATGTACCATGGATACTTTTTATATTTGATGATATAAAGGACATTTTTTGGCGGTTAAAATAAAAAAATAATGCTCATAAACAATTAAAAACCACCTAAGCAACACACCAAACTTTGCAATACAATTCCCCGTTGGTGGTCCTATATATGGTCCGGGTTCCAATTTCTATTGCCTTTCATTGCCCGATTCCAATGGATTTTATAGTTCCAAGGACTTCGACCTTATAATTTCCTTGCCGTCCGAGATTCTGAGTCCATTGATGATCCTGTGGTTGATTTGTCTGTTTCCTGTTCCGATTCAAATTACTGTACATATCCATTTTCCCCCTAGTTCGATAAATCTCTAGCAATCCTATTTCTGTCCCAAGTTCCTTTCCCTATTGTTCCATCCGTTGACCGTTCTGTGGAGTCGTTGAGCAATCCCCCGGGGGGGGGGGGAGGCTCGATGTGTCCAGTTCCTGTTCTATTTTGAGGACTGATAATTTGACCGAGCCCGGGGTCCTGTCTATGCATATGCTTAAAAGAATGTTCTACACTTCTCCTACCTTGTACTGTTAATTAAATCCGAGTGTATTTTGAACTACCTTCATTCACCCCGTAAGCCTGTTTCCTGCATTGAACCCAAGAGAACTGGGTGGAGCCGATAGCCTGGAGTTCAAGACTGGAAGCTGGAATATTACCAGGTTTTCATATACATGCCATGATTTCTCTATTTTTTAATTCATATTTCTGCAATATTCATTGTTTTTCCTCTTTTTTTAATTATGTTCACCGGCATCATTTACTGTGAAAGTTATTTTCACAATTTTTTGTTTCCAATGGCATGCTCATGATTATTTTTGGATGCCTTCGGTACCAGAGCACCTTCCCCTTCTAGAACCAAATATGATAGCATAGGTGTCCATGTCAATAGGCAGATTTCCTCTTTATAACCCTTCATCAGGTCGTTCTCCGTGTGTCCATGTGAACTTTAAGTTTACCGGAAAGTAAATCGATCAATCCACACTCCTTTTATAAATTCATGTAGATAGAGCTCTAGAAATGCCCACATACTCTTAACAAAACTCGGATAGGCCCCTGTTTCCTGTACTTCGAGAAGAAATCCGGTCTTTAACCCCTGTGTCTTTTATATGTATTCCTTTTGTCAATCCTACTAATTTTCTACAATACTGAAATTACCTGAGACCTCCAGGTTATTGGTTGAGAAGCATAAAACCATTTCTAGCTTGCAGGATACATTCCTAGCTATTGTTTTAACAAAGCAGGGTAAAGCTTTGACAAATTGACAAAGTTGATCTTGTTCCCACCTTTGCTATTTTTTTTCAGTCATCGTGCTTCTTTTGTTTCTACAAGAGTTATCTTTACATTGAAAAACATTATTGTATTTTTTCTACACATTTCCAAGCTCCCAAAAACATCAGAACAGCAGGCTTGAGTTTTGGAGATGCCAGGAGTAGTTACCATGCAACTAGGCAATGTAGCCATGGTTGTGATCTATAATACAGAGTGACTTGGAGATATTGTTTATAAAACACAACTGTGACCAACAAGAATATTGTTGATGAATCTGATGGGCCTCTTTGCTTTTCCTTCTGTACTAGTCATTTTTTCATTCACCCAAAAAATTCAGAGTAAATCCAAGTTTATGTTCTCTTTGAAATTTCTCTCTTGCTGGAAGCCATCTCTGCATTCAATCAATGCCTTCTATAATCTTGTCATTTCAAAGGACAAAATAGAGTTAAAAGTGCCAGTTTTTAAACAGATAAATACCCTCCAGCAAAGTAATAGATTGTAATGACTTGCTTATCAGCCTAAATGAGCAATCAAAGGACCCCAGAAGAAGTTTGATCTCATTGAAGCCATGTTGGCCCTAAATCTATAAAATGATATGTCATGCAATTTATATCATGTGACAGATATTATTCCCACAGTCCTAGAGATAGAGAAGCACACATGGATCTAATTTGCTGTGCATCAACCAAAATATAGTGGACCCAATTTGAGATGAGTTCAAAAACTGTTATGCATTTGATATTTACTAACTGTCCACTACATCTCCATTTGTAACCTTCATCCATGTGCATTTTTATCTGCATGCAGGTGTTCACAGGATAAATTGTTCTCAAGTTGCACTTAACAAAATTGCTCAGTTCTGGGAAGTTTCCCTGTTTAACTTTATTTAAGACAAGCTCCTCTGTAATAGTAATAGTTCATCTCTACCTCATTTAGGATGCTAATGGCCTTTAATTTTACAGATACAAGAGTATTAAGCACAATGATCAATTTTTTTATTAGTCATCAATAAACAACAGTTCTCAAGATTGAAATACTATTCATCAGGTATGTTGACTTTTCTGCATGAAGTGAGGACATACCTCAATCCTGATAATTTTGAACACTCTTCCTGAAACACTAGGAAAAGGATTACTTTTACCGAAACCAATTATTCAGTCATTGAAAGTGGGGAGTTAGTTGAAAACATCTCTACAACTTTCCTGACTTCAACACAGGCCCTGTGTATAATAAATTCCAAGTTAAACATGTATAAGCAAACTGCCAAGTTAAGAGATCGGTTCTCCATTGGTCATAGAAATTGTAGCAAAACATCCTCCATGTGTCATAGAAACTGTATGAAAAGTTATGCATAAAAATCCATGCTTGTGGGATTCAAAGCCCATTTTTATGTGCATAAAAAACCCTAATAATGTGTGTGTAAATGTGCTTATGGATTAGAGAAGTGATGAAGCCCTCCAAGAGATGTATTTTTCTCCTAGTTCATGTTGAAAATGTATGGGTCGGCCTTATGTGTTCTAAGAAACCTCCAAGAGAGGGTATAAATAAACCATCAAAGCACCTCATTTCATAATAAAATCATCAAGTCTATTCTAGTGAAAATCTTGTTGAGAAAAGGAGCATGTGAAAGAAGTTATTTTCTTGGGTTTTATGGTTTTACTATCTCTCTTCAACCTTTCTATGTTTGGTTAGGGTTTCTCTACAAGGGGACTTGCTTTTGGTATTAGGGTTTTGGCATGGTTTGGGGGTAAAGTGCCAAAGCTTTGGATTAGTTATTGTGCTATGGGATGAGGATAATGCTTTTGCAAAAACATTCTTAAGAAGACCTACATGCTTTATGTTGAGATGAAAAATCAATCCTCTTATTGAGCTAGGGTCTCCCTATAAGGAAACCTCTTTTGTATCAGGGTTTTTTGCATTATCTATTAGGTAAAGTTCAAACATTTTTGCATGATAGAATGTGCCATAAGGAGAGGATCACAATGATTCCAAAAGGTTTAATAAAGGATCTATATTTTATCTGCTAGCTGATTTTTCTATGCGCTTGTTGAATTAGGGTTTTTCCCTATAAGTGAGGTTGTTTTGCATGAAGTTTTTGGGAATGATTTCAGGGGAAGAGTTGCTGATCAATTACAATTTGAATCGGATAGATACATATGTAGATACTTTGGGAGTGGTACATATAACATTTCACAAAACCTGTAATCTTTATGTTATCAATTTCACAATATGTTTTCCATTAATTTTTTTAAAAATATGTTTTTAAATAAGATTTTCCCCGTGTATTGGTTTCAGTTCGAAATTAATGTTTTTAATTAATTTTTTTGTAGTCAGCTGATCGGGGCAAGTCCCTAATGGAGCCTGAGAGGCCAACACCCCCCTACAGGCGACATGTATATATACCACATTTTTACTTACCTACTTCTTTAGAAAGTACATTTGTTTAATTATGATATCAACGCGGTCAATATTTAAATATGTTTTTAAATAAGATTTTCCCCGTGTATTGGTTTCAGTTCGAAATTAATGTTTTTAATTACTTTTTTGCAGTCAGCTAATCGGGGCAAGTCCCCAATGGAGCCTGGGAGGTCGACACCCCCCTACAGGCAACAGGTATATATACCATATTTTTACTTACCTGCTTCTTTAGAAAGTACATTTGTTTAATTATGATATCAATTTGGTCAATATTTTGTTTGTAGGCTAAGGGTTGAGGCAAGAGCTCCACGACAGATGATATGTCGACAGATGTTAGCATGCCATGCTCATCGGGTCATGAGCAGGTATATAGCACGTTGTGAATTTCAGAAACTGTATTTATACATATTTATGTTATCTAATTATATTAATGATTTCAAATTGACATTAATGTTTTCTATTTTTATGTCGGATGATACTTATCTATAGACGGATCCGAAGGATATGGATTTGGGGCACATTCTTAACGATGTTGACCTCAAGAATTCAAAGAATATTTGGGATGCAGTTAAAAAAGAAAAAACAAAACTAAATCAGGAGGTCGTCAATCTGCTTATATCGGATCCACAAATGACGCAGGATGAGACTCAAGCAAAAATAGATCGTGTGTTGCTTAAAGTAAAGCACTTGGATGTAAGCTACAAACTCTTTAATTATAAGTCTATTCCAAATGCAATTTTTTTCCTATTCGTATATGAGTAACTAAAATATTATTTGTTTCTTCAGGAATATTTTTTCCCCGGTGAGAGGCATGCTGATACCATTGAGCATGACACCCCCTTCGCCATTGATCATGTATCATTACCGTCTGGCCAGTTGGAAACACAAAATGAGACTCCCCAGATGGAACATGAGAGTGCTGACGAGGATCAGGGGCATGGGAGTGCTGGCAAGGATCAGGGGTCGGTACATGGAGAAGAGCATGACTTTGATGCTGTCGTCCCAGCATTTCCTGGATCTTTCCGCGTCACTAGCATAAGAACATTTGAGACTACTTTTTTGGTGGACAAAGATCTCATTCCCTACAAGATGGAGAATATTACAGGTACTATTTACAAAATGTTTTAACTATATATTATAATTTTATTGGAATGTAATTATGCATCATTCTTTTTACACTAATTAACACATACTCATTTTTGTAGGAAATAATGTCTTTTATAAACATCTTAATGATTGGTCTTTAGAGCTGTTTGGGCCCACTATCCACACATGGTGGAACCGATAGAGTAAAGTTTTGAAAGATGAGCTTATTGCTCGCTTGGTTGGGTTTTTTGGTGCTGAAACCTTCAACCGAAAAAAATTTCTCGAAAAAGCTGGCCAACGTTTACATTATGTACGGGAGGGATATCAGAACAACTTAGCAATTAATCCAAAGTATGAGCGCCCTCCGATGATTCCAACAAGGGAGTGGAAAGTCTTGCTGGATGATGCAAGGGAGAAAGTTAGAAAAATAGCGAGAAAGCCAGTACCCGAGTCAGCTAGAAGGTATGCAATACTTTTGGCAATGCAATTATATGTTTATTACACTTCACTTTCCATCTTTTTGCAATGTTTAACGTATTTAAGATTACTTTTATAGGCTACCAGATACGTCGAAGGCCACCCAAGCAAGAATAGAAAAACATGCGCAACACAAGCTTGGCCCTAGTGGATATTCCAACCTGCAAGCACGAATCATAAGTATGATCGATAATTATTTTATTGTATAGAAATTATAGATTGCATTTAAAATTGTTTTCATGATGATATAACAGCAACAATGATGATCTAATTGAAAATTACAGGCTCAAAGATTCCACGATTTGCCAATGGAGGAAGACATGAGGATCGGCTACCAACACGGGTTTTTAGGTGTTGTTGAACATCGAACAAGCAGCTGTGGTAGCCAAGCAAAGTCTTCCAGTGATCCATCCTGTGAACAGGTAACTACAATAAACAAATTCTATTTAAGATTGATTCATTGTGTTTTATATTCATTAATAAACTAGTACATAAAATATTGAGTCTCTTTGTGTTAAGCCGCACAACGAAAGTAGAGAAAATGCGGAGGATGGAGGAGAAAGAGATATTGGAGTTCATGTTGATAGAAATCCAGGTAATAAATATTCCTGTGTTAAAAAAAACTAGTATGGATTAAATTCTCAAATATCAAATTGCAAATACTATATTGTTGTAAGTGTTGATGTTTTAATGCAGAGGGTCTTCATGTGCAACTTGAGGCAGAATCAGAAGATCAAACGCATGAAATTCATGTCACCCATGAGTTTCCAGGTACAAAGCACCGCTCTAATGTTTTTTTCTTAATGAAGGACTTACAATGATAATAATAAAAACACGTCAAGTAATTAATATTTCTTCATTTTTCTAGTACATCCTGGCACCTTACAACAGCCACATACACGTCGTGAGCACACGACCCGTCGACAAACACGATCACAGGCAGCTACAGAGAGCATAGGAAACAAAAAAAAATTGGTAGAAGAGGATGTCACACTTAGAGAATATGTGGAGAGAAAAAAGCGGCAAAAAAAGTAGTGATTGTAACAAGTACACTATTACATTATTTTTTTATGCATTGTCCTCGGATATTATTTTTGATATTATGGAGTAATGTCTTCAACTATTTATTTTTTTCTATGTATGAATGAATGAATGAGTTAATTAATGAATGCTATAAACCAATTAATGATCGAATGCATGCAATTCCTTTAAGACAAGAAACTCACGATGTTCGCACAAAATATCATTTATTTCCAAGCACGTGCATTGGGTATCGGGAATTGAGAGTGAAGTGAGGGGGGGGGAGGGTCCATATGAGCTTCCACCTTCATGTGGTTGGCCCTATTTAGTAGAGAATATTAAACTATTCTCGAAACAGAGAGGAGCTCAATAAGGTAAAATGCATGCATTATTACAATGTTTCTTTCTTATGACCAGATACGTTGTTTCTTTCTTCCAGCTAACTATAGACATGTATTTTCTTTATACTGCAGAGTGAGAATCTTGATGGGCTGGAGATTTCTGGTTTGGAAGATCTTCAAAGTCTACATGTTGAGGCATTGACCAAGCTTTGCCAAGATAAGGTGTAATGTCCCGGTTTTGACCCCGTTACATTAGATGTATATGATGTATAAATTGTAAATGATCATGGTGTGGAGCTAAAGGCCAAGGCCCCACCATTGATCGGTTATGTTATGTTTTGGATTTGAATTGTCACCAATGGTATATCAGGGCATGCGACATATATTATGACGGTCATCATGTAAATATGCATCTGTAATTAATTAAATGAACCCGACCAGCTACGATCACAGCAACTAAATCAAAAGGGGCATGATTTTCACAAGGATAAGGGTGGGGGAAAATTTGCTTAACCTTGGACAATGAGAGAAAAACCCATGTGTCTTCTTCCCTTGTCTTATTCCAACCATTTTCATTAAGAAAGGCTGCTAGTGGTTGAGGCAGTTATGATCTTTGGGGAGTGGGGTGGCAGGACTGTCAGTCCTTTCCTCCATGCACACTCCATCCACATTTGACTTCACTATGGCAGGAAAAAAACCTTCACGCACACCCTAATTCGCGACCTCATGATTTTGTTGTTCACCTCCATAGTCTGTTCCTTCCTCACGTTGCTCATCCACACGCAGGGATTTCACTCTCCACGACTATGCTGAACACCCACGCACTGCAATTCCGCGTTCTCCTTGTTGTTTGTTCATCCACGGACAAAAATGGAGCTGTTTTTCCTCACGCGGGACCTCCATTGTTGTGAAATCTCACGCAGAGGGTTTCTTCCCCATTTTTTGTCTTCATGCACAGGGTTTTGCTGGGTTTACCCACGCAGTAGTTTCCTCTACAGATTTGTGGATAATGTGGCTAAATCTTTTCCCCAGCGGCTGATTGTGGGATCGGCATTGTCACCCACGCTCATCCACAGGCTGGGAGACTGTAATTTCTTCCCCAGCATGGTCTGTATATGTTTTCTTGGTGGTATTGTGCCCAGGATGGGCTGTGTTTTTCCCACGTTGTTGGCTGTAGTTGTTGTGGTCTTTCTTACATGTTGGGGATTGTTGTAAATTCACTTGAGAGTCATTTTGGCCACGATAGGGCCAAGAATGACTCAGAATTCGTTTTCTCTGACTAAGCTGTGACGGCTGAATTAATTGCTTGAGTGCAATGGTTGGTATCCGGATTGCGAGAGGATCAGGGATGTTGGTTTAGATTTGCTTGATAAACCTAGTGGATGGAAACCACACAGATAAGCTAGAGGGATGGCCTTCTTCTCCATCACCCCTGAATAGCACTGGAAGGGAATGCAGGGCCTGAGGGACTGTGTAGCAGAGAAGGGACTGATTCCTTGTGTTGGGTGTGTTTGGGTGTCTTAGAGGTTAGGCTATTTCTGGTGTAGGTGTTCTTGGCTCTGTAGTGAGCTCACCAGCTTAGCAATTGGCCTTCTCCAGCTCCTTAATGGCTTGATAAACCCAACTCTGTTGGTTTGGCTGTGTGTTTTGTGTACCCTTGGCAATGTGTAAGCCTGCTAGTTTCCTTATTCCTTGGAGAGTCATGCCCAGCTCAGGGGTGGCAGCACTGCTGAGAGATTAAGGAGCACACTGGCCTATGGTTGGGTGGAAGGTTGCAGTGATGTAGCTGGTTACGGAAGGAGTTTTCATAAGATAAGTGATCTTTCCTATTTTACTTCTGCAACTATAAATTCTGTTAATGAAGATGATGAACATGTTAAATGAATGCGTGCTTAAATGTATGATGTTTCCACTGTGCCTGATAGATGTTTGCGTCTGTGCATGATAAATGTTCATGTGTGTATGTTTAAGCATTCTGTTTTAGCAATTTTGTGAATGCACATGTTCATGGGGATCTTAGCCCGGGTGGATAAAGCTTGGGTCGCGTCCTCTTGGCCGGTCGGAGGCATTGGGGCGTGACATAAGGTATTTGTATCCAGTTAATATTAAGTGGGAAATGTATGTAGCTATCCCTTCCATTATAGAGTCTATATTCTTGGAGTTACATCTTATCTTGTAAGTTTTTATATGAGTTAATTAGGTGTTTCTGTTAGCTTCAATTTTTCTCACCTATTATGAATTGCTTGTTTAATATCATGGAACCGGTAAGTATGTTAATCCATGTGTGTTATTTTAATTTTCTACTTTGTATTTCCTCCTTATTTTAATCCATTTTATTTGTAATCTAATAGCAACCTGTCGTTCTATAGCATTTCAGTCCCTGGATTTTAAGAAGCTAAAACTTTCCTGGAATTTTTAATTTAGGGATTTGGGTCATCAAACTCCCAATAATTTCCCTTTCTAGTTTTCAAAATTTTGAAGCAATTTTATATTGTTTGATCCATGGTTTTAGGTATTGAAAATAAAAATTTCCAGTCTACAATGTCAACTGATCAGTATACAGAAATCTGTAATTTCTTAGTAATAATTTTTTACAACTGTGCCTCTTTAACCGATCGAAGGATACTGTATAATTTAAAACTAAAATGCCGTCATGGTGCAAAACACAGTCAAAAAAATTAGAATGGTTCAAACAAATTGCAGGCTTGATTTGGTTTCCGGCTGATCGATGGCCACTTTTCTGTTTTGGAAATTTTGGGTTGAGGAAGTTTTGGCTAACATGATGGTCTTACAAATACAATAGTAGAAAGTTGAAAGAACATTAATTTTGACGGTAAATCTATTTGCCTCATCAAATGTAGGCTAAAATATGCCACCATTCCCAATCTATCTCCTTACTATGTAATATATAGTAGTGAATAAACGGAGCAATGCTTCTTTTTTTAAACAGTAACTCCCCATTTTTTTGGAAACCTCCTTGGATGTGTTTCTCTGGGGATTCCCTCAAATCCCAGGTAGATAAGAGAGGATGCAAGCACCAATTATTGGGGTATTGAACCTGGACCAGTGGATGTAAACTCCCATGGGCAAAGGAGCAAAGGGTTCAGCAATTCTAAGGATTTCTGATTAGTTTGTTTTTATTATCTAGTGGATTCCGTAAAATTTTGGTTATTTTTGGAATGTATATTTTATAATTGTTTAATTATCAAGAAAATAATAATAAGCGTTACTCAGATTATTACTCTGTTATTTATGTTTTTCAACATTTAAATTTTTGTTTGCATTTTTGTTTGATATGTAGGCCGAGGCTGCACATATTTTAAAGTTTAGTCTTCTATTAAGGCACTGGTATTTTGATCATTACAATCATCAAAGGGTTGTCCCTATCACAGTTATTACTCTGAAATGCAGGCCTTCAGTACAAACAAGGTTCACTAGTTGTTAACATAGTGAGGCCTTGATCAATCTTCCTAAGACTGTTAAAAAATAACATATATAAGTTTCAGTACTTGGTTCAAGGAATGCAAAGTACGAACATTCAACTAATACAGAGCTCCCATTGTTCGTCTATTAATTCTGTTATAACTGCTCTAGCGATCGGTGTGTAAATATTACAAAAACATATAATGAAAATTATTCTAATTTATTTTCATTCTTATTCATTTTAAGGATTCTTCTCATAAGATTACATTGATGTTCTAAGAAAATTAAATTCATGAATCCTCTAAGAAAATTAAATTACTGCAATCACACGTGTATGATGACTCATTAAAACCTCCTTGTTCATGAGAAGGCTCCTCTCTACGATCCGTAATTTTTTCAATTGTCTTTTGTGTTATAGTTATCCAAGAATACATTTTTTCAAATCTTACCCAACCATTTCTAGCAAATATTTTATTATGAGTTGAGGTGTATTTTTGGAATGTCGTTGTTAAGCACTTCATTGTAATAATAATTTATCTCAAAAGAAGGAAGGGAGTTGATTTCCTTAAGAAGATTCACTATCCAAAGATAGGTTCTTCACAATGAGCCATTACATGTCAGTGCAGTAGCATACTTCTCAAACATTCATAATCATCCTCTGTCCTCAATAGATAGATCCATCATCTTCCCTTTGATAGACATACAACTACCATGAATCATCTTTTTAAATTTTAGTCAAAATTTGGATCCTATTTAGTATTTATTATAACCAATATAAGATTTCTGCATGATATTTTGTTTTTAAGTTTGTTTATGGTATTCCAACACACATTATGCATATAATCCATTCATTGCTATATTCATAACAACATAAGAAGCCATAGAGAAATTCACAAGGGTCTTGTCAATTGGGTAGTGACGTAGTACTTGAAGGAATACTATTAAACCTTCCAGGTGACCTAATGCATATTGTGCTCATTGTTCAACAATATAGGTTCAAAGTCTTTGTATAAGATATATTTGAAGTATTTTACAATTACACCATGGCTATCTTCAACCACCATCATCAGTGACCTTTGGATATACTTCCAATCTTGGTTAAATTGTATTTCTCAGAGAAAATACAACAAAGCCCTGAAAATAACTACAGGTTTTCCTTCGAGGGTGAAAAAAACTATTGTGTTGAAAGGTCAGTTAGTCCATGGAATTATTTGTTCCTTGAATTCAATTTGCAAGAATTTCAAGAGAAAAATTCTATGCAGCTGTAGCAATTGCAACGATCCCTGTATCCCTGTGATTATTGGTGGCTATAAAGTTTAAACTCATGAACACTTTCCATCAACCATGTTATCCACATTTTGTGGTATAGCAGTGAACTCACTCAAAGCCTTATTGAACTGAGCAAGACCCGAGGATGGCTGTCAGTAAGTTCAAGACAGGGATCAGGTCAAGGGTGCATAAGCTTTAAACAAGGAGTTGTGCTAGAAGGTGCAAAGGCATGTCCATAGGATGGGTATTAGAAGACTTCTTCATCAAGTTGTAATAGTTTTTCCAAATTGCTGTGTATGTTTAACAAATTCATATTTTTACCATGCAATGTGGCCAAACTGTTAGTTGTATAAATGCATTGATGTTAAAAATGTGTATTGTTCTTCACATGAGGAGGTTCCACCTCAAATGCAGGTTTTGCATTTCATATGTTTAACATAAGATTTTGGAAAGTGACTTGAGAAGCATTGCTACCTTGTTGAAAAATAGCCTCCAACATGACAATACTGTCAAATATTCATGGGTGACAAAGTTGGTCAACCTAGTTGTGTGATCATATCTGCTAGGACATTTGTAGATTTGTTCTAGAAAGATCTTGTTCCATAGAGATCTGAGTCAAAGTGCATAAGTTACTCTGCAAGTTTATTTTAAAGGAAGTGTTGAAGGCAACAATGGGTATGCAACAGTGGTATATAAGTAATTTGCAATGTTTTTTTCACAAAGTTAGTAGTCGTTGTCAAGCTGTAATGGTGCATCACAAGGTTAGAATATATAGCAGAATACAGGAAGTAATGATGAATATTAGTGGATGATACTTTGAAGCCTGTTAGAGGTATGATATGTTCAATAAGAAAATCATGGATCATAGTTGGCTTAAGGTGGACATCCTTGTTGCATCACGTGCTAACTTCTACTTTAATGTTGTCATAACATGGGGTCTACTAACAGAGCATTCATAAGGTTTATTTTGAGAACTGTGCCTTCTCACAATGAAGATGTCCAAGTCCTTGATTTGGTGGGGTAGGTAGGTTTGTGGGACATTGATAATATGGTTGTTATTTAATATTACCCTACCTAAAGAGGTTTTTCAAAACAGCAGATTTCTGGAAGACCCACTCTCAATATTGTTTAGCATAATCTTTGGGACATTTGAGTCTACTTGTTCCTTTTCACTATTGTTTGGAGCTCAAGAAAGCTCCAGTAGAACACAACATATATGCATTTCCTGTTGGAGAAGGTTTATAATTATGTGCATATACACCATATTCCTTACCAAACCAGTTAAGAGTCGTGTCAAAACAATGCTTACATTCACTGTTAGCGTCTCTAAACTATAGTCACATGGTAGACACATGTTAGCCAGAGCTTCAAACTGAAAGACCCAAAACCATGAGTTGATGTGTGGCAATGGTTACATAGGAGTTCTTAATGTGATCGCATGCCAGAATCATATTATGATTAGTTTCATTGTTGACAATTATGACAGCATCTCTTTTGATTGGTTGAGCTAACCTTATTTTGTTGACAGCTGGAAGTTTTAGTAACAGTTCTTTTTTTCAATCTTTTCTTTTGGTGCAGGTTGCACTACCTCAAGGAATCATTCCGTTTGTATTTGCAAGGGAGTATAATGTACATCCTGATATTCTCAGCACAGTGTAAGAGCACCTACTTCTCATTCCACATAAAGATTGAGTTATCACAAAATATTATAGGCCATGGATTATTTTTTGTGGGGAAATAAGATCTATAATGATACTGAGAATTTAGGCTGTAGAGTGATAAGTTGCTGTGTAAGATATATGAAAGAGAGAACTAAGAATATTTGAGGTAGTGATGAAATGGAGAAAATAAGAACGCAAAAAGTGATTACTTTTACCACAGCCCTATCAATATCAGAGAGAAAAATCCTGCAACTAAGTGCTATTGTTGTTTTGCTTTCTTTGTTGCAAGGTCTTTTAAGGGGTAGTTTTAATTGAAACTTTTATATTTGTGATACATTTCTATGACTTAGTCTCAAAAATAGTTTGTGTATTCAAAATCATGATACTTATATTATAAAAGGGGAGGACTTGTTATCCTTCTACATGCTATAAGCTATCATTACATCAATGAGAAAATAAAATTCTTGTGTCATTGTTAGTCTAAATATCCATTTGGTCAGTGATTAGAATCTCATATTCCCCTTCACGTAGAAAAGTCATCTCAATTTGGTTTCTTCTCCCTGGGTGAAATTTTAAAAACAGGACAGATGGATGCAGTGTAACATCTATGAAATGAGTTATAAGAAATATATTTTAAGTCCCAGCACCCTGATATACACCGTTTGGATTGCCTCATTGATTTTGTTTTTGCATAGTCTTTTCATTGAACTTCGTTATACCTATTTTAATAGCCACAACTGTGATGATTGAAGGTTTTTGTAAGCCAGCTGGTTCAGACCTCCAAACCCTCAGTGAGAAAATGTGTGCTTAATTAAACATGGAGCTATGTTTGACTCCTGAGCTTCACCTTTCCTAATGAAAAACCAAATCAAACGGTCTGACCTTCACCAGCTTCTTATTGGAACATATCATCATAAGCTAGAGAGTAGCATACCTGTAGATTTTTCTCTTTGGAATTCAATATGACATAAGAAAAGCAATTAACGATGGGGTTCATCTAAATCTGCTAATATCAAAATTTGGCCTATGGAATTGGATTCTTGAAAATTTTGTTTCATGTTACAGGCGATTGAGCTAAGAGCTGACACTTGTGTTTGTTTGATGCACGATGATATTTGGCATGATTGTGTCTTTGCCAATAACGCTATTATACTATGTGCTTCTTGTGTCTCTAACCTCGAAGCCTTAGTGAATCTTAGATCTACTAGTGGCATGAAGCGTGCTGATAATTCCATGCAATTCTACTCAGGAATGTTGAATATGACTATGGAATATATTGGCATATGACTACCTCAAGAATGCTGGTGTATAAGCTATTGCAATCTACCAAGTTTCTACAAAGATCAATCCCATTATATGCCTATATCTCAAACAGATTGGAGATATAATAGTGTCTTAGGTTATCCTTCTACCAGGCCACAAATTCAAAACTATCGCCTCAACTTCCTCCTAGTTGCACTGTATTTGTTTATTAATATTCATTTTTTATGATAAACCCAGGGCCGAACTTACATTCTGAGGGTTTATTCAACTAGGGCTGACGTATTTATTGTATACCCAAAATCCTTCTCCTAATATCGACTCTCCTCTTCTTCATATGGTATCGTTTTGGGATTGAAATAAGGAGATTTTATCATGGGAAATATGGTGAGGTGCCCTTAAACTAGTATGTTGTTATAAACTATCCTCACAACCCTTAACTTGTATCAAAATATGAGGTAATCTGACCTTAACAAGGTCCATACACATGATTATATTCACAAATCATGAGCATGAAGACTTATTACTAGCACAAAAGCTTGTTTAAAACCCCCATATCATTGTCATGGAATGTCATAAATCCATTCTTACTTGCCTTCACTCCTCCCATAGTTTCCTATCAAATTCCTTCATTAAAAGAAGCCTTGAACCCCTCATAAAACTTGCCAAAGAGGACTGTCATGCCCAACCAATAACCAAGTTGTTCTGACAGTAATTTCACAAACATTTTTACTTTGAGAAATTTAGGAAGGAAATTGGAACTTCCTTATAATCTCTTTGTCAAAAATATAAGCATATGGACACCATCATTTCTTGACTGAAAGGTACTATTGCTGCTGTTACAATACAATTTGCTTGGGCTGGAAATAGTTGTCTTGACATTAGTCTGAAATCATTTTCACTTTGCAAAAACAAAAGTAACTTGGAAGTTGCCTATGTCATTGAAGTGTTTATTCACATACGTTTGGCCATTGCATTTAATTGTTTTTCAAGATATAATTTTGATTGACTGGAAATAGCTTTCACGACATGTCTTGTTACTTGGAAGATTGAGTTTTGCAATTTTGAAGTAAATTGAAGATACAAATTGATACAGTTGTATCATTTCATTTGGGATATGATGGAAATCAACCACCTCTAACAGTCCTATGGAGCAAATTTGCAATTTTCATTTTCCTCATTTCTATTTCGAAGTTGCACTTTGTTGACATCATCATATGGATGGAAATTTGATATAATGATATATTTGTTAGTGGTTGTCATTCTCTCATTTGCTAAAGTTCCACTGATTTATCATAAATCATTCATTGCTATCTACGCTTAACATAGGTGCTCATATTACCTTTCCATAAATGGAAAGTCTAATTTTGCGAGATATAATGTTGCGAGGTTTTCCTCGATTTTGCTTGTATATCAGTATTGCCTCTTTTTTTATTTTTTTATTAAACAGAAACGGATAATGAGATTTTATATTAAATTGGCCAGGGAGGATCCTAAACATCCCGGAATTTACAAATATCTCCAGTTCAAAATTTCTAGCCATATAAGGACAGTTCTGTCAAATTTGTTTTCAAACATATACATCCATACTATAATCTGATTTTTAAAAAAGAGTCTAATACTATATTACCTAATAAACTGGTTTAAAAGTAAAATGCATTGAAAATGCATATGTAAGTAGCTAGATTATATGTGAACCAGGCTAAATTAGCCTCCCTCCAATGACTCATAACCTGGTTGACATCAATGTGATCTTGAACTGGAGAACTTAGACCATCAAACCTTGCCAAAGTTGTTTGATGCATTGTATCCACGTACAGCTCCTTTGAAGATTAAGATTCGGCTACGGAACTGACTCCCTTGGGTGAATTCCAGGATTATGTTGAGGTGCAACATTGATTCTTTTGCCAGATTTTCAAGAGTATTCCCTTGCTTCTCACCCCTGTATTTGAGGCGGTCTTGTCTCTAATCCTCAAGTTCGGTGTGGGTACTAATGTGTTTGATGGTTTGTTTCATTCTATCTACCTGGATCTTCATCCTGCGTAGAATCTTCTTTATGTTTGCAATTTCACTTAAAGCCATGCTTGTCTGACCCACAATTTGCAGGTTTGGCCATGTCATCCTTAATTCCTTTAAAATATGTGTAACTCCAACTTGCAAGGGAAATGGTACAAGAATTCAGGGAGGGGGCCTATGTGTCCCCAAGCTCTACGAAACAACCAAACGTGGGAGAGGTTCCAAATTCAACCAAGACGTAGGCGTAGAAACAGTTTCAATAGTCAAACCCTTACCCGAGTAGTAGAGAGTTTCGGGCTGGTGCCTACAAGAATGAATACTTTCCCAGGATTCCTGCTGATCCTACTCCCCTACATCAAGCTCATGGTTTGACAGACCCACAATGCCTTGATTTATCCCACCTGAGCAATGAATAACATAGGGGAAGCCATAATTTCCACTACACCCACAGGTGTGAGTAAAGGCATGTAGAGATGAAGGCACATAGGGGAGGGAGTTCTCACTTGCTTGAGGTTAATGCGATGAGTCTTGATGGTGGATGCATGGAGTATATCCTTCATTTGGTGGCCATGTGTCAAGTGACCCCAATATTCATCATAAACATTTTTTTGTTGAAATTCTTAAACTGTTTATCCATCCACATAAAGAGAATCCTCAATGAAATTTTGGTAACCACCCTTGCTCCAGAGGATCTGTATTTCGAAGAACCACTCCTTTGATCATACTTGACAACGATGTTCACTAACTGATCTGCAAGGCTGTTATATCTTCTGATGTGCAAGTAGCTTATTGCTTTGATGCTTTGGAGATTCCAGGTGATTCTATTTTAATTTTTAAATCTTGTTCTGGACCTTACAGTGTGGCTTCTCGCATGTTTAATGAAATGCAAGGAGTCTTCAAAGATTTTTATTTGTCATATAGCAAGGTTTTTAACATATTCGGTTTCTAGAAACAAGGCATACACCTTCGCATAATTATTGGTGGTTCTCTCCTATTTAATGAAATGCAAGGAGTCTTCAAAGATTGTTATTTGTCATATACCAAGGTTTTTAACATATTTTGTTTCTAGAAAACAAGGCATACACCTCCCCACATAGTTATTGGTGGTGACTCCCAATCCCCAAGAAAACCTGATTACTTCTTGTCCATCGTGGTCAGTGAGTACCCCCCTGCACCTGCCACCCTGTACTGCCACTTTTTACATAGCTTCCTCTAATAAGAACAATTTACTATTTAGCATGGGAATATCTTTAAGTAATAGTAATCTTCCTCTTTTGAATTTTTCTTTAATCTCCAAATTCCTTGACTTATTTGGTTGCTTGAAATTTAGAATGGATGAATGTGTGCCATTTGGTTTACAAATTCTTAGAACCCTGATTGAATTTTGTTGATACAGGTTATCATTTCATGCAGAAAGGCTGGCACCAGTATTGAAGACCTTGCAGAAAAGTATCCTGACATGATAATAAAGGTAACTTTTATTTAATAGTAAATTGCCTTGGCATAATATGAATACTATTGTGGTTTGATTGGGAAATTAATGTTTTGTTAATATTGTTTAGCTTTTATAGTTTGACGCTTGTATATCTAAGGTTTTGCAGCTTGTTATTGTGTTAGGAGTCATAAAAAACCAAAGGAAAATCTAATAGTAAAAATATTTAGTGGCACTGTCCATAGAAAAATGCAGTGGATTATACTACCTCCTTGTTCTTTTTAAGGTTCTTCATATAGAGTTTTAAAACTTTTCGAAATCTATAGCGTTAGTTAATGAACTTCTACCAATTGGTTCATCCAATTTTGTTATCTAATTTCTGTTGAGTGTTGTGGATGTAATACACTTGGTAATACTTAATTGCTAGTTGGCTCAAATTAACTGTTCTATCTACTTGTTGATTTCAGTTGTGGCTACCTTAGGTATACTTGGGTTTTATATAAAGTTTAAACTATTGGAGACAGGAGATGATTCAAAGAATGAAGTCGCTTAATATAGCTGCTCATATTACTCTTGGAAGAGCTATATATTTGATACATGACTTAATTGAGCATATCAAAACTTGAAGCAAGTCTTTGTCATCCAGATCATATATATATTTATTGCACACATACATTTGGTCAAAGCTATTAATCATTTGTCATTTTATCTCACGATTGTTACTTCAGGCATAGCTTACTGATATTTGTTTCTCGGCACTTTGTTAGCAACATTCGCTTTATTGTAGTAATTTCACAATTTATACAAACATCAAGGTGTGTCTCCAGTAATCTGGCATTTGTATTTTTTTTTTAAAAACACTTATAGCCATCGGTTAAGCGATGGCCTGTAGGTGATTTTTTTTTTTTAAATTCAATACCGTCGCTTAACCAACGTTTCAGTTTTCATAATGCGTCGGTTAATAGACGGGTTTCTTTGGTGAAGCGATGCTTAACCGATGCTTACATTTTCATTATCGTCGTTTAACCGTCTCTTAACCGATGCTTATGATTTCATTTTCATCGTTTAACTGTCTCTTAACCGATGCTTACGTTTTCATTATCGTCGCTTAACCGATGGCCATACTGTAGAAGCGACGGCCTGTAAGTGTAGTTTTTTTTTAAAATTTCTCCACCGTCGCTTAATCGACGTCATGATCGTCATTTAAGCGATGCATGTTTAAAGTTTAATATGAATTAGATGCGGATAACCGACGATTTACTGAGCTGTCGCTTAACCGACGGAGTGGAAAGATGTCGGATAACCGACAACAATCCACCGACGCTTAAAAAAAATCATAGTGTCATACATGTGACAGGGAAGTGTCGAAAATCCGACAATACGATCATCGGATTTTTGGTTGAAATGTAGTTGTGAAAAGTGAATAGTTTTTCAAATGTTCTAAAAGACTGAGTACTTTAGTCTAGGGTGGCAGGGTGGTGCTAGGGCAGGCCACAGGTTTGCAGGGGGTCGTAGCCTCCTTCCAATCATAGCTAGAGAACATGGTGTTGTAGCATCCTTGTCTGTTGAAGCAGGCAGAAAACCTTACGGGTGTTTTAGCATCCCAGTCTGTAGTTGCAGGAAAAATACAGGGTGTATCTACATCCTTTCTATTGCAGTAGATAAACAATTTTGTAAATTCATCTTATTAATGATTTTGTGTTGGTGTTTTTCTATTTTGAGGTTTCCACGATAAAATCTATGTTTTGATTGTTTATTTTGTGTACTTTAAAGTAAAAACTAAAAATATTGATTCACCTCCCCCCTCTTAGTATTGTGGGATAAACCAACAATTGGTATCAGAAAAGTTTCCTTCACAACAGCTTAACCACTGGAAGGAAGATCCCATCGAAAAACCACAATGGATCAACAAGAAGGATTGGCCACCAAAAAACCTCCACTATTTACCGGAGAAAATTATGCTTACTTGAGTGTAAGAATGAGGTGTCATATGATGCCCCTGGGATGGAAGGTTTGGGAAGCAATAGAAAAGAAATGTAATATAGGAAACCAATACCCTACGGACACAGTGGAACTAGGTGATTATGAAGGTAATTCCAAAGCCCTAAACACAATCTTAAGTGGTCTAACAAACTCAGTATTTACTAAAGTTATGCAATGCACATTTTCCAAACAAGCTTGGGATAAATTGAATATTATCTAAGGAGAATATAAGGTCAAAGAATCCAAACTTTGAACATACAGAGGTCAATTTGAAAGTTTTAAAATAAAAGAAGAAGAGAATGTTGGGGAATTACTTCTTCGATTAGATGAAGTTGTTAATGTGATCAAAGGCCTTGGAGGAAATTTAAAAGAAAAAGAAGTGGTAAGCAAGGTACTAATAACATTACCAATGAGATATGACCGAAAGGTATCCACCTTAGAAGAATGATAAGACCTTTAAATGGTAACAATGGATGCGTTACATGGAATTCTCACTATATATGAGATGAGAACAGGACAAAATGGATCTTCAAGAAAAGAAGTATCTTTTAAAGATTCTATAAAAAGTCAATCAGAAAACCCAAATGATGAGGAATCTCTTTTCATTAATAAACTTGAGAGAGGGACTGGAAAGTACAAGGGGAAGTTACCTTTAAAGTGTTTTAATTATGGAAGGATTGGACATTTTTCCTCTAAATGTACCTACACTAAACAAGATGAGAATGAAGAAAAGGAAACTTCAAAATTCAAAATGGGTAAACCAGGAAACAAGAAAAAACCCTATGGGAAAAAGAAAATTGTTTACACCATGGAAGACGGTGAAGATTCAGATGGAAGTGAAGTTGAAGAAACTGAATTTTTATTTATGGGTCTAGAAACTCAAACCTCAAATAGTGACTCAAATGCAGAAGGAGAGTTAGATCTAAGAGCTGAACTTGTTAGTGCCCTTGAAGAACTTGAGAAATGTAGGAAAAAGAACCAAAATTCAAATATTATCATTAGTCAGTTGGAAGATCAACTCTTACATGCCAAAAAGGTTAAGGAGGACCTAAACCTATAGCTCAAAAGAAGAATAAACGAGTCTGGAAAACTTGCAGAAGAAATCATGCAATTCAAGGAAAATCTTGATGAAGGATCTATCAAATCAAAGTTTGAAAATAGCTCAAGGATTCTAGATGACATTCTGAGTAGCCAAGACCAATAGGTTATAGGTCTAGTTTGGGGTTGATTAAATAAAATAATCCAGAGAGTTTTCCCGTCACAAATCAATAAGGAAGTGAGAAAAGCTATGCTGAAGTACTAAAGACTCCAGCTAAAAGGGAAATAAGCAAGAAAGCTGATTTAATTTCTCAAGATAAAAATAGAAATAATCTAGCACCCAAGATACCAAATAAATATCTAAAGATATTTTTAGGTCATTTTTTTTCTTGTAATAATTTTGGTCATAAAGCCTTAAACTACAGAACTGAAAGGAAGGTTTTTGAATACAAGAAGAAGTCATCAAGTAATAAGTCAAAGGGAAATAAGAATTTTTTTACACTACTCCAAAAATATGACATAGAATGTTATAAGTGCAATAACCATGGACATATGGCAAGAGATTGTAAGCTAGAGACTCCTACAAGAAATTCTATTTCAATCAAATCTCATAACATCAAACAAAATAGATATTGGAGAGAAAAGGAAGAAAAGGAAACTTCCATGATCGCCTTATGTGCAACCGAAAGCCAAACATTATGGCACTTTGACAGTGGTTGTTAAAAACATATGTCTGGTGACCCAAGCAAGTTCATAACACTAAAATATAATAAGGGAAAAGTCACTTTTGGAGACATCCTATCCTCCAAAATAATCAGGAAAGGAACAATTGTTGTCATTAGAAATATCAAATAAGAAAATGTTTTGCTAGTTGAAAACCTCAAGCCTAATATTCTCATTGTAAGTCAAACATGTGACCAAAGACACATTTTCATCTTTGAATCAGAAAAATGTGAAATCAAGAATAAAAAATCAGGAAAAGTTGTTGGCATTGCTTTGAGAAATACAAACAATGTATACATATTGGAAAATGAAAACCAAGGTTATTTAAGTATGGTAGATGAAAGTTGGTTATGGCATAGAAGGTTGGGACATTTAAGTTTTGACAATATTTCCAAAATAAGAATGAAGGAAGCG
Organism: Pseudotsuga menziesii; assembly: GCA_001517045.1. Classification (NCBI taxonomy): domain Eukaryota; kingdom Viridiplantae; phylum Streptophyta; class Pinopsida; order Pinales; family Pinaceae; genus Pseudotsuga; species Pseudotsuga menziesii. Next base: position 268,965 of record LPNX010773910.1, on the reverse strand, counting down.
GCAAGAGATCTACCTAAAATTATAGTTCCTCTAAACTCCGTGTACATACATTGCCAACATGGGAAGCAAACCAGAGCTAGTTTTAAAATAAAATAACATATGACCCCACACCCTTTGGAAATAATACACATAGACATTTGTGGATGAACCAGAACTAAAATTTTGCAAGGAGATCACTATTTCATGTTGCTCATTGATGATTACACAAGGATGACCTAAGTGGCATTTCTCAAGGAAAAATTAGAATCCTTTGAAAAAATTAAAATCTTCAAGGTAATGGATAAAAGTGAGTCTGGCATGAAAATCAATTGTCGCAGGTCAGATAATGGGGGAGAATTTACGTCAAATGAATTCAATGAGTTCTGTGAAGGCCATGGAATTAAGAGGCAATTTTTAGCTGCAGAAACTCCTTAGCAAAATGGTGTTGTTGAAAGGAAAAACAAAATAGTCCAAGAAGATTCCAGAACTAGGCTAAATGAAGAAAAATGTCAGATTCATTTTGGAGAGAATATGTATACATAGTTTTCTACACACTTAAAAGAGGGAAAATAAAAGTGAATAAGGATAAGACTCCTTACGAAATATGGTAAATAACACCAGCCTCGGTAAAATATTTTAAAGTGTTTGGTAGTAACTGTTACATCAAAAGAAATGAGGATGACCTTGGAAAGTTCAATTCCAGGACTGATGATGGAATCTTTTTAGGATACTCATCCACCAATAAGGAATATAGGTGTTACAATAAAAGGTTACATAAAATTGTATAAAGTGATGATGTAAAAGTAGATGATATAAAACCAAGGAAAGAGAAAAAACTTTACAGTGTTGAAAATACATGTGATGATGAAATAAAAGATTTGCAAAAGGACGAGAACATTCATAACTAAGAAGAAGACAAAGAGAAGGAAGATACATAGGAATATGATGAAGACTTTCCTAGACCTAAAACTAAAACTCTTTCTAGAAGGGTACAAAAGGATCATTCGTTGTCACAGATCATGGGTGATAAAAATGTTGGAGTCAAAACAAGAAGACAACTACTTGATGTGGAACAATCCCTACTCTCAATAGTAGATCCCAAGAAATTTACAAAAACCAGCAAAAGTGATGAATGGGTTAAAGGAATGAATGAAGAACTAGATCAGATTGAGAAAAATGAGAGCTGGGAACTTGTCCCAACACCTAAAGATAAGAATATTGTAGGAACCAGATGGATTTTCAAAAACAAGTTCAATCAAGATGGATAAGTAATAAGGAACAAAGAAAGACTGGTTTGTAAAGGGTATTCCCAAGTGGAAGGTATCGATTTTGAAGAAAATTATGCTCCTGTATCTCAACTTGAAGCAATCAGAATGTTTTTAGCATTGTCATGCCATAAAATATTCAAAGTATACCAAATGGATGTCAATTCTGCATTCTTGAATGGAAAACTAGAAGAAGAAGTCTATATTGAACAACCTGAAGGGTTTCTCTTATCTGGAGACAAAGATTATGTTTGTAAACTGAAAAAGGCATTCTATAGTCTCAAACAAGCTCCAAGAGCATGGTTTTCAAGACTATATAGTTACTTCAAACAACAAGGTTTTAAAAGAGGACCCATTGAAAGTAATATTTACCTAAAAATTGAAGATAAAAATATGATCATTGTTGTTGTGTATGTGGATGATATCATTTTTTGAAGCAATCTTCAAGTCCTAAGTGTAGACTTTGCCTTTGAAATGAAGAAATAATTTGAAATGTCAATGTTGGGTGAATTGAAATTATTCTTGGGATTGCAAGTCTACCCAACATACAATGTAATTTTCATCTCTCAAACTAAGTACATCAAAGATATGTTGAAAAAGTTTAAAATCGAAGATTCCAAATTTGTTGGTACTCCTATGGTCACTGGTTGCAAGTTAGGTAAGGATGATGAATCTCTGGAAGTAGATCATACCATGTTTAGATCCATGATTGGAATTCTACTATATGTGGCAACCACATGACCAGATGTGATGCAAGTTGTTGGATTGGTGGCTAGATTCCAGTGAGCTCCAAAAGAAACACATGTAACAGCAGTTAAAAGGATTTTCAAATATCTAAAAGGTACTATGGAGTATGTTTTATGGCATCTGAAAGGACAAGACCTTACCTTGAAGGAGTTTACTAATGCAATTGGGAAGGAAGTGTTGATGATCAAAAAAGTACTAGTGGAGCAGCATTTTTTCTAGGAAATTGTTTAGTATCATGGTCAAGTAAAAAACAATCCTCCATTTTACTCTCTGCAACAGAAGCATAATATATTGCTTCCACCTCATGTTGCACTCAAGTTATTTGTATGAGACAAACCCTATAAGATCTACTTGTAAAATATGAACATCCAATAGTGATCAACTGTGATAACACTACTGCTATAAATATGTCTAAAAATACTATCATGCATTCTAAGACAAAACATATACCAATCAAGTATCACTATTTAAGAGAACAGGTGTCACAAAAATATGTCAAATTAGAATACATCGACACAAAAGAACATATTGCTGACATTTTCGCCAAACCACTACCTAAGGAATCCTTTGAACGTCTTAGATAGAAAATGGGAGTAATTATGTTACAAAAGTACTAATAGGAGAAAGCTCAATCTTAGGGAGAGAAATCCTATCAAGGGGAGCTGTCAGACAGAAAATTTACTTTGTCATTGTTGTTAAAGGGGGAGAATTCTTAGAGGTTGCCATCAATGCCAAAGGGGGATATTGTTGAGTATATAGTTGTCACTGATGTCAAAGGTGTTCATGAATGACAAAGGAATAACCAATGGATATGATGGTAGGACAAATACTAAGGTAGTGATGGCATGCCATGGCATAGTTGAGAATATGGCATGACACATATGCGATGAATGAGATGGACATGGATGATAAGACATCATGAATGACTGATCTGAAGACTTCCAAGACAGTGTCAATAGTATGATGTAAACAATGGTTAATAAAACAAAGAACAGAGGTCAAGTAGAAGTAGAGATGCAGTATGAATGACAAAACTATTAGAAATAGTCATAGAGGATTTCCACAAAGAGATCATGTAGATCCACAAAGTCATGGTAAGATATGAATTCAATCTGAAATTGACAGCCAGGAATCATTCCGCATGAGATCTAACGGCCAAGGATTGGTTCCGCAAAATACAGGAGGGAGGATGAAGTTCCACAAAATATCAAGATTGGACGGCTAATATTAGTTCCACCAAAAAGAGATCAACGGTGCGGAAGAGAAGTTGTGGAAATTTGAGATACGATTTTTGGAAATGTTACATCCCACATCTCGCATCTCGCAATCTGGAGAGATCGGATGACTGAAGTTAGTTCCACTAAAAAATATCAAAAGTTTGGAAAATGAAGTGTGGAAAGTCGAGATATGACTTTGGGAAATGTTACAACCCGCATCCTGCATCGCGCATCCCGCAATCTAAAGATTGACGCTCATGGAGAATCTTGATGGAGATCAATAATGAGGAATCATTGAAACAGAAACTTGGAGCAGAAATATGATTTCAAGAGGAAATATTTAGAGTAGATCAACGGTCCAGAGAGATTCAGGGATAATATCAACTGCCCATATTTTATCTAGAGAAGAAGATTACAAAAGCACCAAAAAATGATAAATAGGGCCGCAGAAATGAACTTTGAGATGTGAGAACACTAAAATGGTGCATTTCTTGAAAATAAATGATGAAATGATGTGACGGTGGAATGGGTAGATGATGAAGAGGTATGTCTATAAGTAAACAGTCATGATCCATAATGAAAGAACACAACTATGGAGAGATGCATTGGTAGGTAATAGGTGAAAGGTATTTATTGAATGATTGTGTAAAGAATAAAGTGTCTATGTTATCAAGTTTGATAGAGTCCAAAAGTGAATAGTTTTTCAACTATTCTAAAATAATGAGTACTTCAGTCTAGGTTGGTAGGGTGGTGCTAGGGCATGCCACAGATCTGCAGGGGGTCGTAGCCTTGTTCCAGTCGTAGCTGGAGAAGAGGGTGTTGTAGCGTCCTTGTCTGTTGAAGCAGGAAAAAATCCATAGGGTGTTGTAGCATCCCAGTCTGTAGTTGTAGGAAAAATCCAGGGTGTATCTACATCCTTTCTCTTACAGTAGATAAACAATTTTGTAAATCCATCTTATTAATGAGTTTCTGTTGGTGTTTTTCTCTTTTGAGGTTTCCACAATAAAATCTGTGTTTTGATTGTTTATTTTGTGTATTTTAAAGTAAAAAATGACAATACTATTTCACCCCCCCCACTTCTTAGTATTGTGGGATAAACCAACAAGACTGGCTAGAACAATTTTTAGGTTACAATTTTTTCTTTTGTGGAAATTTTAAACAACATGCTTTGGCCTTCATTTCCTTATTGTGTATCATTTTTCTGTCTTGTTCATCAGAAGGTTCCTTTTAATACAAAAATTATCCATTTCGGTAAAAGGAAGAAATTTATCATCCTTGAAACAAATATCAATCATGTGGCTTTGGCTCAAGATGGGTATTTTACTCATGTGATTTTTATCAGCTCTAATCATTTTCAAATGTTTTACTTAATTTTTCTCATGGGAGAGCTTTTGTTGGTGTCCTCCAAATATTTTGGAGATATTTTGGAGATATTTTGAGAGCTTTTGGGAGAGCTTTACAATCCCTGAAGGCCATGCCACTTTTGAGTGAATTCCAATCTTCTGATGTTTTGTAGATATTATTTCAACAAGAAGACAAGGCAGTCAAGCTGGGAAAATCCTTTAGAATTGATGACACCAATTGAGGTAATATAATTGTATATTACTTTTATTGTATTCTTATGTTAATCACATTAGTATATGCTATCAATGTTTACATTATAAATATTCTTGACATTCATAGAAGCTATCTCTTTCCTTTTGTGGTAGATATTATGGAGAATAGTTTATTAACTATGTTTCATTTTGATTTTGTTTTCCCCAAATTTGTTGCTAACAACATAAAAAATAAATCATTTTTTTTGTTTTTCCCATTTTTATATGAGGTCCAAAGTTACATGGGGTACTACTTGAAGTGGAAACCACAGAGCTCACTGTACTCATAATTCTTGTGAATAATGACATTGTTCTTTTATTTGGTGAGAAAGTAGAATTCTTTTTTGAAACAATTTGATTGTTCTTTGTATCTATTTGTCTGATTAGCTTGTGTAATGCAATCATGTTTAATAGTTTCCCAGTCACAAAAACAAAGTTTAACGCGTTACTGAAAAGAGATTTAATCATTCCAACAAACCTGGTGCCAAACCAGAGCCATGCCAACATATGGAGGATAAATTCCTAATCCAACCTATTGTAGGCTACATTAGAATCAATATTCAGTAAAAAATGTTTCATGACCAGTTTCTCTATCCAATTTCAGGGATTCCCATGTTGTGAAAATAGTATCCAAGATGACTCTATCCTAAATGAAGCTAATCTGATCAAGCTGGAAAATATTTTCAGCCACCTTCTAGTCTCTCAAAGCAAGGGTCTTTTCTAGAATCTTATAAGATATACTCAACAATTTCCTTTGCAAAATTCTTGGGGATAAACTTGATCAAGCCTTGATTCTAAAAGTCACCCATCCTGCCAGAAAGGAAAACCTCCCTAACACTCTTTAGTAGTTCATCCCCAACAACATCCCACATCATTTTGGAAAATGCAAAAGACAAACCATTGGGCCCAAGGGATTTCCTATCCATCTTGTTGAGAACATTAAATAGTTGTTATTTAGAGATGTCATCATCAAGCATTTCTCTCTTTGTAGACCAAACCTTGGTTGGAGTGGCCTTTTGGCAGGCCTCCATTACAGCCTTAACATGATCAGTGTGATCATATGTAAAAAAAATATTTTGGATGTGAAAACAAACATGGATTTCATAATTAGAACATTCACTGATACAAGCTAGAACATGTCTTGAAGTTGTGAGTGATCCTTGCAATGGTCTCTTCCAAGAGCAAGTTTCTAGGCTTGAGCATTCAGTGAGGTGTATTGAGGAGGATAAAGTTGGGAAATATTGATAGATTTAAAAAAAAGTACTAACCATATCTATTGAGCTTCTCATGTTCATATTCTATCATCCTTGCATGTGCTATGAGATGTCAAAATATTCCTCTTTATAACCAAATATATTCTTCCTTTCTGCTGATTTAGATCTTGTTCTTGAAAGCAACAGTGGAGGGAAGTCAAAGATGCAATATAAGAGGCTAAACTATGGCTATCCTTGCTATTCAGGAAAATTTATTTAAATATAACCATGCTTCCAAGACCTATTCCATCATCTGGGATGGGCTCATCATTGTTCTTCCAAATCCAAGAGATATTTTGACCCAATCATTTTCTAGAATATGCTCAAATATGATGCAATTTTATGCTGCAATGTCCTTGATAGAGTGGTTCATTTTCCTCTTTTCTGCGTGCTCTATCTTTGGTTCTTTATTCTGTCAAATTCTAGAAAACTACAAATGTTACTGTTTTTTGTTTAAGTGTATGTTTTTAAATAAATTCCATGGAAATTTTTATTTGGAATGATGAGTTGAGATTATGGTTTATCTATAGATGCAGAAGAGATGCATAAAAGGGAATAAAAAATGGATCTGAAAGGATGTTGATATAGATTATAATGTTATAGTTCCCAATCTTAGTGTCTCATATACACAGGGTTCTAGTTTTGTTGAGAAGTATACAGCCTCATTAGCTACTGCCCTACCTCTCGACACCTCCTTGCCTTTATGGAAAATCCATGTGTTTAATTACAAATTAACAAAATTTGAGGCTAGTGTCATTCTTAAAATACATCACTGCATAGGAGATTGCACATATCTCATGTCCCTATTATTGGATTGCACCAGAAAATATTTCCATCCTGAATCCATTCCCACTATACCACATGTTAACAGATAAAGGCGAAGCAGATTGCCTAAATGGAATGTAATAGGCACCTTGCACGCATTATGGAGTGTGATATTTTTGGTATGGTGTACAGTTTTGGATCTTGTCCAATTTGTGACTACATTTCTGTGGATGAAAGATAGAAAAATGCTTAGAGATCCTCCAGGACCAATTCATCATCCAAATTCCCTTGCTCATGTCACTGTTGATCTTGAGGGCATCAACATTGTCAGAAAGGCTATTGATGGGGTGTTTATATGTCTTTCCACTCTCATCTATTGCTATTTAGGAAAATTTATTTAAATGTAACCCATGATTCCAAGACCTGTTCTGTTGTCTAGGATGGGTTCATCATTGTCCTTCCAAATCCAAGCGATATTTTGACCCAATCATTTTCTAGAATATATGTTGGCCCAGGAAAGGGACATAAGAAGTAGCGTCGCATGCACAGCCAAAGAAGATGTGCATGCATGTGATGGAGGAAAAGAAAGAGTGCAAAGGGTGAAAAGGGACTGCAAAGGTAGAATAGAGGAGTGTGCAACAAAGGAAAGGAAAGCGCAGACGCGCGTAAGGAGGAAACTGTTGGAGACATTTACCACCATACACACTCTTTTTGGTCAAATTGGCCTAGTTAAACCACTATCCTAAGTATAATTGACATTAATTGACAATAGTGGAGCATTAATTGACATCATCCAGTCACACCCATGCCTACCTACAGTCAAGGAGGCTAACTGGAGCACTCCGAGGGTGATCTGAGTGATATTAATGCACCTAATTGCTAACTAGTGGTTACAATCAATTCAACCAGTTAGTTAAGACACCTCCTCTCATTAAATATATTATTTAATGATTATTTATTATTATTTAATGATCTGAAGTCAACAGGGGCACCTCCACCAACTTCTGATGATTAGTTCAGCTTCAGTTAACCTCATCGGGGTTCATTGAAATCATTGAAGCACTAGAACTTGATGGTTGGATTGCTATGACATGTGTTTGATCTATTTCAATTAATATTCAGTCATTTATTGCACTTCAACTTCAGTTAGGGTTTGGTGAGTCAATTAGGGTTTTGGTCAAGTGGTTAACTGTGTCTGAACCAATGGCTTACATTCAGTTAAGCCAGACTCACTCATTGATTTCGAATTTCCTCCTTAGGTATTTGAATTCCTTATGGATTCAAGATATTTCTTGACATTTTTATTGTAACTATTCATTTTTTATTGAATATATAGAGAGGAAACCATTCCAGAGCGATTACACCATTTCATGAGTTATTTGATGATTATTCTTTGATGAGATTGATGCTTTGTTCCTAGATCAATAGAAAATATTAATATGGTATCAGAGCTCACGAAGGGATGAAGATCTATCTCTCAAAAACAAGGTTTTTCCAAATTTCTGCATGAAAATTGAGCAATAGATCAAAAATCCAGCACTGCACCAGAAGTCGAGGCTTACCACTTAATACCCCAAGTAAATAACTTGTTGATCAAGATTGCTTGATTGACTATGCTGGGTGTGATGAAAGCATAAAATGTGCAGGTTTTCTGACCTTACATTTCCCTTTTGTTTTGATTTGCAGGTTTTAACAGGTACAACTTTGAATGGACTCATCAGTCCCTCCTCTCACCCCATTCACAAGCTATTCAGAATGGAAGTTGAAGATGATTGCATCTCTGAAGAGACGAGGTCTCTATGAGGTGTCTATTGGACTTGGAAAATAGTCTTATGAGAATGATAATGACTAGAAAAATAATGGTGATAGAGCTTTTGGAGCAATATGTCTAGCCCTTTCTCCTAGCTTTCTCTACCTTATTGGTTCTGCTAATACCCAAAGGAAGTCTGGACAAAATTGGACAGAACCTTTGGCAAGCACAATGAGGATCATAATAGCACTTTGGATATCACATACAACACCACAAGAGTTCTTTACTCAAAATTATTGGCCTCTACTCTCTCTGATGAAGTTGTTCAAGATGAAGATGAAGCAAAATCTTCTACACAGTCAATTTGAATTGAAGAAAGTCTCCATGCAGTGACTCCTTCTCCTGATGCTCCAGAATTTCATGAGATCTATGATATCTCATCTCCTCATATTTATGAAACATAAGAAGACATTTGAATCTCTGATATTGAAGAAAAACACTGCTGCACTTCCATGCAAACATTCACCGATGATTTTCCTTTGAATTCTGTGCAAAATTTACCAGTAATTGCTTCTGAAAGTGAAGAGAAATTTGATTTTTCTTCCTCTAATGTTGCTGATGGTGTGAAAATAATTAAAAAATTGGATATTTTGGAATAAATATCATATTATAAGAGTGACACATTCGCTCCCCATGATCTAGATCTTCTATCACAATCCTGCAGGATTGCATGCACCAAAATTCAGAATTTTGAAGAAAAAGACAACTGTGCATCCACCGTCTTGGTTGACCATAGTTTTGTATATTATATGAACCTTATTGGATCTGATATGATATTATTTGGATTTGATATGATATTTCTTGGTTCAAAATTTCAGGTTCATAAACCTTCAGTAATGCTTGTAGCTGTTCTCATCAACAGTGTGAAGAAACAAGTACCGCAAGTCTCCTTCGAAACTGCTGCTGGGGATTTGATTTCATTTCACAATTTTGGATCTGTTGTGAACCTATTTATATCTGATTTACATTCTGATCTGATATTATTTTTTTCATATTTTAAAATCCAATAGCTTTCAGTCATGCTTGTAGTTTCTCTCACCAATTCCGGTGTGAAAAATCAAGTACCGCACTTTCTCTTCAAAACTACTGATGGGGATTTGGTGTTAGTTTCCTCTTATGAGGTTGATGATATTTTATTTCATGAATAATTATCTATTTATGAATCTATATCATATTATGGATCTCAAGCATTTTCTCTCCAGAGTCCCAAGGCTTCTCTACCTTTGGTCACATGCTCATCTCCTCACAGAACTAGTAAAGAGGAAGGCATTCTGCATCCGCTTGGACACTTGCTCCTAAAAATTGGGGATGATTTTACCACTCATGGTTTGCTGTTAAAATATGAAACATATCAGTTTCTTGAGTGTTCCACTCATGGTTTGAATCCTCAAGAACCTTTGCTCTTTCTTCAAGTGATTTCAGCTGCTCTACATGGGTCCAGTTTTCACCGTGCAACTATTTATATTTCTGATTCAATTGAGTGCATTGTTCTTATTCCAAAGTGGAAGATTCCTCCATACATATTCATTTAGTTTGGATTCAGAGGTTCACATGCATAGTCTCGGGATGCTACTGCATAGAAGAACCAATTCTTGGTTTACTACTTAGATCGAGGGGGGGTATTTTTCCCATGAGGTTTTCCCTGTTTCCTTGGTTATATTAAGCAGTTACTTTATTGTACAGGGTGACCTATGGCCTTTATTTCCGGGACCCTAGCATTTTTATGCATCTATGTTTTCTAAATATTTTTGCGTATAGCTTAAGGGGGGGTGTTGGAGACATTTAACACCATACACACTCTTTTTGGTCAAATTGACCTAGTTAAACCACTATCCTAAGTATAATTGACATTAATTGACATCAGTGGAGCATTAATTGAAATCATCCAGTCACACCCACACCTACCTATAGTCAAGGAGGCTAACTTAGCCTTCTCCTACAGTCAAGGAGGATAACTGGAGCACTCCGGGGGTGATCTGAATGATATTAATGCACCTAATTGCTAACTAGTGGTTACAGTCAGTTTAGCCAGTTAGTTAAGGCGCCTCCTCTCATTAAATACATTATTTAATGATCTGGATTCAATAGGGGTACCTCCACCAACTTTTGATGATCAATTCAGCTTCAGTTAACCTCATCGAGGTTCATTGAAGTCATTGAAGCACTAGCACTTGATGGTTGGCTTGCTATGACATGTGTTTGATCTCTTTCAATTGAGATTCAGTCATTTATTGCACTCTGACTTTAGTTAAAGTTTTGTGATTCAATTAGGTTTTTGTTAAAGTGGTTAACTGAGTGTGAACCAATGGATTACAGTTAGTTAAGCCAGACTCACTAATTGATTTCGAATTGCATCCTTAGGTAGTCGAATTCCTCATGGATTCAAGCTATTGCTTGACATTGTTATTGTAACTATTCATTGTTTATTGAATATACAGATAGGAAACCATTCCAGACTGATTACACCATTTCATGATTTATTTGTTGATTATTCTTTGATGAGATTGATTCTTTGTTCCTAGAGCAATATACAAGATTAATATAAATAGCCGAAAAGCGACAGATACAGGATCCAGATCATGGCTGTATAAGATGGTGTAAGCCTACAGCTACACACGTACGAGAAGTAATTTGTAATTTAGGTCGATAGTGCCTCATGTCAAGTCATGATCACCACAGCTGTAATCAGAAGGGTGGCTAATGGTGACGGCTAACAGACTGTCGAGATGCAGCTGGCCGTGAGTGGCCATGTAAATTAGTGTAAATAGGAAGGATGCAATAGTTAGAGGGTTAGATTTTTGTTAGTTGTAAGTACAGAATGAGTTAATAGATGAGAGCTGTCTACAGTTGGAGAGAGGAGGTCGAAGCGAGGGTAATTAGAGTAATGGAAGGAGAAAATATCTGCTAGAGTGGTGCAGATGGGAGGTGAGTCGATCTAGGCTATGTGTGGATCTGTAGGTAGTAGCAGTAGATTAGGAGGAATAAGATAGAGAGCATGAGAACTATGAGTTTGAACTTAAAGACATATCTCAAGATTAGTCTACATCCAGCAGACTGCAAGGTGCTATATCCTTTCTCATGCTAGATGAAGAGCACCTTGGTAGTTTTTCTCAGATGGCTTTCCACATTATTTCGTATGTCCAAATGAATGAATGGTTTGGTGAATGGTTATATGATTGATTCGTAGTTGCTTTATGTATAATGTTGATGTATTCTAGTCTTGAATGATTCCCACCATAGGTAAATGAATGAATAGAATGCATTGTAGATTGAACCAGCACATGTATATTTCAATGCGATTCTTGTTATGCATTTCAAAGTAGGTCGTAGAGTCAATTGAAGTAAATGAAAATTTGTCGCACCAGTTGTGCCAGCTGTGAGGAAGAGCATAATACCAAGTTGCGTGCGATGACATACTTTTGTGCTCATTCACGCAGGACCAACCCCACTGTCCAGTCACCCTACTACCTTTGTTGAGCCCTTGGTTGTGAACCAAGGGACTATACTTCCCCAACAATCATTTAAACTTGGTTCCGATGGTTACCCTTCTATGAGATATCTCGGGTGACACTACACCTGCTTGGTAGGTGTTGCCAATGGGGCCTATTCTATCAGGCCGATATCTAGGGTAATTGTTGGATCGACGGGCTACGCAAGACTTGGGTCATGCAAGTGGGGAAAAGTGGCCAACAAATGGTTCCATTGCTGGGACCCTTGTGATTAAATAGGGGATATGGTGTGGCACCCAATGAAGGAGGAGATAGAATATTGGTTGGATGCTTAACCAATGATACTTACGAAAGAAGAGGTCATAGTGCTTGAATCGTGTAGTTTGTGGGGTAGATATGCTGTCTAGAAACTTGAACAAATATGGAAGGCAGCCAAGAGAGATGTTCCCTGGGAGTTCTAAGGAGGAGCTGGACACTGGGTTCTTAAGAAATGGATAGAGGTTCTGGTCAGAAAGAGGAGAAAAGTAACCAGATATAGGAGGGCCTATAGTTTTCCCAAGGAGGATGCATATGGATATGAGTCATACCTAGATAAGGGATCATGCGATGAAGAAGAGGAGTATAGCTCAGTTTCTAAGAGAGAAGAAATGGGAGGGTTTGCAGAATTACCAGGAATAGGACATGACTATAGTATTCCAGAGAGATTCTCCAAAGCAAGATCCGGAAGTCCCTCACATGAAACTATTTTGAGAACTAGTAGTTCTATTGGTGAGATTGATACGCAAAGAGGCCCATCAGTGATCCCCAAACATCATGTAAATTTAGGGAACCTAGTGAACAATCTCGACACCTCCATAATGGGGGGAACAAATGTTAGATTACCCACTTTTATTGGAGATGGAACAGAAGACCTAGAACAACATTGGTTCCTGTGTGAGACTATCTGGATGGTGTGCTTAGTGAATAATGCCGATATAAAGAAAGGAAAAATGATCACAGCATTAAGGGGTCGCACCCTGGATTGGTTCATGAAGTTTTGTGCCATCCCAGCTGGGACACTACAGAAGACCCTCGAGGAAATCCAAGTTGCAATGATATCAGAGTTCAGAAAACCCAAATTAGAGTCCCAATGTATTACTAAGATTAATATTAAGGATACTAAACAAGCTCTAGCAGAATCTGTATGGTATTTTCACCAAATATTCAAGACACTTATGGCTAAGGTCAGCTTCTAGATGTCATATGTACATCATAAATAGTTTTTTATTGCTGCGCTGCTACCACATATAAGAGGACCACTCATGCAGCAGAAGATCGCAACCCAGATGGAGGCAATGGAGTTAGCAATGAAGCTAGAAGCTTCACCCATAGGGGACAGTTCGGCAGGGATGATACATATTCAGTCTCAGTTGGCTAATTTGACTATCCAACTTCAAGATATGAAAAAGGGAAGAGAACCACACGAAGACCAATGGACATATCAAAGATGAATGTCCTACATATATGAACTATGTCTTGTCCAATGGTTTGACCCCATTGAATAGCCAAGGAATACCCTGGTTTAATATATGCTAGACGAGGGGACACCGGGACATCGACTGCTTGGCTCTGCACAAGACGGTATGTACACCCACCAGTCTATATTGTAAATTTTGTAAATCTATAGGCCATGATGAAAAATATTGTAGGGCCTGTCAAATCATGAGGGAGAAAATGGTAGATGCATATTTGACGAAGACGTAAGGGAAAGTAAATATTGAATAGACCCCCCTTTAGTTCCAGGCCCATCCTCAGTTCCAAGTTGCACAACAATTCCCATCTCTACAATAGTTTTAGATGGCACCCCAGTTTCAAGATAGGGGCCTGTATAAGTTGTACCATCAGTAGTACCAACAACCACAATACTTGTTACAACCAACTCAAAGGGGTGGTGGCAATTTCAGGGGTCGAGGAGGAGGAGGATTTGGTCGGGGAAGAGGGCCAGTCATATGCTACAATTACGGAGTACTGAGGCATACGCTAGGGACTTCCTAGAACCTACAAGTACTTTCTCATACTACAGATAGGATCACAATGTGGAGTAGTGCCCTCAGCTCATTACTCAATGTCAAGCCCGGACACCTGGACCAGCCAACCCGGTACCGAACCCTGTAATTAGCCTTGCACCAAACCTGGTACCAAACCCTAGACCGAATCCAACACCGAATGCTCCCAATATGAATACCAACATCAATATACAGATGATCGTTGCCGAGCCATGAGAACCTAATGTCGCAGTGGTCACAAGGGGAGGTGCCACGATAGGTGCAGACCAAGCCATATATATATATCCTACGACGCACGCACAACCCCAGGTGTGAATGGCCAAAAAGAAGAAAGCACCAATTGACATTCAAGAACAAAAGCGCATATTCATGGATGTGTGTCCAGAGTTCATTGGTGCAGAACAACCGTCTACCTCAAGCCAAATGAAAGATATGCCTGAAATATTCTAGAAGATATTTGAATGATAGAGTACAGACAAAACTACAGAAAAGGGTTAGTAAACTTAAACATTTCTTGTCAAGTTGTTTAGTGCTAATTAAGGATAAGGAAGCACTTACAGAACTGGAGGCCCTCATTTAAGAACTTCTAGGGGAAGACCATCAGCCAAAGAAGGTTAACAATATCAAGAGCAAACTCAAGATAGGATGTGAACTCAGGATGACCGCACAAATTGGTGATTGTGATATGGACTACATCATCCTTGAATTGGGGTCTGATGTTAATATTTTAACACACCAAACATGGGAAGTAATGGGCAAACCACCTTTAGAGTGGTCACCAATCCAATTGAGGCTTGAAAATCAAGCAAAGGCCATCCCTGTGGGTAGGTTGGGCCAAGTTCAAGTGGAGATTGAAGGGTTACACACTTTTGCAGACTTCGAAGTCATAGACATAGTAGATGATACCAACCCTTACCCTACACTACTTGGGATTAATTGGGCAATAGAAAACCAAACAATCATAAATTTCAAAAGAAGGATCTTGTCATTTGAATATGATGATATACGGGTCGTTGTGCCCATTGACCCACTAGAAGGACCGAGATATGTTGAACTGGTATTCAACGAAGGACATGGTGACCACCTGGACACCATCTATAATATAACCACCCTACGAGAAGACTATATTAATCCTACTGCAGATGGTAATTGTCATAACCCCAAAATTTCATAAAAATTTAAAATTATTAAGGTAACATAAAATGTATGAATATGCAATTTAATAACTGCTAGCGTTTAGCGGAAAATGAAACAGTTTAACACTTGGTATTAATTAGTTTCAAAATACAAATAACTAATACAAATTTAATTTTTATTAGTTATATAAGAATGACTTGCATTCAGATTGCTTTTGGATGTAATAATAATTTACTTTTGGCAAGTAGGTGAAAAACTATCTTTGAAATTCGGGGATTACTTAGCATTATGCTAACTCAGATGGACTGTTGGTTCTTACAAGTTCAACAAGTAATGAATGATCCAGTAGGATTTTATTTTGTATGATAGTGAGAAGTATTTCTGTAGCATGTTAAAATGCTAGTAAATAAATTGATTATTTAAAAGCAAGGCTCTGATGAGGTAAATTAATTTTCTTTCATAGTTTTGGTTTTAAGACAGTATTCATAGATTAGTCATAAATATTGTTATCCTTAACATACTTAGTTAAAAAAAATAAATTCTTCCCGTGAGCTTAGAGCTCAAGCTCTTGACATATAATTACTTTTATTGTAACATGATCATACTGCTATTGTTATGTATAATGCTCAAATGTACTGCTTTTAATGCATGAATATACTCCTATGATTTTCAAAGGTAAATTTCACCAATAGATTACATATCTCTACTTCAACTCTTCTTTACTAGTCATGAATATTATCAATCTGTTGATTGTATGCAATTATGCTTATCCTTTTTGCACTACTAGATGTGAAGTTATAAACTTTGATTCCTAAGTTATCGCCATGCTACAAGTATTATTGTAAAAACACAATACTACATTGTTTTTATAATGTACCAAAATATTTTTTACTTGTATCCTTAGGTAGTTTTACTTCCTGGTAATTTCCATGATATATTATAAGTTTGGTTGTTTATAAAAGCAAGATTACTAGCTCCAAAGTATGGTTGACCTTATGTAACTAGATAAATTATCTCAAGGTGGAATACTACCTAACCACCACTTCCATAAAGTCGAAACTAAAGGTAAAACACATTATCAGTTTTATTCTTATAGTTTACTGATCTAAAGCATGGTTTACACAATAGTGGGATGATTATTAGTAATGTTACCACACTATATTGAGTTGTAGTTTATAATTACCACTATGGTAAATTTACTACCTAAAAAATTCTATCCTAAGGTCGACATCAAAGTAGAAACATTATAAAAGATGTTCCTATATTATGCTAGATTTAAGCAAAGCACAAACAATCATATAATTTACTTTGTAAACAATAATAAGAACCATCAAAAGGGTCATTGGAAAAGTAGGTATGAGAATCAACATTAGTAAATGTTTATACTATGGTCGAACTTCATGATTGTATTATTAACAAGGTTTATGCACCTTTAATCTATAGTCGATTACATAGATTCATTACTAGCAATGATGGAGGGCCTTAATGCAATCAATTTGCAAATGCTATAGTTCTTTATACAAAAGTCGATTCTATAGTTTTTTATTATGGGCAATGATAAGTTTATAAAATGATAGTACAAGGTTGACTATATACATGAACCTCGCATGGATAAATAATTCAGGAGGGCATGTGGTCTGATCTCCTTCATGCATTGGCAACTTAAAATAGTGTAAACCCTATTCTTTTGGCATTTTGCTCCGAGGGTTTCGTCAGCCCGCGGTTGCACTGTGTAGTTTCCTTGCGACCATGAGAGGCTGATCCTTATTTGTTTTCTAGCTCCATGGTTTGAATTTGATGCTAAGTGGTCTTGATACATGTTAGAATAATCAACCCATAGTTAGCTACCTTAGACATTAATTTCATTATTTTTGTCTTATTTTCCTAGTTCATGTGTCCCACCTTGTGCAAGTTGTCATTTACCTATCCATAGGTGTCAAACTTGCCTTATTTGACTCATGTAGCGCTTGGGAAACCTCAAGGAATCAAATCTACTTTATTCTTGGCCTCCTAAGTGCCCTTCTGCTTTTTCTGCTTTATTCCCTGCTTTTTCAGTGTTTTAAGGCAAATGGAAAAGCTTGACTAGGTGAGGTTGACTAGTTTTTTGTCCTACACATCCTCCACTCTTTTATCCTTTGAAAAGCATGTATGAGTTGTCATTCCATCACTCTTTAGCTTGCCTAAGTGATTTTGCAAATTTGTGAGCTCCATGACTGATTTGGAAACTACTTTATGCACCTATGGGGGATTTGCTTAATTTTAGTAAACCTGCTTTTGACTAGATTTGAATTTCCTCCTCATGCATTCAAATATCCTATGTAATTATTTAATGTAGAAACCTATTATGTTACAGGGTTGGCTATTGTACACTGAGTTAATATAGTTTAGTGTTCAGTTCCATTTTCAGTCTCTTTTGTGAGTGATTTTGCATGTTCAATTGATAATTGTTGTGAGTAAAATTAATCTATCACTGCGTTCAATTTTCACATGGTATCAGAGACATTGTATATCAATTTATCTCCTTCAAAATTGTTTTGCAGGTTCAACATCAGTGACTGGGAGCCTTCTACTGACAGCCGGGACAATTTCTGAGCTATGGATCAATCTCAGAAGATCATCTTGACTCCATTCAATTTATTTGAATGGAAAGCAGAGATGGAGATACTGTTGAGAGCGAAATGCCTCTACAGGGTGACTATGGCAACAAAAGTAGAGTCCAATGCAGCTACAGAGAAGATAAAATGGCACAACAGGAGGGATGAGGCCTATGGTCTCTTGTGTCTGAGTATTTCCAGAGACCTCCTTTTCCATCTTGATGGATTGACATCACCGAATGAAGTATGGGAGAATATTACTGATATTTTTGGAAAGACAGATGAGATGAGGGGACATCAAATCGAAAATGAACTAAACTCCCTGAGTCCCAATAGCTTTGAATCACTGTAACTCTATTTCTCCAAGTTCAAAGCACTTGTTTTGCAGCTAAAACAATGTGGGATCGAAAAGAAGGATGATCATCTGGTCTTGGCCATTCTCTCGAAGCTTGGCCCTGACTATTCAGTGTTTGTCTTGACTTTCTATGCCACAAAGTTGACAGCTCGAACTTGGAAGATGCCTAGTCTTGCAGATTTCATGGAATCTCTCACACAAGAACAAGACAAGATGGTGATGATGGGCACCATCAAACCATCCAAAGACCAAGCTTTGGTTGCTGGAGATTCGAGGGTGGATTCAAAAAGCAAAAATAAAGCTAAAAAGCCACCTGAGCAAAAGAGAGACAAGAACAAGTCTCCAGAGGAGCCACAAGGTTCCAAGAAGAACTACCAGAAGAAGAAAAACAAAGGAGAAATGAGCAAGTGCGCATACCACAATAAGGGAAATCACACTGAAAGCTCTTGTATGAAGAAGCAAATAGACATGCTGACCCAACTCCTGGAGAAGAATGGCATCTCCCTTCCAGACAACTCAAAGAAGAGAGAAGGAGGATCAAGTTCAGATGACAGAGAGAGAGTTCATGCATTGGTTGCTGGCACATCAAGCTCACCCAGTTTTACCATTGATTATGGAGCTTCAAGACACATGGTTTCGACCAAGGCGGCATTCTCCTCACTTGACATGTCGAAAGGACCACCTATAGTACTGGCAGATGACTCTCTCACTGAAAGTTTGGGAAAGGGGAGGATTGATCTTGATCATGGTCAGTTCAGCAATGTGTTGTGTGTTATTGGTCTTGCCTCCAACCTCTTATCAGTGTACCAGATGACTCACACTAGGTCTCCAAAGAAGGTCATATTCTCCCCTTATGAAGTTGAGATCACAGAGATCTCAAGTGGTAAAGTCATTGCAAAAGGAGTTGCAAATCATGCTCAAAAGGTATACATGTTCTCACACTTCCTACCCTACTCAAACCCCTCTGCTCTTCTGATTCATGCTAATGAGGCAAGCAATCTTTGGCATGAAATATTTGGCCACCTAAATTACAAGTATCTTTCTGATCTTAGTGAAAAAGAGATGGTCATAGGGTTTCCCAAGATAAAATTTTCCAAAGGAGTCTGCCAAGGTTGTATCCTAGGAAAACACCCAGAGCATAAATTTGAGAGAGCTAGTCATGAGAGAACCTCTGCACCCCTCGAGCTGATCCACAGTGATGTTTTTGGCGCATTCCCTCATATGTCCATGAGTCAGGCCAAATATGCATTGACTTTCATAGATGAATTTTCCAGGTATTGCTGGGTTTACTTCCTGAAACACAAGTCTGAAGTTTTTGGCCTCTTCAAAGTATTTAAGGCTTTGGTTGAAAACCAGTCTGGGAGGAAACTCAAGGTCCTCAGATCTGACAATGGTGGTGAGTATGTCAATTCTAAGTTTATTAATTATTGTGTAGATGCAGGTATTCATATGCAGCATTCTATCCCTTACACACCATAGCAGAATGGTGTTGCTGAGAGGAAGAACAGATCACTGAAGGAGATGGCAACATGCATGATGGAGGCCAAAACTTTTCCACCAAAGTACTGGGCTGAAGCTATCAACTGTGCCACCTATATCTAGAATAGGGTGCCTCATAAACATCTTGATGGTATGACTCCTTTCGAAGCATGGAGTGGGCACAAGCCAGATGTGACCCATTTCAGGATTTTTGGCTCAAGAGCTTGGGCTAGAATTCCAATAGAAAAGAGAAAGGTTTTGCAGCCCCAAAGCCAAGAGTGCTTATTTGTTGGGTACTCTAAAGATTCAAAAGGGTACAAGCTGATAAATTTGAGCAAAAACAAAGCCTTCATTGAAAGGTGTGTTCAGTTTCAAGAAGAACCCCTTGCAGCAGTGGAAGTTGGAGAAACCTCTTCACCACCTGAACCTCTGAAAGTAAGTGAAGAGTTTGTTGAACATGCTGATTCTGATATGTCTGATAGTGATGAGTTTATTTCAGACCCTAAAATCCCTACAAGGCCAAAATGGGGAGCCAAGACACTGCATGCAGCAGGAGAGCTAGCTGGGGATCCCAATGACCCAAGGAGGACTAGATCTCAATTTGAGAGTGCTCTGTGCATGAAGGATCCTATGTTTGCTGAGAAATGCTATTTGATGGTGGAATAATATCTTCAAACATATGAAGAAGAAGCATGAGATCCAATATGGCAAGCATCCATGAAGGAAGAGTTCAGATCACTCTAGAAGAGCAACACATGGGAGCTAGTGGATCTTTCCCCAGGGAGGAAGTTAGTTCAGTGTAAGTGGGTCTACAAGACCAAATTTTCTGCTGAAGGTTCACCTCTAAAGTACAAGGCTAGATTGGTATCCAAGGGCTACTCATAGGTTCATGGCATATATTACAATGAGACCTTTGCACCAGTGGCAAAGATGGACTCCATCAGGCTAGCCTTAGCCATTGCAGCCTCAAAGCAATGGGAGGTACATCACATGGATGTAAAGTGTTCCTTCCTGAATGGGGATTTCACTAAAGAGATATATATGTAGCATACTCAAGGATTTTCTACTAACCCTTCTCTTGTGTGTAGGTTGAGAAAGTCATTGTATGGGCTAAGGAAAGCCCCCAGGGCTTGGTATGCCAAGATTGATAGCTTCTTGCTATCACTGAATTTTTTTCGGTGCAAATCAGATCCAAATGTCTATTTGAAGTTAATTAATGGTTCATTAATGATCATTGTGTTATATTTTGATGACCTCCTCATTACAGGAAGCTCAAAGGATGAGATTGCTTCCTTGAAGGGTGCAATGAACCAAGCCTTCTCGATGACAGATTTGGGGCTCTTAAGCCAATTTTTGGGGCTTGAGATTGCTCAAACCAAAGCTGGAATCAAGGTGCACCAGTCCAAGTATGCCTTGGATTTTCTGAAAAAAATCAAAATGAAGGATTGCAAACCATGAAAGACTCCTTTCCTTTTAGGAGTGAAGCTGGAAGAAGCTGATTCTTCACCTATGGTAAACAATACACTGTATAGGAAATTGATTGGATGTTTGTTGTATATTACACATAATAGACCTGATATTTCTTATGAAGTAAGTGTGGCTTCTAGATACATGGATCAGCCTCATGAGATCCATTGGAAAGCAGCCAAAATGATCCTTAACTTTGTCCAGGGAACAAGGACACATGGGATCTTCTATAAAGCAAAATCTGATCTTGATTTGATTGGATTTACTGACAGTGATTGGGCAGGTGATAGCACAAATAGAAATTCCACATCAGGATATGTGTTCATGCTTGTAGAAGGGCCAATCATCTGGTCAAGCAAGAAACAGAGTGCAATTGCACTCTCATCTACAGAAGCAGAGTACATAGGTGTTGTTAATGCAACAACTCAATGTTTATGGTTGCAGGGTTTACTTGGAGAGTGTGGTTTCGAATCAGAGTACTCAAATACCATCTACTATGATAACCAAAGTACCATTCGAATCTACAAAGATCTAGTTCAGAAGCAGAGAACCAAACACATTGAGATCCATATGCACTACATCAGAGAGCTTGTGCATGATGGCACCATTCACCTACTCTTCTGTTCATCTTCAGAACAAATAGCTGATATCTTCACCAAAGAATTTTGTGAGAAGACCTTCAGCAATATCAAATCACTGCTGGGGATTTCTGATCATGCCGTGAAGCATGAGTGAAGACAAGATTCTACAATTTTGTTTTATAGTCCATGTTTAAGGGAGGATTTTCCCATGTGGTTTTTGCCTCTTTCCTTATTTAAATGGTCATGCAGTATGTAAAGGGTGACTAATCCTTGTTTCTAGGCCCTATAATTTTATGATATATTACTCATAAGTTAGGCTTAAGGGGGGGTGTTATAATAATCAACCCATAGTTAGCTACCTTGGACATTGAATTCATTACTTTTGTCTTATTTTCCTAGTTCATGTGTCCCACCTTGTGCAAGTTGTCATTTACCTATCCATAGTGGTCAAACTTGCCTTATTTGACTCATGTAGTGCTTGGGAAACCTCAAGGAATCAAATTTGATTTATTCCTGGCCTCCTAAGCACCCTTCTGCTTTTTCTGCTTTATTCGTTGCTTTTTCAGTGTTTTAAGGCAAATGGAAAAGCTTGACTAGTTTTTTGTCCTACACATCCTCCACTATTTTCTTATTTGAAAATCATGTATGGGTTGTCATTCCATCACTCTTTAGCTTGCCTAAGTGCTTTTTCCAATTCGTGAGCTCCATGACTGATTTGGAAACTACTTTATGCACCTATGGGGGATTTGCTTATTTTTAGTAAGCCTGCTTTTGACTAGATTCGAATTGCCTCCTCATGCATTCGAATCTCTTATGTGATTATTTAATGCAGAAACCTATTATGTTACAGGGTTGGCTATTGTACACTGAGTTAATACAGTTTAGTGTTCAACTCCATTTTCAGTCTCTTTTGTGAGTGATTTTGCATGTTCAATTGATAATTGTTGTGAGTAAAATTAATCTATCACTGGGATCAATTTCCACAATACAAAGTCTTGTAGTCTCACTTTCTCTTGGGTGTAAACAATACTGTGCAAGTGGTCTTTGCTTATTCATTTGGATCGAGGCCTATACATGGTTTTTAGCTCTATCTTACTTGTTCCTTTCCATGGCTTGGTGGAGTTTTAAATTTGTTTCTTACTGCCTCCATCATAGGGTCAGCATAATGGTTTGATTGCTTCTCTATGTAATTATTTTACACTAGTGACACCTCCTTCACGACTCGACTCTATTCTTGCTTGCAGGTAAAATTCTTTTGTCAAAAGTAATGTTTAAGTTGGGGTTTATGCTTATGAGTTGAGTCGTGTTCTAATGCTCGGAACTGTTCTCTTTGCAGGAAACTGTGATGGCTCCAACCTTTAGTGGGAAAATAAATACATTCTACAGCTTCGGTGAACTTGTGGCCTCCAACCGGTAAGCCCTAGTTTGGATGTGGGTTTTTCCCTACTTACGATGAGGGTTGCTGGAAGAAGTTTACAATGAAAAGAAGCATGGCTTTGGTTTCTTCAATGGTTAAATGTTTATCTTGTTATTACTCCATTTTTACGTTTAAAAACCCTTGTGGTACTAGTTGGGTAGCACCGGCTCTTGATCCATGATATGTATTTGGTTTTTGGTTAAACATTTTAGCCCTGCGGCTTGATAATGTAATACGGTTGGTTTAAGAAAATGATAATTTTGTTAAGATTTGAATTTTATATGGGATCTGTCTTGTTTGCTCCATTTTCACCTTTACATGTGGACTGTTGTTTCGTTAACCTATCAATAATGTATTTAATTTACTATTAAAAGGTTTATAAATATGTTTTATTTGCAAGAATAAGACTGTGGTCAGTCTAATTGCATAGTCGTAGTTTTCTTGTTATTTTATTCCACAGTTAGCAATGTAACTGGTTGTATTTCATTATAGGGTTATTATGTATTTAAATCAAATAGCAGAAAGAGTTTTGACCCTTAGGTTTTCACAGGTTATAAGCATGTCTAGTTTTAAATTTTTAATGAGTATATGTATGTAATTCTTAGTTTATTTTGAGCTCTGTAAAGAAAACAATGTTAACTCTAGAACTTTGTTTATTTTACAAAAATGAAGGGTTTATATACGAAAAACTAATTTGGTTTTATTAAGTTTAATAATTAAGATTAAGTTAATATTTAAATACTATTTGGTTATTAACTTGTTTATATACTTTCTCGAATATTAGTTATTATCTCCTATAAGACTCTTGTTTCCGAACAGTATTGTGGTACTAGTGTATTTTACTATTTCTTTTACCTGTATTTTCATTTAGTTAGTCTAAGTAAAACAATAAGTATAAATAAACCACAAAACAACTTTTTCATTGCATTCCTTAAACATTGAAATAAAATTTACTCTGTCTACCTACAGATACATAATCATATCTACTATTTTCATTCTCATAAAGAATTATTTCATTTATTTAAAACAATCTAACTGTGCTAGAGTATGACTTGGTTTCTAGGTGTGGAAAAACACATCTTAGAAATTTAATTTCTTTCTATTTCAATGTTTCCCTAACCATTTTAATTTCTATAAATAATCTAAACATTTACTACATCTAACAATTTCACAAAACCCTAAACTTTTAACATACATGTAGTAGATAATCTAAGATTTATTTAACTAAAACAGTAAAATAAAATAGAACTTGTTGAGGACAAGATGACAATAGCTTAAGGAGGTTGTTCCTCCCTACCAATCTTTTGGAGAGTGCTCAAACAACGCTTCCTCAAGACCCCCGAGCCTGTTCGTGGTATTCTTGGCTGAGAACTGGGTGGAGAATGCAACTGTAGAAACCTCTGTCACCTGACTGGTTCACTACCTTAGTAAAAACAATCTGCTCTCAGGAGTATGATCTTCAGCTTAAAAGATGCAACTAGATCAATCTTAGCAGTTATCCCCTCAAACACTTTCCAAATTCCCCTCCATTGAATTTCTCTTGACTAAATTCATTCACCATGAATGATCACTTCTCTAGAATGAACAGCCTCAGCTCTCTTTAATGGGAAATTTTATAGAGATTCCTAGGTCTTCTGGGCCAGTTTTCATTAATTGAGCCACGTGCTCTGATTCTACTTTCTTGGGGAATCATGACCACAAATATAGGGAGGTTTCCACCTGCAACAGTTGGAAGTAGTTTGAGGATGCTGCCACATGTTAGTTTGCTCTCCACCCAATCTCCTCCACCAATTTGACCAGTAAACACTCTTTTAACATCTCTCCTAAGATGTTGTCTCCTCATTTATTTATTTATAAATAAAATATTATGAATTTACATTAAATATTCTTGACCCCACAGGTCATCAATTACAACTTAGCATTAAATTTAACATAATGTTCCTCAAATAATGTAAAATTGTTTTTGCAAATTGGGGCATGTGATAGTAACCTAAGCTGGAAATGTGAGAGTTCATGTACATCAGACTTAGGAGAGGCATTGGAGAAGTGACAGAAACGATTGCATGAGGCCTCATCAAGAAAATGTGCCAGGATAATTAAGTTTGTTAGACAAGTAGGAACTCACTCATGACTGCTACCCACCTATGAAGGACTTCCTAACTTGGCAGCGTTCTTAACTGAATTTGAAGAACTGGAAACAGAGCCGCAACATCTGTCTGCACTAGACTTTGCATTAAAAGCTATGCATGCACGATGGTGGGGTACACATAAGAGCACCATAACTGAATGACCACAATGTATAAGGCTATTAGAAGTAATATTTGGGGAAGAAATTACAACTGTATCCCAGAAATATACAGGGTTATCCAACCCTGTTGAGCACTTGGAACACTGTTCCACAACATTCTCAAACTACCCTTGCCAGGAATGGGTTCATCACTTCATCCATACTCTTAAGACAACACCATGAGGTTGGTATGCATCTATTGAGCTATGCCAGGAGACGAGGATATGGGAAGAATTTGCGCATAAATTCACTTACACATTCAAGTTTGTGGATGAAAAACCTACAGTTGATATTGCGCTGAAAACTATTAAGGACAAAATATTTGTTGAGATCCCACTGGAGATTGTGTGTTCTCAACCTTGTACTGCACATTACCACCAATGTTGTGAAATAGTCCAACATTGGATGACATCCTATAATATATCTGGGGACCCAGACAATGATTTGACCAACATCAACATTCCTGAATCAGAAGGATAGCGCGAGGTAGAAGGAAGTAGCATTTCTAGTGAACAGTTCATTCAGCCGCTAAAGGTTAAAAAGGTTAACATTGGATTGGAAAATAGTCTGAAATTTGCCAATATTGGAGACTACTGGGATGAAGAAACAATAGCCAAAATCACCGATCTATTACATGAATTTTAGGACCTATTCCTGAAAATTTTTAGAGAAATGAAGGGAATAGTGGGAGATTTGGGTGAAATGAAAATTCCACTCAAACCTGATGCAAGGCCGATGAAACAGTGGACATACTAATTAAAGCCATGGTATAAGGAGAAAGTAAAAGCAGAACTGGATCGTATGTTAGAATAAAGAATCATTGAACCAGTTGAAGAATCAGAATGGATAATCCCCATAGTCATCCAAGACAAAAAGACAACAGGTGAAGTCAGAATCTGTGTTGACCTGAGAAAACTAAATGATTCTTGCTTACATGATCCATTTCCCACACCCTTCACAGATGAGGTCTTGGAAAGTGTTGGTGGAAAGGAAATGTATTCCTTCATAGATGGGTTCTCAGGATACCATCAGGTTTGAATTGCACAAGAAGATCGCCACAAGACAACCTTTGTAATGGAATGGGGATGCTACCAATACACGGTAATGCCATTTGGCCTTAAAAATGCCCCTGCTATTTTCTCTATAATAGTAGTATCTGCTTTCAAGGATTTCATTCACAAGTTCCTTGAGGTATATTTTGATGATTGGATGGTCTTTGGTCTAGTAAGGGACCATATTGAAAATTTGCGCATGATGCTAGAGAGGTGTCACTAGTATCAAATTGCGCTGAACCTGACGAATGTATCTTCTGTGCACCTTTCGGTGTACTACTGGGCCATGTCGTATGCCACGATGGAACGTGCCTCCATCCACATCAGTTGGCATATCTCAAGTCTACATTGGGACACATTGGGTATTATCGCAAATTCATAAGAGGGTATGTAGAGATCACTGCCCCAATGGAGAAGCTATTAAACAAAGATGCCAAGTTCAAATGGAGTGAAAGTTGCCAGGAGAGTCTGGATAAACTAAAAGGTAAGATGAATACTGCACCAATATTAATATTTCCAGATTGGAAAAAATAATTCCACGTACATGTTGATGCCTCATCGATTGTGCTTGGTGTAGTGTTAACCCAGCTAGGAGATGGTGCAATTGACCACCCGATTGCATTTTCTAGTAGAACTCTATCAACGACAAAGAAAAATTATACCACAACTGAAAGAGAAGGACTTGCAATGGTCTATATGCTACAAAAATTCAGACATTACCTACTGGGTGGACACTTAAAAATGTTCACTGATCATTCTGCGCTAAAGTACCTGGTCAATAAGCCAGTGTTGGGGGGGGGAATCTACCCATGGCTCCTCCTATTTCAAGAATTTGACTTTGAAGTCATTGTTAAGCCAGGATGACTAAATGTCAAGCTTGACCACTCATCACGAATTGAGAGTGGGGAGGAACCCACCAGCCTAGAAGACAATTTGCCAGATGCACAACTATTTTCTATAGATGTTGTTGACAAAGAATTCGATGCAATTATAAACTTACTTAATATAGGGTATGCAACTAAATATTATTCAATATGGAAAAAGAAACAGCTATTTGTCAAGGCCTCAGACTCCATGCTAATAGCGGGACAACTCTATAAGTTGGGACCAAATGAAATAAAGTGAAGATGCATCTTTGAGCATGAAAGAAAATGGGTAATGGAAAAAGCACATGTGGGTATCTCAGGGGGACACTACGCTTGGAAAGAAACTATCTGCAAGATTTTGCAAGATAGACTCTGGTGGCTAATGGTACATATGGATACAATAAAATACTGTCGTAACTGTGACAAGTGTCAAGGAATGAGGAAACCATCGCGACATGATGAAATGCCACTTGCACCACAAATTACACTACAGGCCTTTGATAAATGGGTAGTGGATTTTTTTGGTCCCATTAGTCCACTGGGAAAATGAATAGGTGCGCGTTATATCATTACTACTATAGATTACTTAACAATATGGGCAGATAATGCACTTGTAAAATATTGTACTACTGTAACTGCGGCCCAATTCTTCTTTGAGAACGTCGTCACAAGATTTGGTTGCCCCAAAATCCTAATCAGCAGCCAAGGTATGCATTTTGTAAATAAGCTAATTATTGAACTAACTACAGAATTCCAAATCCAACACAAGAAAACAACACCCTACCATCCTCAAGAAAATGGAACTATCGAGGCATTCAACAAGGTACTGGAGAATGCGCTGACCAAAGTATGCAATGTATGCAGAGATTACTGGGATCAAAATGTCTCAGTGGTATTATGGGCATATAGAGAAACCTGCAAACAACTAACTGGATACACCCCTTTTCGGTTAGTCTATGGAGAAGAAGCAGTAGTACCCATGGAATACATTGTCCCAAGCCTATGAATGCTGTGGTAACAGAGATGACATATATAGGTGCTGTAGAAGAAAGGTTAGCGCAACTAATTCAAATGGAGGAAGAACGTTTTATTGTTGGTTTCCATCAAAATGTGGAGAAGTAGCGACAGAAAGTCTGGCATGACTACCACATCACAACAAAGCAATTCAAGGTTGGTGGACTTGTTCTGATGTATGATAGTAAATTCCTCAATCATCTCAGTAAGCTCAAAATGCATTGGTTAGGTCCATATGTAGTCATGCACATTACTGAGGTAGGTGTAGTAAAACCACATAAGTTGGATGGCACCCCAGTCGTGGGCATGATCAATGGCAGCCGACTAAAACCCTATCACAATGATGGTGGCTCCATCCCATATAAAAAAAACAAAGTGACAGTTGGTAGAAAGTGACAGAAGTAGCAGACAGTTAGCAGGAACTAACAACTGATGCAAGATTTGGCACTATTAAATGATCAAGTAGCATTAAAGTGACAACTCCGAGAAGATGATCGGTGGTCTTTTCGGGTCACATTAGGTAAAGTGTCCTTAACTTCCCTAACAAATGAGTAATGAAGTTTAAGCATGCAATAGATAAGCCCATGTGCCCTACCAGAGGTCCTTCATGCCCCTTGGTCCACTTAAAGGCTCATCAAATGTAATTAGCCATGACCTCTGTAGGTTAGCCTTTGCCTAACCATAACTGACCAGTAAACCAAAGATCCTAGCCACTGTAAAGAAGACCACCCCGTAACTAGTGAACCAGTATAATAGTACTCGTGAACCAGTGTGACCACCCTAAAAGATGAAGAAGACCCAGCCAAAGCCAAAAGCAGCACCAAGGCCAAGGACTATGCAAAACCAATTACAAAATCCACCGTAGTTATCCCCAGTAGTGAGCTAGATAACACATCTAACTCCACCCTAGCAACGAAGCCATTTGTTGGCCACTTTTCCCCACTTGTGTGACCTAGGTCCTATGCAGCTCGTCGATCCAACAACTACTCGAGATACCGGCCCAATAGATCAAGCCCCATCGACAACACCTACGAAGTAGGTGCAGTCTCACTCAAGATATCTCATAGATGGGTAACCACCAAAACCAAGTTTCCACGATTGTTGGGGAAGTATAGTCCCTTGGTTCGCAACCAAGGGCTCAACGAAGGTAGTAGGGTGATTGGATAGTGGAGTTGGTCCTGCATGAATGAGCACAAAAGTATGTCATTGCACGTGACTTGGTCTTCTGCTCTTCCTCATAGCTGGTGCAACTGGTGCAGCGCAGCTGCATTTACTTCAATTGACTCTATGACCTAAGTCAAAACGCATAACAGGAATCGCACCAAAATATACATTTGTTGGTTCAGTATACAATGCATTCTATTCATTCATTTACCTATGGTGGGAATCATTCAGGACTGGAATACATCAAGATTATACATAAAGAAACTACGAATCAATCATATAACCATTCACCACACTAGTCATTCATTTGGACACATGAAATAACGTGGAAACCCTTATGGGAAAAACCACGAAGGTGCTCTTCGTATGGCATGAGAAAGGATGTAGCACCTTGCAGTCTGTGGGATGCAAAATGATCTTGACAAATGTCTTTAAGTTTAGACTCATAGTTCTCATGCTCTCTTCCTTATTCCTCCTAATCTACTACTACTACCTATAGATCCACACATATCCTGGATCGACTCACCTCCTGTTTGCACCACTCTAGCATAGCTTTTCTCCTTCCATTACTCTAATTACCCTCTCTTAGACCTCCTCTCTACAACTGTATACAACTCTCGTCTATTAACTCATTGTGTACATACAATTAACAAAAATCTAACCCTCTAACTATTGCATCCTTCCTATTTATACTAATTTACATGGCCACGTAGGGCCAAATGCATCTCAGCAGTCTATTAGCCATCAACATCATCCACCCGTCTGGTTATAGCTATGGTGAACATGATTTGACATGAGGCACTATTAGGCTGACTTACAAATATATTCTTGTACGGCCATGATCTAGATCCCATACCTATCGCTTTTTGGCTGCTTCCTCCTTGAACGCATCTGTGCTTGCCTTTCCTTTGCCACACACTCCTCTGTTCTACCTTCACGGTCCCTTTTCACCCTTTGTGCTCTTCTTTTGCCTCCATCACACATGCACGCATCTTCTTTGGCTATGCATGTGATGTTACTTTTTATGTCCCTTTCCTGGGCCAACAACATACTCAGATATGATGCAAGTTTATGCTGCAATGTCCTTGATAGAGTGGATCATTTTTCTCTTTTCTACGTGCTCTATATTTGGTTCTTTCTTCTGTCGAATTCTAGAAAACTACAAATGTTATATTTTTTTGTTTAAGTGTATGTTTTAAATTAAATTCCATGGAATGTTTGATTTGGAATGATGAGTTGAGAGTTTGGTTTATATGTGGATGCAGAAGAGATGCAGAAAAGGGCATCAACAATGGATCCAGAAGGATGTTGATATAGATAATCATGTTATAGTTCCCAATCTAATTGTCTTCTATACCCAGGGTTTTCATTTTGTTGAGAAGTATACAACCTCATTAGCTACTACCCTGCCTCTCGACCCCTCCCTTCCTTTATGGAAAATCCGTGTGTTGAATTACAAACCAGCAGAAGCTAAGGCCAGTGTCATTCTTAAAATACATCACTGGATAGGAGACTACACATATCTCATGTCCCTATTCTTGGATTGCACCACAAAATCTTGTCATCCTGAATTCATGCTCACTATACCACATGTTAACATATACATGTGAAGAATATTGCCAAGATGGAATGTAATAGGCACCTTGCAGGCATTATGGGGTGTGATTTTTTTGGTATGGTGTATTGTTTTGGATCTTGTCCAATTTGTGACTACATTTATGTGGATGAAAGATAGAAAAATGCTCAGAGATCCTCCGAGAGTAATTCATCATCCAAAGGCCCTAGCTCATGTCATTGTTGATCTTGAGGACATCACCATTGTCAGAAAGGCTAATGATGAGGTCTTTATATGTTTTTCCACTCTGAGCTATTACTATTCAGGAAATGTTATTTAAATGTAACCCATGCTTCCAAGACCTATTCTGTCGTCTGGGATGGGTTCATCATTTTTCTTCCAAATCCAAGCGATCTTTTGACCCAATCCTTTTCTAGAATATGCTCAAATATGATGCAAGTTTATGTTGCAATGTCCTTGATAGAGTGGATCATTTTCCTCTTTTTTGCGATCTCTATCTTTGGTTCTTTATTATGTCAAATTCTAGAAAACTACAAATGTTATAGTTTTTTGTTTAAGTGTATGTTTTAAAATAAATTCCATGGAAATTTTGATTTGGAATGATGAGTTGAGATTATGGTTTATCTATGGATGCAAAAGAGATGCAGAAAAGGGCATCACCAATGGATCCGAAAGGATGTTGATATAGATAATCATGTTATAGTTCCCAATATCAGTGTCTCCTATACCTAAGGTTTTGATTTTGTTAAGAAGTATAAAACCTCATTATCTATTGCCCTGCCTCTTGACCCATCCTTGCCTTTATGGAAACTCCATGTGTTGAATTAAAAATGAGTAGAAGATGAGGCCAGTTTCATTCTTAAAATACATCACTGCATAGGATACTACACATCTCTCATGTCCCTATTCTTGGATTACACCAGAAAATATTGTCATCTCGAACCCATGCCTGCTATACCGCATGTTAACAGATACAACATTTGGACTTAAGTGTCTCTGTGAAAAAGAAGGTATCTTTGCATTCTGCATGACTAGAGCACTTTTTCAACTTATGTGTCTATATTCTTAGACTCAGAGGTTAGAGAGGTGGACAGTTTTATGAACCATATGTTTATGATGTTTATCTTATGCATGTATTTTGAGACCTAACTTAGTCTATAGGACCTATTTTTTGTAATAAAAAAAATAAATTTAATAAAATATATCAAGGTTTGAAGAGTTTATTTCCTTGGTTAAAAATCTCAGATATGGAATTTCCTAGCTTGTTTTGGTTCTCATGGTATAATATATATCTTGGAAATAATTAATAAATTATATTTTCAAATTCCTTGCATTTCTTTCTAATGGGTTAATAAGCTAGGCAGTCTAGGAGGAAGTGTTTTTCATCTTCTCTTGCTTAATATTGTTTTTTGGTTTCTGATATGGAACAATTGTGTTATGTGTCTTTTTTCATGGACAGGTTGAACTACTTGTAATGGTGCATGAATTACTTGCAAATCATGGGCTTTGTTGTGTTGTAAAATATTGCAAGGGCAATGAAGAGACATTTTTCAAATTAGCTATTAAGCATCTATTTACATTAGAGATAAAACTAAAAACAAGTCTTAATTCTACAAATTTCCTAGATTATGTTAAGCAAAGCTAAGAACATGTAATTGAAAATTCCCACCTTAACTGTAAGTTTCATAAGGCATCAAATGAAAACCAATGTTTTGATGGGCATGATTGCATCCTGATAGAAGAAGAAATCAATTCTGTTGACAATAATCTTTGCAGGGAAAAAACTATTGCATGTACTTCTGGAACAGAGAATGAAAATTATGAGGGTATTGATGAACAGGTGAAAATTTGTTCTGATATTTGTAAAATGTCTCCCTGTGATAGAGAAATGATAAGCAATGGACTAGAGGATGGTGGAGATAATGTTGGTGATGTTGAAAGGAAGAATGTATATTTGGGTATCGATAATGCATTGGATCAAAGTTTATTCTACTTGTATGGTTTCAATCTAAAATGTGGTTGGGATACATGAAATGAAGACAATTTAGATGTTCACAAAAACACGAGTCTTGGAGACTATAAAACAAAGGAGCAATGTGCCGAGGTATTTAAATATCTCCAACCATATGCAAATTCCTCTTCAGTGAGTATACTGATGTTTAGTCAGTTTTTTGTCTAGTCATTTCTTCTTTTAATCCATCCATTTCTAGTATCTTGGAAAGAACTGAGATTATCTCCTTTCTTAATAATAGTTTTCTTTATGCTGCTATACCTTCATAGAGAGCGAGCTTGGTCAAACTTTGAAAATTCTTGAGGGTTATTTGCAGGCAGTTTCCATATCCACCTGAAGAAGTTTTGAATAGAAATGTTGTGGATGCATTTCTTGAAGATCCTGATTTTAATGAAGAAAAAATTCGTAATATGGTTATGTCCAGAGGGAACATAATTCATATTGTCAATTATGTTTTTGGAGGGATTCCTGACAATGTTCAAGTCCCATTAATTGAAAGGTATGCTTACAATGCCATTTCATTTTTTATATAATAGAAAATTTTCCTTGTTGGGGATGTGCAATAATTGAGGAAGCATTTCCTAGATATATTTCATTTAAAACAATATAAATTGAAATTCTTTCCAGTGAGTTGCAAATTTATGTTACAAGTTTGATACATGGTGAAAGTATCGATCCCAACACTGATCAATATTCAGAAGTTCATGGGAATTTGCACCATATTCTTGCTCAAGTGGAAGAGATGAGTGCTACTGACAAATTTCCGTCCTTTGTTCTCACTAAGGAAGGGAAAGACTTTTTCACTAATACATATGAGAAAATTTACGACAGTTTTTCATTGTTATTTCCATGTTTAGTCGTCTCAATTGCAACAATAATGGTTGCAATGTTTCATGGAACTTATTTCGTCACTATAATGACACACTTTATAAGTCGTCGATATAGAGACAAAAACTAGCCTCCACGTGTCTTCTATATGGTGGCCTTGAAATTGATTTTTTTTAATTCATTTTCTATGTTTCCTCACTCTATCGACAAACTTATCGTCCCTATAACAACAAAACTATTGCAAAAAACTGTCAGCAAAATTTTGGTTCCACAGAAAATTGTGGAACAGTTTCAACAAACGTTTGTCTCTCTATCGACAAATTCTGGATGTTGAACATAAATTTATTCCATGTAAAACCATGGAAATCCAATCTCTATCGACGAAATCTACAAGTTGAATGGTAATTTTTCCACGAAACTACGTCGCTATAGAGACGGTATTCATTGAAATCCACTCGGGGTTTCGACGATTTTTTAATACCCGTGATGAAAGTTCAGCAATATTGCGATGAAACCTGGAGGTTTAAAAAAAAATAAAAAAAACCGTAGAAAGGCACATTCCTTTCGATGGTTTTGGATCTTCAATAAGTGCTTAATATTGATGTGCAGTCTCGTGGACCTTTTAATTTTGTTTTAGACCAGATTTAATTAGCACTACAGAGTAGATTTCCAGAAGGTAATTCCGAGCCACAAACTGGGGAAAACCTACCATGAGATTCGATGTTTTAGGGATGAGTTTAATACATGTAAATGACAGAAATTTTCAGATCTTATAAAATAGAAAATGAAAGATGAATTAAGATTTAAAATGGCATAAAAGTTGTGATTAGTGCCTAACAAATCCAAGTTAGGCAGATGGGGTCAATTGAGGATCTCATGGAGGATTTAGTGATTAAAAAGTAGATAGGGTTGAATGTTTCAAACCCAATATGCTCCTTAATAACTAGATCCACATCAAAAATATTCAATAGGAAAATCCTAAGCTATACATTACATATTTTTCAAACAAGAGCCACGAGGTGGCAATGTCACTGCAATTCCTAAAAATTATTACTACAAGACAAATGCTATAGAATGGAAATATACCTCTGTTTCAACCCCAACAAAGCTTCCCATGCCAAACCAAGAAATCTATCATAATACACTTGTAATATAACTAAAAATGGTAGCTTCAGAGATGGAGGATAAAGGATAATTTCTCTTACTATGTTTTAAAACTAGAGACTCCTCTTCCTCATGAGAAGGTTGGAAGAAGCTTGGACAATAGGGAAACTACCTCCATTTCCACCCAAAAAAGGATTCTTATGCAATATTTTGGTTTGGTAGAAAAGAAACGGGAACAAAAAATTCCAAGCTTTTGGTAGAAAATGAAAAATAAAACACAATTTTGAATAGTAATTTAAAGAAAAGATGAAGAAATGTATCCAAAAGATGAAAACAAACAATTTTGATAGAGGGAAAGTGGTTAAAAAATAGAGGTGGGAAATGCACAAAGAGAACATAAGAGTGCTAAAAGCAAGGAATGTTTCAGCAAGAACACAACACAGACAATTAAGTTTGTTATTCTTATGTTTCTGTACAAACATTGGATATGAAGCATGATGAAGAGCTAGAAATGAAAATAGCAAAGTTATATTATATGACAGGTACAAGCAAGTCATATAAAATATTAATGCCTAGGGAGAATGTAGGAAATGCAAGAACCCTTACCTTATCAATCACCTTTCGCCAGGTCCATTGGCCCATACCACTTGCAAAGAGTTCTATTAATAAATGAAAAACCACTGTGTTGGCTGGCAATTAAATTTATAAATTAAATAAATAATCCATTCCTAGACCTGTACACAAATGGTCATTTTGCTAGGCATGGAAAATATCAAAATAATCTATGAAATAAAAAATGGGCATACAATTAAATCAACTAATACTGTCTGGAAAGTGTGTTCTTGGGGTAATTCAACCAAGAGATGTGGTTCTGGAGTCACATTCCACATTTCCTGTGAAGGAAATCAACAATCTATCTATCCAGCACACATTTTCAACCAAAATATCAACTTGCATTTAAATGCTATATTACAATACAGTTGCCTCACTGATGTGGAAACTTGTGTTTGTATTCGAAAAGATTTCTTTAAAAAATGTATTAAAATGAAAACACCACACAAATTTTAAAGTTTAAGACAAAAATATGTTAAATACACATATAAATAGGTTTTTACTTGAAATGTGTGGACATTGTTAATACCACCATCTTGTCAAAAAATATAAAACAAAAAATTACTATATGAATAAAATGTCACTAAATACTCCAGATAAATCTTTGTTATCTATGAAATGTTAACTTTCCAGTAAATAATAGCCTGCACGGGTGTGGCTCATTGGCAGTTCAGTTGTTATGAGATCACTTGTTGTAAATTGGAGGTCACGAGATCAGATCCCACCCGATTTTACCTGTGTCCCATGTCTTGTGGTGAGTGTGGGGCACCTAGGGGTAGAGTGGTAGCGGGAATGGATCCCTGGACCCCGTGTCACACGAGTACCATCCCAGCTCCAGTTGCTGATTCCCCTAGTTACTAAAAGTTAAAAAAATTTCCAGTAAATAGTATTTAGATATGGAAATATTTGTTCTAATAGAATGCACTTTGAGGAGCTCATGGAATGATTTTGTAGTGCAGATATAAATACATTTTTTTTTACTTATAAAAAAAACTAAAGAAAATTTTTAGGGAAGGAAGTTCAGGGATGAACCTACATAGCTACGAGCATGGGCTTGTTGTGAGAATCATTGGATATGATTTTTCCATCATTATTCGTTCTCCCATTGCATCTTCCACATAGACTCGGGGACCCTAGTGGATATTTCTCGACCCATTTTCTATTATTTATTTCTCATCTTTTCTCCTAACAATCCTTACAAAAATCGGTGATCGACATCTTTTCAATGACATCCTCCAATTGCAGAGTTAAATTCAAACCATTAAGAAGAAAAACCCTGAACATGAATTTGTTCTCCTCAGGTTCAAGCTTGGGTTTCTTCTTAGGAAGCACTCCAAGGTAGCCCTCATTGCTACTTCTTTTCCTCCTAGTAGAATATTCTGCCATCTTGGACACATGAAATGGAAAAATGCAGAGGGAATATTGTTTTCTTCTATCACAACACTTTCCTACACTTGGAATTCACAAGAATTGATGAATGCAACAGGATTTCATTAGTTTATACAAATAATGCTATGGATAGGGTCGATGTCTCACTAATTACTCAAAGAAATTATGCATGTACAACTTAAGACAAGCTCCGGCATTCCACATTTGCTACAAAACTCTACTTAGTAGCCTCAAAACCACTCTGAGCAAACAAAACAATTTTCTATAGAACATTCAGGCTTCAAAATCCAAAAAGTTTCCATTATCAAAGAAAAACTAACAATCGTACTCAGGGTTTAATTGAATTGTAGTACATCCAGCTGACACCTATGACAAATGATATGCCTCCAATGCTGGAGGAGCCAATATCAAAACCTACATCACTAAAATATATCCCAATCAACAATCAAATAAATAATATTAAAATAATTCTATTTAATATAAAATTTTAGGGGAGGAAGTTTAGGGATGAACCTGCAGAGCTACGAGCATGGTCTTGTTGTGAGAATCATTGCATATGATGTTTCCATCTTTATTCATTCTCCCATTTCATATTCCACATATAATTGGGGACCCCAGTGGATCTTTCTTGACCCCTTTTCTATTATTTATTTCTTAGCTTTTCTCCTAACACTCCTTACAAACTCAACGACTGACATCTTTTCAACAACATCCTCCAACTGCAGAGTTAAATTCAAACCATTAAGAAGAAAAACCTTGAACATGAATTTATTCTCCTCATGCTTGGGTTTATTCTTCGAGGTAGCCCTCATTGCTGCTTCTTTTCCTCCTGGTAGAAGATTCTTCCATCTTGGACATAAAAAAACGACAAACTGTAGAGGGAATATTGTGTTCTTCTATCGCAATGGTTTCCTACACTTAGAATTTGCAAGAATTGAAGCATGCAATGGGATTTCATTAGTTTATACTGAGAATTCTATGGATAGGGTCAATGTATCACTAATTACTCAAAGAAACTATGCATGTACAACTCAGCACAAGCTTTGGCGTTCCACAATTTCTACAAGGCTATACTCAGTAGCCTCAAAACCACTCTGATCAAACAAAATAAGTTTGCTATAGAACATTTAGGCTTCAAAATCCAAAAAGTTTCCATTATTGAAGAAAAACTAACAACCGTAGTTAGGTTTTAATTGAATTGCAATACATCCAGCTGACACCTATGACGTCTGATATGCCGCCAACACCGGAGGATCTGATATAATAACCTACGTCACTGAAATATAGCCCAATCAACAATCAAATAAATAATTGAAGATGATATCCATTTACCAAGCATCAAGTATCAAAGACATCCAATCAACCATCCATAAGCATAAAATAAGAGTACTAAACAATAGTATAAGAATTCTCTTCACAACATCTGCTTGTTTTTTACCACAATTAGATATTTCGGTTGGTTGTTATGAAGGAATTTATATTAGTAAGCCACTGCATTTGAGTTGTATGAATTTTTAGGCATATCTGTGTATGATAAACTCTAATTGTTCAATTGATAGAATAGGAGGAGGTGGAGCTTATGGAAACTGAAAAAAATAAGGATGGTGGAAACACACTCGATCCTTCTGCAGATGCGGCTATCAATAATGCTATAAATGGTCATGATGCCCCTACTAGATCTACATCTCCTACAATCAATCACTCATAAGTAGAACTCACTAAGGTTGGTTTCTCTCTCAACATCTTTTTTGTTTGACTATAAGATTCCTTGGTCTGTCTTTTCTTGGTAATCTCTATCTTCTTCCTATTATTGCGCATTGCCCTTTGCAATGAGTATTCCCTTGCTTCCGGTTTGACATTTAATATTATCTTTAAAAAAGGGTTTATTGAATTCCAGTCAAATAATGTCTAGGGAATTTCAAAGCAGTTCCACAAATTTAATTGCAATGAATTTAAATAAATTCCATTTACGGTTGTGGACCTAAGTTACACGATACGGGGAAACAGGTTTCCATTGGACCTGTCTTTATGGCTTGTAGTGGTAATCGGTAACACATTTCTAGTCTCTACCACACATTTATGTACCAAAATGTTCATGGCGCGACACCTATTCTAGTCTTTTGGGAAACTTAGCCATGGACTCTAGTGTCATGGAAAATGCATTTGGTTGCAGGGAACCTTCTTTCTATTTAATTACAAGGACAAACAACTATATCTTCTACACAATTGTATTAGTGATGAGTGCCTTTCAACCAATCACTTCTATGAATGAAGAAGACATACTAAGTTGATTTAGTGCTTATATATGTGTAGAGGGGGCCACTACCTCTAAAATGTCATCATAATTATATAATTATATAGTTTAAAGATATATTAACAAATGAGTAGTTGGAGCAGACACAACCGCTCCAACCTCTCTCATAATGTATAAGTAATAATCAAAGATGAATATAAAGTTGGATTGGACATCCCTTCCCAATACTTGTCTTTGATGGTTGTGTATGAGCTTAATGTATGCTTGAATGATGTTGAAATCTTAGCTCTCAACATTGGTGTTGTTTCCTTCTTTGTCCGGTCTAGGTGACAGCAGCAGCAAATGGAGGTGGTTGAACCTGAAGGAGAAGATGTCATGAAGATGAAAATACTGCTTGTGCGTTCATGAATCTAAAAGGAGAAAGCTTAAATATTGATCATGAGTTTGTGAATATAATAAATCTACTACTATTGAAAAAGAAAATACGGCTCATGTGTTCATCTACTGCTTTAGAAAAAGAAGTGTTCGTAAACCTGACTACATAGACATGGGACCATACTCGTTATATGCATTGTATTCATACATTTTATTGGTGCCAACAGTGTTGTCCATATATAAAAGAAGGATTGATTCTTCAATTCTTTAGTCAACTGATAATGTGTTGAAGGAAAGTTACCCATCCATATCCGAGTATCACAAGAAATACCAAAAGCTTAATGTGATTGTTCTTGCGATTCGAGGGGCCGGGTCATTATCATACCCATGGTATCCTTATAACATTGTTGCATATCCCATTCCTTCCACTTCCCTCACTACATTAATTATTTATGATGGGATATGATCCTTCTCCCCCTCCCAGTATAGCCATTAAAGCTACTCCTCAACCGAGTACCAATGTGTCTACTCCTACTACCCTACAATCTGCAGGATTTATGTGTTATCTGCTCATTTATTTTAGCAATTATCTCATGTTCATGTACAATTCAAGCGAGGATTCAGTGCTTCAAGTATATCATGGGGACTAGCTAACCTACAGTACATCTCATCCCATTGCACAGAGTCTTCGAGCTCCCCCACTCAAGCTCATTTTTCTTCATAAGTGGGGCCGAGAGTCACTTCCAGAATCTTGCCGCCTAAGGACCGCCCGACCATCTTTGGAGCAGATCAGAAGAATCGACTAGATTTGAATGTTGAAATATGGAGAACAATACAATTTTCCATATAGAGAGAATGAAGTTGTCCACAATATGAAGTCGACCAGCCTGACAATTATCTGCTCAATTTATCTGGTAGTCGCATTGGCATAAAAGACTTGGCATTATTTTTCTATGAGTAACCAAACGATATAATTTTACAAAGAAGTTATTGGTTCTTTCTTACTTTTCCATAATCCTTTTGATGATTATACTTCATGTTATCGATGTTCTCAATGTCGGGATTTGAGTATGTTAAAGGAAAAACAATCCCAGCTTATTTATGTGAGCTTTGTGATAAAAATGGTCATATTGATGACTTGTTAAAGCATCTTGAATAAGGTAAAAATAATTCAAATGGGCTAAGCACCACCAAGGACGACCATGCACCTGGGATAGAAGATAATTCCACCAGAACAATTGATGAATTAGAACATAAAGTTGCACAATATAGGCTAGATACATTTTCTATAGGTGCGATGGATTGCAGTGTTGAGAAGGCCTTGTCAACAAAGAAAATGAAGATCCTTTTCTTGCAGGGTTTTCTGCAGAATGCATTGAATTTGAAGGGAATCTTGGCATCATTCACAAGGAAATTGAAGCAGCTAGCCAAACTCGTATTTGTTGATGCCCCTCACGAGTTTCCTTTTATTTACCAATCCATCAGTAATAGAGTGCAACATGGAAAAGATGATACCGTATGTGAATGTTGCACTAATTCTGTCAAGGAAGGATGTCGACCAGTCTACTGATGAAGATGTGTAATTCACCATGTTCTGAAGAAGATCCCTTGAGATGGTTACATACAACACCAACGCGATTTCAAATAACAAATAATTCAATGCTTTTATCGAAGATGGTCGACTGACAAGTGCTTTCAGACTAAAGACGTTGACTATCCTGCTATCGACAAGAGAGCCCAACAACAATACTTTTCTAGATGCTCATCTGGTATATTCTTGACTGCTTATGACTGATATCTTATGAGTTGAAATATGGAGTGGGTCCACTTTTTGGCCGACTATATTTTTTTTGTTTTTTGTTTGGTTAATGTTAAAGTATGTTCGACTTTCTTCTTTGGTCAATGTATTCCATCACGGTGGTCGATCCTTATTTTGGTAGAATCAACATGAATATTAAGTCTCGATAATAGTAGTTCTAATCTTAATACAATCAATGGTATTATCGAGTGTAGTGCAAATTTGTCACCATTGTATTACCCTATCTTTAAAAATGCTTGACATTTTAAGCAAGTCAATTCTCATGGTCAGTTTAGCATGGTCGAGAGAGTTAAAATGGTGTTGATGTGACTCTTGGTTAAAATTTTGAAGTCGAGGGGGTTAAACGTGAGTCTCTTTTGAGGTAGGCGATCCCCTCCAGTGTATGTAAATGTCTCTTGTCGAGTTGAGGAGGTTAAACATGGGTATTTATTAAAGGTAGGTGATCTCCTCACTTATGTAATGAAGTTGGTAGCTAGTCGACTATTATAAGATAAGTCCGAGTTAGTCCAAAGTAGTCGATCATGACCAAGACCATGCACATGAGTAGGAAATATACAAACTTGCAGGAAATTTAAACTCTCATGGTAGAAGAAGATGATGACAATGGCATTCAAGCAGATATCATACACCTACACAGGGAAGCGCTCCAATGAGACATGATGACAATGTACCGCTCATTATCAAAATGCTGAAACCGTTCCTGTGTTGTGACCTTGGAAAGCTATAAGACATAGAAATGACATAGAAATTCAAAGAGCCAAAAGTCCCTGCATGCCTGAACCGATGGAGATGCTAGTCAGTTGAGTAAGGGTGAGGCTTTAAACCGAAATACCTCGTTGCATAAGAAGATGGTTTCCCGCCGTTGTAAGACAATGAGACTTCGATGGATTACTGCCAGATTGAAGATGGAAACTGAAGAGTAACCAATCACAATAGATCCTTGTACATGTGTGTTTTCCTATCAAGCTGGAGGCTGTTGCGGTTGAGTTACCTATGCCGATCGATATGCATGGTTGATGCACAGTGAGGACTACTTTAGAAATAGTAAAGACCCAGGATGTTGATGCATATTTCTTTGTTCTCTTTGGATGGATAAATGTTTTATTTGTGGGGGAGATGTAGAGGGGGCCACTACCTCTTAAATTTCATCATAATTATATAATTATATAGTTTAAAGATATATTAACAAATGAGTAGTTGGAGCAGGTGCAACCGCTCCAACCTCTCTCATATTGTATAAGTAAGCATCAAAGATGAATAGAAAGGTGGATTGGACGTCCCTTCCCAATACTTGTCTTTTATGGCTATGTATGAGGTTAATGTATGCTTGAATGATGTTGAAATCCTATCTCTCAACAATATGCAAATGTAAATGATATCAAATCAATGTATTCAATTCAAGATATATGGAATTAGTAGCAAGGTCATCCAGTAGCACTTTAGCATATAAGAGATCATTATCCATGTAACCATATGCAATTCAATTGCAGTATTTAACCAAACAATAACCTTCCATTCAAGTATGAGGATTCATATAAATATATCAACAATAATATAGTATGACATTTCTAAGTATGACAATTTTATAGCAACAATGAAGGTTACCAATGTAAGGTGTATAAGAGTTTTAGTTTTGCATTAAATGTAAGCCACACCACTCCAAACATTGAACACTATTCTTAGCAATATAGGACATCCACCAAATGTATGTTCTAGAATTGAAGCTATGCAAATAATTTAAATTTTCAGACCTTATTTACCTCCCTTAAATAATATCACCATCCAACTAATAGTTAACCTTTGATTCAGTTCGGTGTTTACCATGGTTGCAAGTAGGCAGGGATGTCAAAGTTTGACAGTTTGCAGTTTATTGCAGACTGTAGGCAGTAGGTGGAAGTGTGTTGATATAGGGATGTTACAGCCTTGTTTTCAAAATGGTTTCTGAAATGGTAACAACTGTTGGTCTATGGGGCAGACCCAGGTTTTATACCTTTAACTTTGTACCAACAAAAGACCCACAATGTTGGCCCTTTTGGCAACAACCTGCAAAAAGGCTGCAGTCTCACCCAAAATAGCTATGGGGTGCCACAGAACCAGATTTCTGCAAGTAGAAGAGGGATATTACTATACCTTTATCTTTTAAATAGATTATAAATATAAATCACAGAGCTTAACATTCACTTATTTAGCTTCGCGGTTAGATAAACAAATAGTGCCTTGCG
Source organism: Pseudotsuga menziesii (assembly GCA_001517045.1). NCBI lineage: Eukaryota > Viridiplantae > Streptophyta > Pinopsida > Pinales > Pinaceae > Pseudotsuga > Pseudotsuga menziesii. The sequence continues at coordinate 225,237 of LPNX010773910.1, read as the reverse complement.
CAACCCTTTACTGGGAATTCACAGCGAAGTTATTATCTAGCAGAGATCTTTACTTATCAGATATATAGATATTAATGCATGAAAGAACACAACAGAAACATCACACAGAACCATGACACAAGATATAACGTGGTTCACCCCCAGTGTAGGGGTTACGTCCACAGAACTGTGTTTTATTCAACTTTCTACAAAAACCACAGTTCTGATCTGCGTACTCAGCTGTAGATCCCTTCAATTCCTCAAAGCTATGCAAACAGCTACAGGCCTCTACGCACACAGCTACAGATTTCCTTAATCACCAAAAACCCTCTGTGCACATAGCTGCAGAGGTCGTCCACACACACAGCTGGGACTTAACCTTTTCTTACAAAATAGCCTTAGCTTCGCATCAGTTCCTCTTACACAAAAAATCCTAACCTAACTTATTTACAAGATTTCCTATTTATACATCGCACTATTACAAAACCATGGACTTAAGCCATGGGCACCCCAAACCCTAAACCCTGGATTTAAGCCATGGGTTTATTACAAAATAAGGTTTTTACTCAACCCCGACACCCCTAAGAGTGTTTTGAGTCATAACTCCGCTTACAATCTCCCGTAACTCTGCAGAGTTACCCATCCTGAGGATCGTTAGGGTGCGTGCCCCAACAGGCCCCTAAGACTCACCAGTGGCCCGTCCCGGGACACTCAGATACTTTTCTGGTGGTAGAATCTTGTTGGCTAAGCTTGGTGCACTACTTGCTGAAGCCATACATGCGGTTGCTAGCTGGTTGTTCCTTTCCTTTGTGAAATGCTGGTTAAGGTCTTCTAGATCTATCAGCAACCCCATCCTTCGATCCGCTTGTCGAACATTTGACCATCCACAACTTAGGGTCCCCAGAGTTGTGTGTCAAGGTGCATAAGACAACAGCCGCCGTGGTTTTGTCAAACTAAGAGGATACATCTTGGGATGTTTCAGATTTTTTCTGTGAAGAGCGGTGTTGTTCTTTGTGCGGCATAGAGTGCACTTCTGCCTTTCTTCCGACCCCTTAGAGAAAACTTCTGCCTTTCTTTGTGCCTTGGTCGAGCATGGCTACCCAGGTGGATTACTCAGAAGGTTCAGCAGACCTCTCTCCCTAACCACTCCTAATAACTTCTAGACTTCACGGTCATTCGACATAGTGCTAATTGAAGAAACGCAAAGACATGCACAATGCATGAGTCACAGACCGATGTATCTTCTTATATAATCCTGAAACATAATCTATCATCATGGTGTATTAATGACACCTAATCTGATGAAGTGTCGAAAATCCTGTCCACACGGCGCCAGATTTTCCCAAGATCTCATTATTGCAGGCAGTGAGGGCAGTTCACATGCCGGCACCACCAAGTCTAGTTTGTCCCATCCGTCACATTTTAAGCTGCGACACACTTTTAATCTCCGACATAACTGCTAGCTTCAGCTTCACCTTGATAAGAACCTTCGACACAATATTAACCTTCGAACTTAAACAGTCTTCCACACTTCGTAGTTTTGAGGACAACTTCATTATAGTCTAGCACCCAATTTCAACTGTTCTTGGTACTTAGACTGTCCTTCCTGGGGTTACTTCTAATTAGGAGGTCCTGTCCTGTCTTTATACTTATTTAAACTACTGCCATTTACCATAGAGGGTAAAATTTCTCCATTCAACTTAGCTAACTGGACCGCTCCTCCATCAGTAACTTTCTGCACTATGTATGGTCCTTTCCAATGTGTCTTAAACTCACCCAGGAATTTCATGAATTTGCTATCATATAAGAGCATAAGATAACCCTACTGGAACTGCTTCTTCTTGATATGTCTATCATGCCATGCTTTTTCTTGAGCTTTCTGCACTTGCTGCTGGAACCCTGCAATAAATCTGTCCTCTTCAAGTTCTAGTATCTTTGTTAGCCTTTCTGTTATTATCGCTGGGTCATCCATATCTGTGAAAGCAGATATTCTTAGGCTAGGAACAATTTTTTCCATGGGCATGACTGCTTCTTGCCCATAGACCAACCTAAAAGGTGTATGGCCTGTCAATTTCTTGTAGGTAGTCCTATAAGCCCATAGTACTGCTAGAATTCCAAGATCCCAGTCATTTCTGTTAACGTTGCAAACCTTCGTCAGAGCCTGTTCAAGGATCTTGTTAAAAGCTTCGACAGTCCCATTTGCTTTTGGATGATAGGCAGTACTCTTCTGATGATATACCTAAAATTCTTCAGTCAATACTTCAATAGTCTTATTTAGAAAATGTGAGCCCTAATCACTCAGAAGGACTCTAGGACATCCAAATCTAGACAAGATGTTATCAAAGATGAACTTTGCAGCTGTAGTAGCGCTACAGTTCTTGACTGGTTGAGCTTCGGCCCATCGGGTGAGGTAATCAGTTGCTGTATTAATGTCTCTTGCTCCTTACTTCTTCGCGAGGGGGGTTGATAGGTCCAACAAAATAAATATCCCATTTGTCAAAGGGTTGTAAATTTACCTGCGGAACCAGAGGCATCTCATCCCTCCTGGATGGTTTTCCCGTCCTTTGATAGATGTCGCAGCTATGGCAATATTCTCTTGCATCCTTGTGAATTGTGGGCCACCACAATTCGGCTGTCAGAATCTTCTGTGCTGTAGCTTTTCCTGTGTAATGACCTCCTGCTGCCCCAGAATGTGCCTCGGCCAAAATGAACGGATTTTCATGTTCTAGGACACATCTGCGCAGTATTTCATCTGGTCCCATCTTATATAATTGTCCTGTTATTAAGGTAAATTCAGCTGCACGAACCACCAGTTGCTTCTTCTGTTGTGTTGTCATCTCGATGGGTGGAAAACCTGTAGACAAATACTGAACAATATCCTGAAAGTATTCATCAACCATCTGGATGGAAAACAACTGGGCATCAGGAAGACCCTCGTCCAAGCTGGTATGTTCTTCTCCCGACTCAAGCCTCGACAAGTGGTCAGGTCCTAGATTCAATCTTCCTGGTTTGACTATGATCTCAAAGTCATATTATTGAAACAGAATCAGCCATCTGCATATCCTTCCACCTAGCACAGGCTTGTTAACCAAATACTTCAAGGCATAATGGTCAGTAAACATCTTAAAATGATATCCTAACAGATAATGTCGAAATTTCTGTAATGCATAAACCATAGCTAGACCTTCTCGTTCTGTTGTAGTATAATTTTTCTCTGCTGTGGACAATTTCCTACTTGCAGAAGAAATGGGGTGATCAATATTACCTTCACCTGAATGGGCTAATACTACACCCAGAGCAATGGAGGATGCATCAACATGCACATGAAATTCCTTATTCCAGTCAGGGAATACTAAGATGGGAGCAGTTACCATCTTTTCCTTCAAAATATCCAAGCTTTCTTGACACTCAGGTGTCCACTCGAACTTAATATCTTTCTTCAACTGCTTTTCCATCGGAGCAGTAATCTAAGCATACCCTTTAATAAATTTCCTGTAATATCCAGTATGACCAAGTGTAGTGTGAAGTTGTCTAACAGATGTTGGAGGTGACAGGTTCACAATAATAGCTATCTTCGCTGGGTCCATCATTAAGCCTTGTTTACATACAATGTGACCTAGCAGAATCCCAAAAGGTGCTCAAAAGATACACTTTTCAAGTTCAAGGAAATCTGGTGCTGTCTACATTTATCCAGCATAAGTCTTAAACTAGTTATATGGTCTTTTAGTAGCCCAAAGATAGTCCAATCATCAAAGTAAACTTCTAAGAATTTATGTATATATTCCTTAAAGGCAGAGATGACTACTCTAGAAAATATAGTAGGTGCATTATTCAATCCAAAGGGCATAACTGTATACTAAAAGGATCCCATTTCTGTAGCAAAGGTTGTCTTATGTCGATCCTCTGGAGCAATTCTGATCTGATGGTAACCTGAAAATCCATCAGTAAAAGAGTACACTTCTTGACCCCCGACATTATCTAACACTTCATCTGTGAAAGGTGTGGGGAAAGGATCATGTAGACAAGCATCATTCAGCTTCCTTAGATCAACACAGATTCGGATTTCACCCTTAGTCTTCTTCTCTTGCACCACCATAGGACTGACCCACTTAGATTCCTCAACGGTCTCAATAATTCCTGCAGCAAGCATCTTATCCAGCTCCATCCTAACTTTTTCCTTGTACTTAGGGTTCAACCTATAAGGACGCTGTTTCATAGGATTCGCATCAGGGTTCAAGGGGATCTTTATGACTCCTATGTCACCCAGGATACCTTTCATCTCTAAAAATTTTGTTGGAAATAGGTCCTGATATTCATGGAGAAGTTGGGTCACTTTGCTTACCATTTCATCGTCCCAATAATCTCCAATGGTAGCATACTTAGGCTGTTCTTCTAAGACAATGTTTACGGTCCACGTCTTTAGGGGCTGTGTCACCTCAGGAAATTCAACTGCTGGTCCAAGAACTTTGCAGTGGCCTTCTGACTCTGGAATATTAATGTTGCGCGGATCATCATCCTCGTCAATTGCGAGGTTATAACATTCAACTGCATTAGCTTCTTGTGCCTTCCAATCCAGTTGGTATTCTGCTATCTCTTGATCATTAAACACCTTAGTATGGATCAACCTAATAGCTGCGTCTAAAGTAGGGAAAACCTCATTAGTAGAAAATGTCAATACAAAACTGTCAATAAGAGTATCCCAACTTACAGTACCCCGGTGAAGCTCGACTTCTACATACCAATTCTTTGCAACAAGATCCAAGGTATGCACAAACCTATGTACCCACTCTGCACGAGGTACATGCTTCCAGGATTCGTAACATTGCTCCAAATGCTTCTGAGGGTTAGTCTTACCATTAAATCTGCGCCGGACCTCCTGTGGTCGATCCGTGAATCTTAGGCAAAGGGACTGTTGGAAAACTTCCCAACTATGAATGTACTGTTTGTCCAAAATCTGAATGCTAAGTCCAAAATATTCATTTTCTGTGAGTTTGGTATCTGGGCTGAGAATTGCTCAATAAACTCTTCTGGGTCTGTCGAACCATCAAAAACAGGTAAGGGTCTTGTTTTCTTGCCAAACCATCTAAGAGACTTGGTAATTCCTGCACAACGGTGGCCATGTAGCTCATACAATTTGTTCTGCCAATTCTCTAGACTATCATCTGAATCCATCATATAGGAGCTATCACATTGCCAATCCATAATACCTTCGGCATTAGGATCAACATAATCTTCTTCCTTCGTTGTAATATTGTAGATATGGTCCAACACATCCTGATCTTCATCTCGGAGGGGAGTTTGTGTACCTTTCTCCTTGGGAAGGATCCAAAGGGACTATGACTCTCAAATATTTCCCTTCGAAAGTCATCTGTCTCTTCTTAGGTTAATAATTGCAACATTTTCCATTGCCCACTCAATACCTAACAAGGCTAGATAAGGATTGCTGTCATCAATGATCTCAATAACTTCGAAGTCTGCTACAGTACAGATGCCATCAATATCTACTGGGACATTAGGGAATCGTCCTAGGGGCACAATCTTTTGCTGATTGGCTAATCTCAACTGTATAGGTGACCAGTCAAGGCTA
>LPNX010773910.1:94298-218479 GCA_001517045.1 Pseudotsuga menziesii | reverse complement strand
CCAAAATCTCTCTTGTACCTTTTTCCACTTCGCAGCAAACCACTTTGCTCATCGAAGGTATTTTCACTTACAACCATAGGTTAGTAATACTAAATCTAACAATCTGATTCAATTAGCAATATACCTTTTTCAGCCAATAGCATTTTAATTCTCAAACTAAATGAATTCAAAAACTTACCCCTTGGTCCTTTGAAAAACTGCCACTTGGCTTCACTAAAGGAGGTACTCGTGTCGATGGTGAACTCCGTCACAAATGCTTCAAGGGTTCGCGTTGTACGGAAATCAATAGCGCGGGATATCTCGTTGTTCACCCTTTTTAGTATATTAATTCTCGCGGGGGTCCAAGCAGGAAACTGACATTCTTGGAAGTTCATCTTTCTCTCTGTTAACCTGGATAACCACTGGTGCAACTCTATGTGGATACTACCAAAGAAAATTTCATAAACATCACAAAAAACATACCTTTGTAAAAATTCATTTGCACTACGACGCAGATCTTTGTTTTCTTGCTCAACGAATTTTAGATAAGTCTCATCAAGCCAATCACCAATTTCCTTCACAGAGGGTCTCCAGAACATAGCCCTCAAGGTATGACGTAAACCCCTCTTAAGCAGATACCGAGTTCAACCAACAACGGAACCAATTTGTTGGTCTATGGGTCAGACCCGGGTTTTATACCTTTAACTTTGCACCAACAAAAGACCCACAGTGTTGGCCCTTTCAGCAACAACCTGCGAACAGGCTGCAGTCTCACCCGAAGCAGCTATGGGGTGCCGCATAACCAGATTTCTGCAAGCAGAAGAGGGATATTACTGTACCTTTAGCTTTTAAACAGATTATAAATATAAATCATAGAGCTTAACATTCACTTATTTAGCTTCGCGGTTAGATAAACAAACAGTGCCTTGCGCAACGCTTTACTGGGAATTCACAGCGAAGTTATTATCTAGCAGAGATCTTTACTTATCAGATATATAGATATTAATGCATGAAAGAAGACAACAGAAACATCACACAGAACCACGACACAAGATATAACGTGGTTCACCCCCAGTGTAGGGGTTACGTCCACAGAACTGTGTTTTATTCAACTTTCTACAAAAACCATAGTTCTGATCTGTGCACTCAGCTGCAGATCCCTTCAATTCCTCAAAGCCACTCACACAGTTGCAGGCCTCTACACACACAGCTGCAAATTTCCTTAATCACCAAAAACCCTCTGTGCACATAGCTGTAGAGGTCGTCCACGCACACTGTTGGGATTTAACCTTTTCTTACAAAATAGCCTTAGCTTCGCATCAGTTCCTCTTACACAAAAAATCCTAACCTGACTTATTTACAAGAGTGGCTATTTATACATCGCACTATTACAAAACCATGGACTTAAGCCATGGGCACCCCGAACCCTAAACCCTGGATATAAGCCATGGGCACCCCGAACCCTAAACCCTGGATATAAGCCATGGGTTTATTACAAAATAAGGTTTTTACTCAACCTCGACACCCCTAAGACTGTTTTGAGTCATAACTCCGCTTACAATCTCCCTTAACTCTGCGGAGTTACCCATCCTAAGGATCGTTAGGGTGCGCGCCCCAACAACAACCAACATAGATTCCTCTCAAATAGAATACCTATTGGACCTTTAAAGAAAAAACATGGCATGGAGTTATCTTGGTACCTAAGAGAATTGGGTTTTTGAGTCCACATAGCACCAGTTATTGTATTATAATTAACACAATATCCACTTACATATCCTATTAAAAACATTCACAATTTAGCTCTGAACTGTCAATTCATGGGAAATTTGACATGATTCCCAAAAGGAATGAACAAAACTAGAAACAAACCCACATTTTGCAGACATGCCAACTAGATAAATACCCACAAAATTATATGAATCAAATACATATTTTATGGTGAGGATGTGAACTTGCTTACCTTGATCATAAGTCATGATGTTTGCAGAAATTAGAAGCACCATCGAGAAAGTAAAATCATTCGGCCTCATCCCCATCATCAACGCTTGCCAATCCATCTTGAGAGCCTCTTCATATTTCCCTTTCAGAGCATACCCTGCAATCATATAGCTCATAGTGATCAATTACCCCCCAGAGGTGAAATGACAACAAGCAAACAAAAGCATGGAAGCATTAAAATATCTCATTCCTTTCTTCCTTTTCCTCGATAACTGTTGGTTTTATTTCTCACATTGAATTTCCCAAGTTCACCTGGACAACTTGTGCATCATGCTTTCAAGGATATTTGAGCCATTTCATCTCCACCACATCCACAACAATGAAAAAAAACATGAATAAAATAAAAACACAATAGGTAATCAAGAAAAACATATAAGGAAACGAACATCAAGGTCTAAACATTGTTGCCATTCTCAAGGTGGGGCAGGTGGTTCTAGAAGCATGGGCTCAAATACGAAGGGAGTGGATGATGCACTAATAGGAAAATTCCTTCGCCCACCCTTCTGGTAAAAAAAACATCATAGCCTGTTCCAGATCCTTCAGTGAAAGTTCAAAATTGAAAACCCCCAAATGGGAGCCGGAGCAGATCCTGCGTGGGTGTTTTTGAATGCTAATGAGCTAGTGCGCAGGTGTTTTTGAATTCTACATTTTTTTTTGTTTATTTGCATATTTTATATTTTTTGTTTTGTTTTGTTTTCTTATTTTGCATATTTATCTTTTGTTTAGTTTATTTTGGGCTTTTTTATTTGCATATTTTATATTTTGTTGCATTTTAAATTAATTATAGTTAAAAAAACTCTATGTTTTTAATTTAGTGTAGTTTAATTTAATTTAATTTAATTTAACTAGGATTTTTTCATAATTTGTATTGGTTTCATTGCTTATAGTGAGATCCTATACATAATTCTCTTTAAGGACGAACACGATGATGATGATGAAGACGATGATGATGATGGTGATGAAGATGACAAAGATGATGATGATGAAGAAGATCATCACCATCATCTTCATCGTCTTTATCAATGTCATCATCATCATCTTCATAATCATCATCATCGTCGTCATCATCATTGTCATCATGATCTTCTTCATCATCGTCATCTTCCCTGTCATCATCATCATAATCATGATATTCATCATCAACGTCTTCGTTATCACCATCATCATCTTGATCATCATCCTCATTAGCATATTCATATTCATCATCATATTCATCATCAACATCATCGTCATCTGATTCATCAGCATCTCCAATATCATCATCATCATCATCATCGTCATCATTTTCATTATCATTGTCATCATCTTCATCACCATCATCATATTAGTCATCATCATCATCATCATCATCATCTTCATCATCTCAATTTTAGGGGGAGCTCAGTGAATGAAGACGTCCTCGTCATGCTCATCCTCATCCTCATCCTCATCCTCCTCATCATCATCATGATCGTCATCATCATCATCTTCATCATCGTCATTATTTTTTTCATCATCATCCTCATCCTATTCATCGTCACATCATCATCATCATCGGCACCATCATCATCATCATCATTATCATCATCATCATCATCATCATCATTATCATCATCATCATCATCATCGTCATCGTCGTCGTCGTCATCGTCGTCGTCATCATCGTCATCATCATCATCATCATTTTCATCATCATCATAATCATCATCATCATCGTCATCTCCCTCATCCTAATCAACATCTTCATCATCATCATTTTCATCATCGCCCTCTTGATCATGTTGATCATCTTCATCACCACCACCATCATCATCATCATCTTCATCATGTTCATCATCTTCACCACCACCACCACCACCATCATCATCTTCATCATCTTCATCATCATCATCTTCATCATCATCATCATCATCATCATCATGATCCTCGTCATGCTCATCCTCATCCTCATCCTCGTCATGCTCATCCTCGTCCTCATATTCATCATCATCATCATCCTTGTCGTTGATGAAGATGAAGATGGTGATGTTGATGATGATGACGATGACAATGATGATGATGAATTTGAAGATGATGATGATGAAGATGACGACAATGACGATGATGATGATGATGATTATGATGATGATGAAGATGAATATGATGATGATGATGAAGATGATGATGATGATGATGATGATGATGATGATGATGACAATGATGATGACTATGAAGATGATGATGACGACAAAGATGAAGATAATGGTGATGACGATGACGATGACAATGAAGACGATGACATTGATGGTGATGGTGATGATGATGATGATGATGATGATGACAATGATAATGATAATGATGAAGACAATGATGATCAACATGATGATGATGATGAAGATTAAGATGATGATGAATATGTTGATCTTGATGATGATGATGATGATGTCGATGATGATGAATATGGTGATGTTGATGATGATGATGCTGATGAGGGTGATGATGATGATGATGATGAAGATAATGATAGGCAGCCACATTGGTAGCATAGGTTATAAAGGATATTCAACATAACTGAAAAATTCTAGGTAGCCAGAGTTTGTAGTGGAGGTTTTCTTTTCCGGTGCTTTACGATATATAATTTGCACTCATACATGTGTTTTATAATATATGCAGTGATGCATATAATACAATAATATGTATTGGTGTTTATTCAGTATTTTCAATGCACCAATACATATATTGTAATTTCGGTGCACCAATTCATACATTGTTTGATATAGGGACCAATAAGTATAACATAAAAAATCAACGATGCATACTTTTTATTGTAAGTGCATTGGAGAATATTTTTAATTATACATGAATTGATGCATATAAAATGCAAAAAGTGAGATGGTGCATAATTGATATTAGAAACACATTGGTGCATATATCATGTAAAGAGAATCGATGTGTATATGTCCTAAAAAAAATCAGTTCATACATTATGTAAAAGATCACTAATGGGTAAAATACTTTGTTATCTTAGTTCAAGGAAATGTGAAAGATACACCAACTGGTTGAAATAATGGAGTGTGTATGATTCACTGATGAACTTTTCTACAAATCATATATTTTTAAACTAATATTGATTTTTATTTCTTAATTATTGTGTTTGGATAAGCACATTGATTACACCTTTGTTCATAGTCACAATGTACATTTTTCATATATTTAATCAATAACGTAAAATACGATAGATGAAGAACCCATTTCATTATATAAGAATAAGAAACCATAAATTGGGACATCATACAAGTCCACGATAATCAAAATGTCATTTTTACATTATTACAATTATTGATAACTTACAATTATTTATGTAATATATGATACAAGTTGAATGTGATTGTCATTGATGTCAAAGGATTTCAGTGAATGACAAAAGGATAACCAAAGACATGATGGCAGGGTAAACTTAGTGAGAGCTGTATCTTCTTCTTCAAGGAGTTTTTTTGAGAACCATGGCCATGGTTAGATAGATATTTCAACAAACTATGGGATGGAAGGTCATGGCCTGCATTTTATTCTTCTTATGAATTATGGTGGTCATTTTCATAAGGAAACTGCTTTAGGGAAGTTTTTCAACACTTAGTCAAAATCCCCAAATTATCATACCGTTACCAACTACTACCAAGCCCCTACAATCAGAGCAAGGGAAATAACATTTTCCATCTCCCCTTGCCTCTAATGTGGCTCTAAACTGATCAATATTCCTTTCATTTTCATTCATAGTGAAAAATCCTTGTAGTGACAAGTAATTATCTTACCTACACCATACCAAATAGTAACTTGTCAAATACATTAGATATAAGTATATTTCTAAATGTAGTATATTATATACCAATTTATATAAAGAAAAACATGAATACTGTGATGAATAGGATTGTCATTGATGACAACATTAATGACAATCATTTTGGAAAAATATGGTAATTTGGTGAAAAACAGGAAAATGACTAAGTATGGGGAAATTAGTAAAAATTGCCTTAGGGAAATGCACGCCATAATTTATAGGAGAATAGAAATTCCCGTACCACATGGGGGTCCTGTAGAATGTTGTTTTTCCTACCTGACCATGTCTTCATTTTGTCATGAAAGTGCCCGAGGGAGAAGTTATGGACCTACAAAAATAGGGGTTTGTGCCAGAGCAAGCAAAAATGGCTATGTAGCCTCAGAAAGATGCCTGCCCTAAATTATGGGTTAGAAAAAATGCCCGCATCACATGGGGGTCTTGTAGTGTGTTGGATTTTATACCTAACCATGGTATTATTTCTCCTTAATTATGTTTGAAGAAAATGTTGAATCTGCCAAAATGAGGTTTTAGGATAAATTTTGGAGAAAGTCCTAAAAATGACTAAGTGTTGGAAAACTGGCTCAGGTAGCCTTAAGAAAATGCCCTCCACAAATTGTGTGTTGAAGAAAATTCTTGCGCCATATGGGGCTCTTGTAGATTGATATTTGGCCTACCGGACCATGTCTTCGGACTATCTTGGAAGTAGCTGGGGAAGAAGTTATGAACCTGCGAAAACAATGTTTTAGGTAGATTGGACTAGACTAAGAAAATCGTCTAAGTGTTGGAAAAACCGGATCATGTGGCCTTGGGAAAATGCCCACCGTACCTCATAGGTGTATGATAAAAATTATCTAAATCTATCATCCTACATATTTTTAAATAGGCTATCTCACCATGGTCTCAGTTCTCAAAGAAGATGTTTGATGACAAAGATAATCATTCTGCCAAAACAGAGTTTTAGGTTGTTTTACACTACTCCAGTACTGGCAATACTGCCCTAGTGGCCTCAGGGAAATACCTGCCTTATCTCATAGGATGATGATAAAAATAATATGAAAGTGTTAGGATATACATTGTTGATGGGTGCATCTAACCATGGTCTCAGTTATCCTGTGGCGTGTTTTATGGCAAAGATATAAATCTGTCAAAAGTAAGAAAAATATTATTTTGCATTTTAAGAACACAAGAAAATTGGTTGTGTTAGATTCAGGAAATTGAAAAGGAATTTTGAAATTCCCACACGGAAGGGTTATTGTGATCATAAATTCATCAAGTAGCATAGTCATGTTCCTTGGTGAACTAACTATCCATCCATACCTTCAGGTTGTCTTATGATGGTCTCATATACAAAATATCAATCTGCCAAAAATAGGAAAAATAATATTTTGCATAGTGAGAACAAAAGAAAATTGACCGAGTGTTAAAAATAGGAGTTTGAGATGTCAGTTGGAAATTCCCTCCAAAGGCTGTCTTTGTGCAAGTAAATTTATCAAATGTCATGGATCCATTCTTTCAATAAGTTTTCGATCTGATCCTGACTTTAGGTCTCCATAGAGTGTTCACACGTGTGAAATAGGAGTCTGCCAAAATGGGAAGAAATATGTTTTGATGTTCAAAAGAGGTTGATAAGCTATTTTGAAAAGCTTGCCAGAGGTTGTGTGTGTGTCAACAGATTTATCTTGTGATATGGTCATGTTCATTGTTGAAATGGCTATCTAGCCATGCTTGTAGGTTTCTTTATCGTGATCACATGAGGGAGAAATCAATCTTCAAAAGTAGAAGAAAAATTGTTTTTACAAGTTAAAAACAAATTTGTCTAAGTGTTAAATTAAACAGTTTGGAAGCCTATTTTCGATCTGATCCTGACTTTAGGTCTCCATAGAGTGTTCACACGTGTGAAATAGGAGTCTGCCAAAATGGGAAGAAATATGTTTTGATGTTCAAAATAGGTTGATAAGCTATTTTGAAAAGCTTGCCAGAGGTTGTGTGTGTGTCAACAGATTTATCTTGTGATATGGTCATGTTCATTGTTGAAATGGCTATCTAGCCATGCTTGTAGGTTTCTTTATCGTGATCACATGAGGGAGAAATCAATCTTCAAAAGTAGAAGAAAAATTGTTTTTACAAGTTAAAAACAATTTTGTCTAAGTGTTAAATTAAACAGTTTGGAAGCCTATTTTCGATCTGATCCTGACTTTAGGTCTCCATAGAGTGTTCACACGTGTGAAATAGGAGTCTGCCAAAATGGGAAGAAATATGTTTTGATGTTCAAAATAGGTTGATAAGCTATTTTGAAAAGCTTGCCAGAGGTTGTGTGTGTGTCAACATATTTATCTTGTGATATGGTCATGTTCATTGTTGAAATGGCTATCTAGCCATGCTTGTAGGTTTCTTTATCGTGATCACATGAGGGAGAAATCAATCAGCAAAAGTAGAAGAAAAATTGTTTTTACAAGTTAAAAACAATTTTGTCTAAGTGTTAAATTAAACAGTTTGGAAGCCTATTTTCAAATGATCTCCAGATAATGCGTGTGTATCAAAAAGTTCAAAAGGTGACATGGATCTGATCCTTGTTGAGGTGGCTATCCAACCATACTTTATGTTTGCATTATGATGGTCATATGTGCAAAATATGGACCTGCAAAGTTAGTGAAAAATAATAAACAGATTTTATTAAATAAGAAACTATAGGAATGTATTTAGAAAAATAAACAGAAATTTAATAAAAAGAATTAAGATAGAGTTTTAAAGAGACACATCTTGTTATTGGAGAGATGCAATGTTTAGAAGAAGTTTTAATTGATTATTTCATTTAAACAATAAATAACAAACAGAGATTCGAAGAGGTGTGTAAGCATGATGACATGGCTAAGTAGCCTCAGAAGATGCACGTCCTAAATTATGGGTTAGTGTAAATGCCTGCAACACATGGGGGTCTTGTCGTGTGTTGGTTTGTATATCTATCCATGGTATTATTTCTCCTTAAGCATGTCTGAAGATAAAGTTGAATCTGCCAAAATGAGGTTTCAGAATAAATTTTGGAGAAAGTCCTGAAAATTACTAAGTGTTGGAAAACTGGCTCAGGTATCCTTAAGAAAATTCCCGCCACAAATTGTGTGTTGAAGAAAATTCCCCCACCATATGGGGGTCTTGTAGATTGATATTTTTCCTACCTGATCATGTCTTCAAAATGTCTTGGAAGTAGCTGAGAAAGAAGTTATGAACTTGCCAAAATAGTGTTTTAGGGATATTGGACCAGACTAAGAAAATTGTCTAAGTGTTGGAAAAATGGCTCATGTGGCCTTGGGAAAATGCCCACCATACCTTATAGGTGTATGATAAAAATTATCTGAAGCTATCATCCTACCGCTTGTTGAAGAGGCTATCTCACCATGGTATTAGTTCTCAAAGAAGATGTTTGATGAAAAAGATAATGGTCTGCCAAAACAGAGTTTTAGGTTGTTTTGCACTATTCCACTACTAGAAAAATTGCCTCGGTGGGCTTAGGGAAATTCCCCCCCTATCTCATAAAATGATGAGAAAAATAATATGAAAGTGTTAGGCTATAGCTTGTTTATGGGGGCATCTAACCATGATATCAGTTATTGTGTGGAGTGTTTTATGACAAATATATAAATCTTACAAAAGTAAGAAAAATAGTATTTTTCATTTTAAGAACACAAGAAATTTGGTTGAGTTAGATTAAGGAAATTGAAAAGGCATTTTGGAATGCCTGCAAGGAGGGGTTATTTTGATGTTAAAATTCATCAGGTATCATAGTCATGTTCCTTGCTTAAATGAATATCCAGCCATAGCTTCAGGTTGTCTCATGATAGTCTCATATGCAAAATATTGATCTCCCAAAAATAGGAAAAATAATATTTTTCATAATGAGAACAAAAACAATTGACCAAGTGTTAAAAATAGGAGTTTGAGAGGTCAGTTGGAAATGCCCCTCAAGGGTTGTATTTGTGCAAGTAAATTTATCAAATGTCATGGATCCATTCTTTGGTAAGTTTTCCATCTACTCCTAACTTCAGGTCTCCATAGAGTGTTCACACGTGTTAAATTAGGAGTCTGCGAAAATGGGAAGAAATATGTTTTGATGTTCAAAAGAGGTTGAGAAGCTATTTTGAAATGCTTCCATAGGTTGTGTGTGTGTCAACAGATTTATCTTGTGATATGGTCTTGTTCATTGTTGAAATGGATATCTATCCATGCTTGTAGGTTTCCTTATGGTGATAACATGAGGGAGAATTCAATCTACCAAAGCAAAATAAAAATTGTTTTTAGAAGTTAAAAACAATTTTGTCTATTAAACAGTTTGGAATCCTAATTTCAAATGATCTCTAGATAATGCGTGTGTATCAAAAAGTTCAAAAGGTGACATGGATATGATCCTTATTGAGGTGGCTATCCATCCATACTTTTAGTTTGCATTATGATGGTCATATATGTAAAAGATGGACCTACAAAGTTAGTGAAAAATAATAAACATAGTTGATTAAATAAGAAGCTATAGTAATGTATTTAGAAAAATAAAATAAAAATTAATAAAAAGAATTAAGACAGAGTTTTGAAGAGACACATCTTACTATTGGAGAGATGTAATGTTTAGAAGAAGTTTTAATTTATTATTTCATTAAAAAAATAAATAACAAATAGAGATTCGAAGAGGTGTCTAAGCATGATGACATGGCTAAGTAGCCTCAGAAAGATGCACATCCTAAATTATGGGTTAGAGTAAATGCCCGCAACACATGGGGGTCTTGTCGTGTTTTGGTTTGTCTATCTATCCATGGTATTATTTCTCCTTAATAATGTATGAAGATAAAGTTGAATCTGCCAAAATGAGGTTTCAGAATAAATTTTGGAAAAAGTCTTGAAAATTACTAAGTGTTAGAAAACTAGCTCAGGTACCCTTAAGAAAATTCCCACCACAAATTGTGTGTTGAAGAAAATTCCTGCACCATATGGGGGTCTTGTAGATTGATATTTTTCCTACCTGATCATGTCTTTAGAATGTCTTGTAAGTAGCTGAGAAAGAAGTTATGAATCTGCCAAAACAGTGTTTTAGGGATATTGGACCAGACTAAGAAAATTGTCTAAGTGTTGGAAAAAATGGTTCATTTGGCCTTAGGAAAATGCCTGCCATACCTTATAGGTGTATGATAAAAATTATCTGAAGCTATCATCCTACTGCTTGTTGAAGAGGATATCTCAACATGGTATCAGTTCCCAAAGAAGATGTTTGATGAAAAAGATAATGGTCTGCCAAAACAGAGTTTTAGGTTGTTTTGCACTATTCTAGTACTGGAAAAACTGCCTCAGTGGGCTCAGGGAAATTCCCGCCCTATCTCATAGGATGATGAGAAAAATAATATGAAAGTGTTAGGCTATAGCTTGTTTATGGGGGCATCTAACCATGATATCAGTTATCCTGTGGAGTTTTTTATGACAAAGATATAAATCTTCGAAAAGTAAGAAAAATATTATTTTTCATTTTAAGAACACAAGAAAATTGGTTGTGTTAGATTAAGGAAATTGAAAAGGCATTTTGGAATGCCCACAAGGAGGGGTTATTTTGATGTTAAAATTCGTTAGGTAGCACAGTCATGTTCCTTGCTGAAATGAATATCTATCCATAGCTTCATGTTGTCTTATGATAGTATCATATGCAAAATATCAATCTCCCAAAAATAGGAAAAATTATATTTTTCATAATCAGAACAAAAAAAATTGACCAAGTGTTAAAAAAAAGAGTTTGAGAGGTCAGTTGGAAATGCCCGCCAAGGGTTGTATTTGTGCAAGTAAATTTATTGAATGTCATGGATCCATTCTTTGGTAAGTTGTCCATCTGTTCCTAACTTTAGGTCTCCATAGAGTGTTCACACGTGTTAAATTAGGAGTCTGTGAAAATGGGAAGAAATATTTTTTGATGTTCAAAAGAGGTTGAGAAGCTATTTTGAAATGCTTTCCATAGGTTGTGTGTGTGTCAACAGATTTATCTTGTGATATGGTCTTTTTCATTGTTGAAATGGCTATCTATCCATGCTTGTAGGTTTCCTTATGGTGATAACATGAGGGAGAAATCAATCCGCTAAAGTAGAAGAAAAAATGTTTTTAGAAGTTAAAAACAATTTTGTCTATTAAACAGTTTGGAATCCTATTTTCAAATGATCTCCAGATAATGCAAGTGTATCAAAAAGTTCAAAAGGTGACATGGATCTGATCCTTATTGAGGTGGCTATCCATCCATACTTTCAGTTTGCATTATGATGGTCATATATGTAAAAGATGGACCTGCAAAGTTAGTGAAAAATAATAAACATAGTTGATTAAATAAGAAGCTACATGAATGTATTTAGAAAAATAAAAAAATTTAATAAAAAGAATTAAGACAGAGTTTTGGAGAGACACATCTTACTATTGGAGAGATGTAATGTTTAGAAGAAGTTTTAATTGATTATTTCATTAAAACATTAAATAACAAATAGAGATTCGAAGAGGTGTCTAAGCATGATGACATGGCAAGGTGTAATTGGAACAAGACATGAAGGACAAAGATGACTAAGTAGATGCATAATGACATTGACAAGAAAGCATGACAAGCATGGAACATCTAGAGAGTCAAATGACGCATTCTGTGGTCATTTGAAGATGATTTGGGCAAGACAAAGATGTTGGTGCAAATATGACAAGGAGATGGTGACATGACAATAGACAAGCAAACTTGATGATAGAGATGGCTATGGGCATGATAAGATTGGTAGAAAAAGATGTTGAAATTGAGTTGAAGCCTTAGGTTAATGATTCACCCCCCCTCTCACTGAGCATTGTCTCTAATAGACTAAAGTTTTCATTGATGCCAACAAGTGTTGTGCATTTGCCTTTGATTTACTCACAAGGAGACCTTGATAGTTTGGGCGTTGAAACACTAGGTGCCCCAAATGGTCCAAATGAAAGTTTTCCTTCTACTATGGAAATTAATTAACACTGTGCCAACAGCCAATAACTTAGTGGAGCATTAGGTCTATAAAAAAAAATGAATTGGCTAGAGTCATTGTTGACTCGACCCTCTTATTGCATTTAATTTGGTTTAAATAAAAGGGGGGATTTGAAGGGTTGTTAAATTCGTTTCTAAGGTACATGACCTGAAGAATACAACTGTTATTTTGAGCCTCAATGTTAGTTTGTATCCCCCCAAAAAGGATGCATTCTTACCTTTTATGAATTTATGACCAGATGATTGTTGCAGAGTATGAATGATCTCTATAGTTTTGGATATGGTTGATAAAGAAATCCAGGCTCAATCCACGCTAAAACAATCACCAAGAACCATGTCGCAACTATAGCAAATGTGTTGAGTGATACAGCTTGGCATGCTCCTGCAAAGTAGCTGTAAACTAGAAATATAAAAGGTAAAATTATCTATGCTAACATTGTTTAGGTAACTAGGTTGCAGTAGTAGAGATAGCTACAATGAGGTAGTCAGTTTCATGGAAATTACAATTTATCCATGGCCACATCATATATGAACAAGTGTAAACGTCTCTATGCAAAATTAAAGGGCACATGGATGGCCTAAGGTGGGAATATAGGCGGCTTCTGTCATATACATAAAATATTATACCACACATAGCCAGTTAGACCCAGACCTAAGAAAAAAGATGCAACAACCGAGGCAAAAAAGAAAATCTATTTTATTATTATTGAGGGTTTCCATTTTAGGATTTCTCTCTGTGATCAGACAAAGATAGAAGCAATATTTTGCTTTGACGTTCAACACCAGCTTCATGCTTGTTGGCTTGAATATGAATTCAGAATATGAACCGACAGAGGGTTGGAATTCACTTCTCACCTAGAACAAGTTTACTCCATTATGAAAATAGTGAGATCTTCTTGGTTAGATGTGGACGAAAATGCATGATTTGACCCACGCGTAAACAACCAAGAGCTATTGAAATCTGGTATTGGTTTGGTGGGTGTGCAAATATAGCCATATATCATCGATATAGAGATGAAAGTTCATTGAAAATTAAAAAATGTCGATATTGCCACGGTTTTTCCGCCATGATAAAAAAGATTGAAGTATTAATCCACGAATGTTCAAAACGTGGAAAAATATTCCCAAATGTATTAGTGTGTGCAACAAAATGATAATATTTTCAATTTTGACCTATTATACAATCCACTGTGTTTTAGGAGATGGTAGAAGCTTGCAAATATCTATGACAAGGTGATAAAATTGTTTCAACTATTATATTACTCTTTTTCCAGTAAGTCTGAGGATGCACACCGCTTTTATATATTCTATTTTATTAGGATATCTAAGGATTTCTAAAGATATTTTAGTTAATGTTTCCATATTACAGGAAGTATACTTGATGTTAAATGATGGGAGTAAACAAATAAATGTAGTGGAGTGGAAGAAGCAAAGTAATTTAACTCAGAGGGTGGACATTAGTCGAAGATGAAGCAGACATTGTTCATTAATTAGTTTGGCTTTAGCAAAAACACCAGAGAAGCAGGTAATTAAAATTCACTCTTTTATGATTGTTGTAATTTTTTGAGGTTGATGCTTCGCTTTTGTCTAATATCTATGGGAAATGGTTTCTGTATTGCAAAGCTACACACTAGGATTAAAAACTTAAACAACTGTGAATGTATTTTTTTTCTTCTTCTTTTAAATTAAGCATTTTAGAGTATTATGAAATCATAGTCGAGATTTGTGTTTGTATTTAATCAAGCTAACTCCTCATTTTAATTGCATACAAATTCAGTTACACGAGTTCTTGGCCCTTGTATACTATGATAGCCTTTAGAATGTGGTTCCTCTATATGATTAGCATAATTATGTACCAACAAGAGATTTAGCTTGGACTAATTCCTATTAAGACTCTCTAAAACACTTCGAGAAAGATTTTTCATACAAGTAACTAATTCATGGTTTCTTTTACTGTTTGATATGATTCATGTTGATTACTGATTTTCCATACAGACATGCATTTGTAAAACTATTCTGGAGATGTTTTATAATGATCCTCCCTTTTATTGCAGACCTAAGTGGTCACATCCATTTTACTTCGTTAAGCTATCTGAAAAGCTAGGTCACCCATATGAGAAAGCGCTTTCATATTACAGCAAAGCTGCAAGCATGAATCCATCTATTATGGATCTTGTTTATAGAATTCACGTGTCGCGGTTGAAGTTGTTGTACACTACTGATAGACACAATTCATGTGCCATTAAGTTAAGTTCTTCAATTACTGAATGATTATGGATGACACTTGATCAATTATTTGCATGTTAACTGACTTGTTCTGGCCTGTGATAGGTGGTGGTTGGTTACTATTATCAACCTTCAATGAAGGAAAATGTTTCTGGTCTTTTATAAGCGACATGCAAGGATGCTTCTCATATTTTTGTTGAAAATGAAAAGAGTGGATTTCTAATTGAAGTAGTAAAATTGGACATTCTACCAAAGGTACCAAAAACTTTGGTAGAGGCATGGAAGCTAATTTTTGATGACTGTGTTGCAGCTCTAGAATTTTGTGTAGATGGAGAGCTTAAACACTTCCATAAGTCTAGATATATGTTAGCTCAAGGATTTTATAACAAAGGAGAGAGAAATTATTTGAAAAGGGAAAATGATAAATTATCATTTTTCTTCAAATTTAATCGATCAATTTTCACAATCAATACGTGGGATATTGATGGTGTTGTTAGAAAGGGAATGTAAATCCCTTGCTCTCTTCATCATATTTGGTGTCAAATTGAATTTGACTTAGTTTTTATATTGGAAAGATTGATTTTCCTTTTCTGATCCTGATTTCAAACTCATCTGTATCTACTTACTGATCTTAATTTTGTATTTGCATGTTTAAAAAATATTAAATTTGTAGGCGGAAGGCTCCTGATCTTGGTGGTGCCAAAAAGGGTTTAGATATGGGTATGCCAGAAAGTTCTCGAAAGTTTATTACTCGTATGAGAAAGTATATTTATATTTATCTTGTGCTATGTGAGAGAACTGGTGATTTCTACACAGTTGAGCGAGCTTATTCTTCAATTCGGATAGACAAGAAAGTAAGATTAAAGATGTTAAAATTTCAAGTTTCATAAATGGCATGTTTCTTTCAAGTTTCAACAAAATATAACTAAAGTTCTGATATGCTTTAATATGCTAAAGTCCTCTATATTAATTCTTGTGTAGAGGCACCTAATTTTGATGATATTAGCTTAAATATTTAGTTTTTGGTTTCTATTCTCTTATAAGTGTAATGTTGTAGTTTGGTTTAGGTTTGTTACAAGTAATCAGTTAACACAGTTTTCTCTAGCAGTTATTACCTTGCTTAAAAGATATAACACTTGTGGCAGTTGGGAAGTATATAAAGGCTCTTGGGAGAGCAATTTCTCATGCTGACTTCAATGGTTCTAGAAGTAGCAACTCCTTTGAGCAATTGTTGGAGAATATGTGTTAGCAATGGAAAAGAACTAGAGGTTGTGAAGGCTCGTTCACAAGTAACAACAGAACCAATTTCAAAGAGAGAACTGGCCTTGTGCTCTTCCGAGAGGGATCTCTCACCAAATATTAACAATGCCATATATGTACAACTGAAAATATGAATTGTTTGTAAGGGTGGTTGAAACAGAACATAGAACCATGGGGAAATGGAGCCAATATGTGTAACTGAAATAAACAGATCTTATGTAGGTGATTTTAACACAAAGACAAGATAGCCATTTGGTTGTAGTCAAATTATAATTGTCTGGTGGAAAAGGAAGAGAAATACCAAACCATTAACACAAAGCATTAAAGAATGAATTATGTATTAACTTTAGAAGAAATCTTTAGTGAATATCTGAAACAATAGATGGAGCATAGTATGTACGAATTCCAAACTGTTATACACTTATTTTAGACATGAAAGAAAACATAATGGAGGAGATAAACTGGAAAACATTCACATGAGAAAGGAAGCAATAGACTATAACACAAACAACACATGAATCCCTATGAAAAACAATGACTTCAACTCTGCAACTTTATTAAAAAGCTCTTGAAAGCATACAACACAAAGTTACATTGGTTCCAACCCTTTCTCCTTCTTCAGGAGGTACATTTATAGTATTTTTGGACTTCCTAAACCGACATTTGGGAATCAAAATTTGTTACAATTGAAGAACATCTTCTAACAGACTCTAATGTGGTGTATCGACCATGATTTACATAAAACTGAAAAAATGACTATGGACTACTGGAGAGAATATGCGCAAGAGCCTTCTATGTACCCTCCAGTTGGTGACAGTTGTACAAAGTTCTGGGAAAGGTGCTCGTTGGAGGGGTGTATCCATGGAGAATATTCCCTGCATCACCATCATTGCCACTTCTATGGTTTCATCCTGAACTTGTTCGACCCGTATTGTTGAATTGATCTCCATTGATCAGGACTAGGAAAATTTGCGACAACCATGTCAAGTGCCTATACTTTGAGTTCCATAGTTTCTGCATATGAGGTCTCGAGTGCTTTGGGATAGGTGGCTTTAAAATCAAACAATAGTTTGAATTCACTGGCCAACTTATCGAAAATGGTCCTACCTGACAAGGATTGTTGCATGTCTCGAAACTTGTTGTTGTCTGGTCAACAACTAACCAATCACTCCATATAATCTTTTTGAGACAATAAGGGTCCTTTTTCTTCCCAGAATAAAGGGAACCCTCTGTCTACCAATGGATTAAATAACTTGATAACCTACTTGACCTTGTCATCAATAATGCCAATTTTGGCCTGGACAGTACCCTGCATCCTGTGTTTAGCGATTACCTTTCTAGCCCCAGAGATGATAGCAACCCTGTTTTGGATATTATACCGGTTGGCTAGATCATCTAACAAAGCACTCAGAAAATCAATAGCATTTTTTGCTATCTCTGTGGGTCTTCTCTGCACTTCTCCCAATATTGTCGAAACCTTTTTCTTGGACTCTCTCAAAGCATTTTCCTCATCTGTGATGAAATCTAGATAAGGTCTAAACTTGTTAGCTTCTGCAATGATTTGATCCCAGATCAAATTTATAGCACCCTGTAAGGCCATATTACCGATGACCTGCTGGACTAATTTAGCATTTTGTTGTGTTAATTCTTGACATTTCTCCTCTATCTTTTCCTTTTCTTGTTCCTCTTTTCCTTTTTTCTCCTCTAACTCCTTAATCTACTACTTTAACTTAGTAAGATCTGTATCTTTCAAGCCTATTTTGGACATAGCCTTAGAAAGAGAGATGGTGTCTACTTATCTAGCTACATTTACTGGTTGAATTGCCATCTCTATGCATTTTTTCGAAAGTTCATTTTCCTTTGTTGCTAGCATAGCTTTCAATTCTTTTTCGCTCTCCTTCAGAAGCTTGGTATCCACTTCCCACTGCCTTTCCTTCTCCTCTAGATTCAACAGTTTGGCCTTGCAATCTGAAAGCTCAATGTTCAGCATATCTTTCTCTTTTTCGAATTCAGCCAACTCATCTGTCTGAATGAGCTGGGTGGAAGGGATTTTCAACTTCCATTTTAGTACTTGGATCTCTTTTTCTTTCTTGTCCAGCAATATTTGAGCTACAACTCCCTTATATGTTGTTTCATCTATTTGTACTGATTCATTCTGCAAATTGTTAATTTGGACCTTGAGGGCCTTGTTTTCGACTCTTACCTTCCTCAAAAGGTCTATAGTTTTTGTTTTACTTGCTTCCAACTTGGATATCTGTAGTGTGGCTTTCAGTAATCTAGTATTCAAGATGTCACTAGACCCTTTGTTAAGGTGTATTATATCAGTAGTGGGAACCTTTTCAAGGTTCACATTAACCTCTGACACTTTGTTTCCTACAGTCAAGGCCAAGATGAGGGTGTCTGTAGCATGATCCTTCATAGTATTCAATGCCGCATTTGGGTAGGGAAACTATATCACTTCATTATATAGCTTTACTTCCTCATTAAAAGTTTTATCAGCCATTTCTCGGTAAGAGTCCAGCCAATATTCTTTAGAGTCATTCCTGTTGGGAGTCTGTCCATCAAACACATACTCCTGGATCTGCAACTTGGTTGTTTCAGACTCTTCTTGTTTCTGCTAGTCATCCACATTTTTCTTCTTCATTTGCCTCTTCATATTGCTCCTCCTAACCTGCACTAATTGCTATTCTTATTCTGTTTTCTACTTTTTAGGAATGCTAGAAGTATCTACCTCATCAGTATCAATGGGTTTTGAAAGTCCTCTTTTCATTTAACTCCCTAAATAACTGACCAACAATTAGGCATCCCCATCTATTGCAACTACTTTGGAAAGCTCCCTTTCGGGAAAATTGTCCCATGGAAAGGGTGAGACAGAGCTTTGTCCTATGCTGATATCCATCATGTTAGAGTTAGGGAAATCATCCCAATTGGCTGCTTCTCTAAGCCTGGCTATTTCAATGTGCTCAAAAGGCTTACATTTGTGAGCCTTCCTCCTTTTTGAAGTTACTTGACGTGGGTTGTAATTTACAACCTATTCCAAAGAGAATTCCATGCCTTTGAGTAAGTTACCAACCAGTGGCAAAGCAGCCCTGCTCCTGACCATGTATGGCCCCACCTCCCAGGGGAAAATATAATTTGAGATCTTCCCAGATTTCAAAAAGTGTTCTTCTTCAATAGTGAGTCTTTACTTGATTAATTCCAAGGAGAAAACCATGGAAGTTAGAAATCCTGGCAGGATGTAAGGTTGATGCACAAAACTGTATAGCCTTATGTTTGTTCCAAATTCTGTCATGAACCATTCTCCTATCATCTTGTTATGAGACCGCTGCAGTATTTTCCTCATCTCAGGAAACACCCTGGGTAGCCTTTCTTGAAATAAAAGGTTGTATATTTCGACCATCAAATGGTTCATGAATTTACAATGGTATTTGGCCATCTCACTAGTGATATCTAGCTCAGAAACTTGTAAATATTCTTCGTTATAAGCTAAAAACATTCTCAACAAAAAGGACTAGAATCTAAATAATTTGGTGCCGTGGAAATTCGTTAACTGAGAATGAAAGTTCTCAACTAGAAATTTGTCAAATTTAAGATAATAGGACTGAAAATATTTCCTTGGTAGTTCAAGTTCGACAGGATAGGTACTTAAAACAAACAGTAGACTCAACAATGACTCGGTGACATAACCGTTAGTATCTAGACCTAGAAACTAACTGGCTAGGGCTATGCACCACTGAGTTTCTTCATTAAATTGACTAAGGTCAATGGGGTAAGACAAAATGATGAATTCACCATTAGGTTTTGAACAAGCTCTCAATAAAGCTTCTCTATTTTCGATAGTAGACTCTCTAAAGAAATGTACGATATTCTCTTCTCAATATTTTTTGGATATTGGGACAAACTCATCTAGGACAAGGAGGGTTTTATGAACGACATGAGCTTGAACTGAGAAGAGGATTTTGGATTTGGACCTAATGACCCTTTCGGTGGTATAAAAATTGCATGCACACCACTCAACAAACTTTGGGAAATGGGGGGTTTGGTTAACAGAGAAAAAATAGAAAAAATATTTAAACACACCACAGGTATCGCTACCATGGTCCTTAAGGACTTCCAATTTACCCCTAGCAGCTTCACTGGTTTCCCCCACAAGAATGGTATCAAAAATCTCAGTGTTGTCATCCATAAGACTTTATTTTTCCCTCCGATGTGTGACCTCTAATTCTGCATTATCCCTTGCATCTACCACTTCTATTTATCCTACTTTTTCCATTTTCAAATAGCACTGAGGGAGTATCAAGGGCCTACCTTATTTCTCTAGCACATTCTTTTGGTCCTTCTGTGGCACTCTATATGCGGTCGGGGCGTTCGTCAATCTTGAGGCTTTGGAAAAGACAAACCTCTCCAACTCCATGTAGATCCTTTTATAGTTTTCTAGACCGCTTAATCTCCGTGCCTTTTCTATGCATCTTGCACCATGGATATTTCTCCTTGCGATTTGAGCCTTGGACATGTGAGGTCCTTTATGCCAAATTTTTCCTTACTGCCAGTATGTGTATCTTAATTTGGGAAAATCGGCCTTTGTTGTAGATCTCCAAATTACCTTCATTGAGGCCGTTCAAGTCTAAAAAATTTAATCATTCCATTGATTCATCCTTCCTTGATCTAGTGAGAAACTCTAGATCGTGGTATGTTTCTTATCCATCGATCAAGATCGACCTCTCCTCGCGATCGTCGATGAGAGTGGACCCTATCACTTTTCACAATTTGAGATCTTGACCCCGTCCGCGCTAGTTCAAATCACGAAATGAACCACAACCATAGATCTATCCCCACCTTTGTTGTGACCGTTGATCTTTGTAGCCAGTACCACTTTTCACAATTTGGAATCACAACTTTATCCATGCTAGTTTGTAATGTGAAATCATCTATGGCCATAAATCTGCTAATACTCTTATCTCCGCCGTCAGATGCCTTTGTTTTTTAATCGATTTCACGATTTGGAAAAGTTGTTTTGGTCGAGCATGTATCCTACATGAAATGCTTTGGTGCCATTGATTTGTCTTTAGATTAATCTCAACCTTCTATTAGGGTTCCCATTTAACGCACTCCGCACATCCAACGACTGTGCTTTACCTTGCATCTATGATCCGCAAAATGCCTTTCTACCATCAATATTTATCATTTCGAATCATGGATGTCAATTCATGTTGTCATTTACCTAATTCATATGGAAATTGAACCCAGTGATATATTAATTTTACTCACAACAATTAACAATTGATCATGCAAAATCACTCACAAAAGAGACTGAAATTGGAGCTGAACACTAAATTGTATTAAATCAGTGTACAATAGCCAACCATGTATCATAATAGGTTTCTGAATAAATAACATACATCATGGATTCGAATGCATGAGGAGCAATTCGAATCTAGCATAAAGCAGGCTTACTAAAAATAAGCAAATCCCCCATAGGTGTAAAAAGATGATCCCAAATCTGTCATGGAGCTCACGAATTAGAAAAATGGCTTAGGCAAGATAAAGAGTGGTGGAATGGAAGCTCATACATGCTTTTTCATGGAGAAAAGAGGGGAGGATGAAGAGGACAAAAAATGAGTTCACCTTACCTAGTCTAGCTTTTCTATTTGCCTTAAAACACTTGAAAAGGCAGGGAATAAAGCAGAAAAAGAAGAAGGGCGCCTAGGAGGCCAGGAATAAAGTAGATTTGATTCCTTAGGCTTTCCCATGCACTACATGAGTCAAATAAGGAAAGTTTGACCACTATGGATAGGTAATAGACAACTTGCACAAGGTGGGACACATGAACTAGGCTAATAAGACAGAAATAATTAAATTAATGTCTAAATGGGTAAACTATGGGTTGATTATTCTAACACCCCCCCTTAAGCCTGACTTATGAGTAATATATCAGAAAATTATAGGGCCTAGCAACAAGACTTAGTCACCCTTTACATACTGTATGTCCATTTAAAACAAGGAAAGAGGCAAAACCAACTTGGGAAAATCCTCCCTTAAACATGGACTGTAAAACAAAATTGTAGAATCTTGTCTTCACTCATGCTTCACAGCATGATCAGAAATCCCCAGTAGTGATTTGAGATTTCTGAAGGTCTTCTCACAAGACGCTTTGGTGAAGATATCAACTACTTGTTCTGAAGATGAACAAAAGAGTAGGTGAATGGTGCCATCATGAACAAGTTCTCTGATGTAGTGCATATGGATCTCAATGTGTCTGGTTATCTGCTTCTGAACTGGATCTTTGCAGATTCGAATGGTACTCTAGTTATCACAATAGATGGTATTTGAGTACTCTGGTTCGAAACCACACTCTTCAAGTAAACCCTGCAACCATAAACATTGAGTTGTTGCATTAACAACTCCTCTGTACTCTGCTTCTATACATGAGAGTGCAATGGCACTCTGTTTCTTGCTTGACCAGCTGATTGGCCCTTCTGCAAGCATGAACACATATCCTGAAGTGGAATTTTTTTCTGTGCTATCACCTACCCAATCACTGTCAGTAAATCCAAACAAATAAAGATCAGATTTTGCTTTATAGAAGATCCCATGTGTCCTTGTTCCCTGAACAAAGTTAAGGATCCTTTTGGCTGCTTTCCAATGGATCTCTTGAGGCTGATCCATGAATATAGAAGCCAAACTTACTGCATAACAAATATCAGGTCTAGTATGTGTCAGATACAACAAACATCCAATCAATTGCCTATACAGTGTATTGTTTACCATCGGTGAAGAATCAGCTTCTTCCAGCTTCACTCGTGAAAGGAAAGGAGTTTTGATTGCTTTGTAATCCTTCATTTTGAATTTTTTCAGCAAGTCCAAGGAATATTTGGACTGGTGCACCTTGATTCCAGCTTTGGTTTGAGCAATCTCAAGCCCCAAAAATTGACTTAAGAGCCCCAAATCTGTCATGGAGAAGGCTTGGTTCATAGCTCCTTTTAAGGAATCAATCTCAGCCTTTGAGTTTCCTGTAATGAGGAGGTCATCAACATATAACACAATGATCATTAATGAACCATTAACTAACTTCAAATAGACATTTGGATCTGATTTGCACCGAACAAAATTCAGTGATAGCAAGAAGCTATTGATCTTGGCATACCAAGCCCTGGGGGCTTGCTTTAGCCCATACAATGACTTTCTCAACCTGCACACAAGAGAAGGGTTAGTAGCAAAACCTTGAGGCTGCCACATATATATCTCTTCAGTGAGATATCCATTCAGGAAGGCACATTTTACATCCATGTGATGTACCTCCCATTTCCTTGAGGCTGCAATGGCTAAGGCTAGCCTGATGGAATCCATCTTTGCCACTGGGGAAAAGGTCTCATTGTAATCTATGCCAAGAACCTGTGAGTATCCCTTGGCTACCAATATGGCCTTTTACTTCAGTGGTGAACCATCAGCAGCAATTTTTTTCTTATAGACCCACTTACACTGTACTAGTTTTCTCCCTGGGGGAAGATCCACTAGCTCCCATGTGTTGCTCTTCTGGAGTGAGTTGAACTCCTCCTTCATGGCTGTTTTCCATATTGAATCTCCTGCTACTTCTTCATATGTTTGAGGATCAGAATCCACCATCAAATATCATTTTTCAGCAAACATAGGATCCTTCATGCATAGACCACTCTCAAACTAAGATCTAGTCCTCCTTGGGTCATTGGGATCCCCAACTAGCTCTCCTGCTGCATGTAGTGTCTTGGCTGCCCATTTTGGCCTTGTAGGGATGTTAGGGTATGAAATAAAATCATCTCCATCAAAAAAATCAGAATCAGCATGTTCAACAAACTCTTTACTTACTTCTTGAGGTTCAGGTGGTGAAGAGGCTTCACCAACTTCCACTGCTGCAAGGGGTTCTTCTTCAAACTGAACACACCTTTCGATGAAGGATTTGTTTGTGGTCAAATTTATTAGTTTGTACTCTTTTGAATCTTCATAGTATCCAACAAAAAGACACTCTTGGCTTTGGGGCTGCAAATCCTTCCTCTTCTCTATTGGAATTCTAGCCCAAGCCTTTGAGCCAAAAATCCTTAAATGGGTCACATCTGGCTTGTGCCCACTCCATGATTCAAAGGGAGTCATGCAATCAAGTTGTTTGTGAGGCACCCTATTCTAAATATAGGCTGCATAGTTGATAACTTCGGCCCAGTACTTTGGTGGCAAAGTTTTGGCCTCCATCATGCATGTTTCCATCTCCTTCAGTGATCTGTTCTTCCTCTCAGCAACACCATTTTGCTGTGGTGTGTAAGGGATATAATGCTGCATCTGAATACCTACATCTGCACAATAATTAATAAACTCATACTTGAAATAATCACCACCATTGTCAGATCTGAGGGCCTTGAGTTTCCTTCCAGACTGGTTTTCAACCAAAGCCTTAAAGACTTTGAATAGGCCAAAAACTTCAAACTTGTGTTTCAGGAAGTGAAGCCAGCAATACCTGGAAAAGTCATCAATGAAGTTCAATGCATATTTGGCCTGACTCATGGACATATGAGGGAATGGGACAGAAACATCACTGTGGATCATCTCGAGGGGTGCAGAGGTTCTCTCATGACTAGCTCTCTCAAATTTGTGCTCTGGGTGTTTTCCTAGGATACAACCTTGGCAGACTCTGGAAAATTTTATGTTGGGAAACCCTATGACCATCTCTTTTTCACCAAGATCAGAAAGATATTTGTATTTTAGGTGGCCAAATATTTCATTCCAAATATTTCTTGCTTCATTAGCACGAATCAGAAGAGCAGAGGGGTTTGAGTAAGGTAGGAAGTGTGAGAACATGTATACCTTTTTAGCATGATTCACAACTCCTTTTGCAATGACTCTACCAGTTGATATCTCTGTGATCTCAAATTCATCAGGTGAGAATATGAATTTCTTAGGAGACCCAGTGTGGGTCATTTGGTACACTGATAGGAGGTTGGAGGCAAGACCAGGCACATACAGCACATTGCTGAACTGACCATGATCAAGATCTATTCTTCCTTTACCCAAACTTTCAGTGAGAGAGTCATCTCCCAGTACTATAGATGGTCCTTTCGACTTGTCCAGTGAGGATAAGGCCTCCTTAGTCGAAACCATGTGTCTTGAAGCTCCATAATCAATGATAAAACTGGGTGAGCTTGATGTGCCAGGAACTAGAGCATGAACTCTCTCTCTGTCATCTGAACTTGATCCTCCTTCTCTCTTCTTTGAGCTTTCTGGAAGGGAGATGCCATTCTTCTCCAGGAGTTGGGTCAGCATATCTATTTTCTTCTTCATACAAGAGATTTCAGTGTGATTTCCCTTATTGCAGTATGCGCACTTGCTCATTTCACCTTTGTTTTTCTTCTTCTGGTAGTTCTTCTTGGGACCTTGTAGATCCTCCGGAGACTGTTTCTTGTCTCTCTTTTGCTCAAGTGGATTTTTAGCTTTCTTTTTTATTTTTGAATCCACCCTCAAATCTCCAGTAATCAAAGATTGATCTTTGGATGGTTTGATGGTGCCCATCATCACCAGCTTGTCCTGTTCTTGTGTGAGAGATTCCATGAAATCTGCAAGGCTAGGCATCTTCCAGGTTCGAGCTGTCAGTTTTGTGGCATAGAAGGTCGAAACAAACACTGAATAGTCAGGGCCTAGATTTGAGAGGATGGCCATTATGAGCTGATCATCTTTCTTTTCAATCCCACACTGTTTCAACTGCAAAACTAGTGCTTTGAACTTGGAGAAATATAGCAACAGGGATTCAAAGCTATTTGGACTCAGAGAAATCAGCTCATTTTAGATTTGATGTCCCCTCATCTCATCTATCTTTCCAAAAAGATCAGAAATATTCTCCCATACTTCATTCAGTGATTTCAATCCATCAAGATGGAAAAGGAGGTCTCTGGAAATACTCAGACACAGGAGGCCATAAGCCTCATCCCTCCTGTTGTGCCATTTTATCTTCTCTGTAGCTACATTGGGCTCTGCTTTTGTTGCCATAGTCACCCTGTAGAGGCCTTTCTCTCTCAATAGTATCTCCATCTCTATTTTCCATTCAAATAAATTGAAAGGAGTCAAGATAGTTTTCTGTGATTGATCCATAGCTTAGAAAATATGTCCCCGCTGTCCGTAGAAGGCTCCCAATCACTGATGTCAAACCTGAAAAACAATTTTAGAGGAGAGAAAACAATATACAAGTGCTCTGATACCATGTGGAAATTGAACCCAGTGATAGATTAATTTTACTCACAACAATTAACAATTGATCATGCAAAATCACTCACAAAAGAGACTGAAATTGGAGCTGAACACTAAACTGTATTAAATCAGTGTACAATAGCCAATCCTATATCATAATAGGTTTTTGAATAAATAACATACATCAGGGATTCGAATGCATGAGGAGCAATTCGAATCTAGCATAAAGCAGGCTTACTAAAAATAAGCAAATCCCCCATAGGTGTAAAAAGCTGATCCCAAATTTGTCATGGAGCTCACGAATTAGCAAAATGGATTAGGAAATCTAAAGAATGGTGGAATGGAAGCTCATACATGCTTTTTCATGGAGAAAAGAGTGGATAATGAAGAGGACAAAAAACTAGTTCACCTCACTTAGTCTAGCTTTTCTATTTGCCTTAAAACACTGAAAAAGCAGGGAATAAAGCAGAAAAAGTAGAAGGGCACCTAGGAGGCTAGGAATAAATCAGATTTGATTCCTTGGGCTTTCCCATGTTCTACATGAGTCAAATAAGGCAAGTTTTACCACTATGGATAGGTAATAGACAACTTGCACAAGGTGGGACACATGAACTAGGCTAATAAGACAGAAATAATTAAATTAATGTCTAAATGGGTAAAGTATGGGTTGATTATTCTAACAATTCCTACTACCACTTGTCCCAGAGGTAGAATGCCACTCCATAGATGCCTTCAGTACCCCTACAAACTTTGAGGATGTCTTCCCAATATTTTTTCGATAAGGTCACGGGGGCTTCACTTGTTGACCAATATACTATCACGTTAGTTCATATTGTGGGTTTTAAAATTACAAAAAATTGAACCAATATATTGTAGGTATTGGGGGGATGAGGGGTTTAAGGTGGGGATGGGTAGGGTGCTTTATAAGGATTGAGCTATAAAAAATGGTGGGGAGGAGGTTTTAAGTATTGGGAGGGGGTTTCAACGAAAAGAGTTTGGGTCAATATCTCTCGAAATTAAGGGTATTCTTTAATATCCCACGATCGCACGTGCTATGTGAGAGGTTCACTAAGTGAAGTCCCCATGGATAAGGTCTTTTCCCCAGACATCTCTCATAATAAAAAATTTCAAATATGGTGTTAACAACTAGCTCCATAAGGGATGCTATCCTCCCAGTGAGGTAGCAAAGAACCCCATAGCCCAGTCACCAAATCCATTGACAACATCCTCTTACTTCATTTTTCTAAAAGAAAACATAATTGAAAAATGGTTACCTCTTATGATCTTCGAGCCTTCTCTGTGAGCTTCAAATCTTCTAATTCACCATCTGTACTGACTGAAACATAAAAATATTTACACTATAATACATGGAACTATGTCCCTTTACTCCAGGTAATGTGTTAGAAACCTCCCATTCACTGGGCCTCCCACATACTGTGACCCATCTGGAAACTATAGAATGAAAGAATTGTCACCTCTGAGTGCCGCAATAAGGTATGGGTCTACTCATAAGTGATCAAATTTTCCATGTTTTCCTTTGTCCTCATGTGGGGCATCCCATTTTAACACCAGGTCATCAACCTAAAAAATGTCCTCCTTTATTCTTATGTCGAAGGTATTCCTCATCTTCTCCTGATGTATCTGGACCTTATCATAGGCTTTATCCCTCATTTCATTAAGTTCAATAATCTGGTTGGTCCTTCTTTGCATGGGATTAGGTTGATCTAGTTGGTCCTCCAATAATTTCATAACTCAAACTCCTAGACATGTAGGAAAAATTACCTCGGCTCCATATACCAATTGAAATGCTGACATACCAATAGCCCTCTTTGTGCTGATCCTGTTAGCCCACAAGGAATATTTCAACTTTGTATGCCAGGCTCTTTTGTTGTCCTCCAACAGATTCTTAATAACCCTCACCAGACTCTTGTTAGAGGATTCTTTGAGTCCATTACCCTGTGGATAATAGGAAGTAGAATGATTTAGGCTTATATGATATTTATAGCAAAAATTAATCATCTTCTTGGTCTCAAATGCTGGTGCATTATCTATCACAATTCGTTTACGACAACCAAACCTTGCCAAAATATTATTTTCTAGGAAATCCATTATCACTTCTTCGGTAGCTCTTCTAGTGGGTATTGCTTCAATCCAGTTCATGAAATAATTGGTAGCTTTTAAAATCCACTTATGCTGTCCTGAGGAGTTTGGATTTATCTCTCCAGTGAAATCCAACCCCCATTGTTGGAAAGGTGCTTCTACTGATATAGGGTTGATGGGAAGTGAAACCACTTTCCTTTTTCCTTCAAAAATCTGACACTGGAGGAATTTAGTTGTTTCCTTATATACATCTGAGAACAATGAAGGCCAATAGAATCCTTCTCTCAGAATTTTATTTGTGGTTACCTTCCAGGAATGGTTTCCACCACAATCTCCTTCATGGAAATCTTTCGGTATATGTTGAGCTTCATTCTCCAGAAGACAGTTCATCAGTATTCCACCAAGGTATTTCCAATAAATATATTGTTCTGTGATACAAAATTTTGCAACCTTCATCTTCACAAACCTATCTCTAGGTTTTCTTAACCCTTTAGGAGCTTGTAAATTCTGCAATACATAAACAATATCATCATACCAGGGAGAGATAGAAAAATCATGCCCCATTAGTACTTCTGTATCTAGCTGATTAGATTAACTAGCTAAAAAATTTAGCTGTAGAGAATCGCAATGGGAATTTGTCATCAGTTTATCCAATCCTTGCCCTTTAATCAATTTTGTGGGCTTAATTTCTATGTCGTACTCTAGAATAATTTCTATCCATTTAGGTCTTCTCCCCTCCGGATATGGCTGTGTAAGTATACTCTTCACCACGCTATTGGGGACATATGCAATTATATGGGAATGGAGGATGTAAATTCTAAATTCCTTGAAGGCCTTAACCAAAGAATAATCTTGTTTTGCCATTATATTATATTTCAATTCTCTATCTCTCAATATCTTATTGAAAAATGCTATAGGATGCTCTTCACCTTGATCATTTTTCTGTAACAAAATTGCTGCCACAACATGCTCTGAAGCATATGAGAATATGCAAAAATATTTCTCAAAGTCCGGACTGATTAGCATAGGAGCTTTTGAAATGGCTTGTTTTATATATTTGAAATATTTCTTGGCTTCCACAGTCCATTTTATTTCATGATCTTTCCTCAGCATATTGGTAATGTTAATCAGGATTTCAGCAAAGATAGGAATGAATATTCTCAAGAAATTTACCTGGCCAATGAAAGATTGTATTTCCTTCTTACTTCTCAGTTCTTCCACCTTCAAGGTGCCACTTACCATTTCTAGATAAATCTTTATTCCTTCCTTTGAAATAATATGCCCCAGCAGTTTTCCTTCTTCTAGAGCGAAATTTGACTTTCTTGGATTTAATGAGATGCCAGACTTTTTGCACTTAATTGAAACCCTTTCTAAATGTATGATATGATCTTTGAAAAACCTGGAATATACATTGATATCATCCATGTAAATCACCACAAACTTGTCCCTTTCCTCTGCAAAGACAATATCCATGGCACGTTGGAAAGTGGCTCCAACATTCATTAATCCGAATGGCATCTTTGCATACATGAAGGTACCCCAAGGTGTGGTGAAAGCAGTTTTTTCCTAGTCTTCAGGTAGCACCTTCACCTGATTGTAACCAGAAAACCCATCCATAGTAGATATCCTCTCTGAGCCCACTACCCTATCCAAAATCTGGTCCATCTTTGGCAAAGGGTAATTGTCCTTCAAAGAGACTTTATTCAAGTTCTTGAAATCCACACATAGTCTTATTTCCCCATTATTTTTCCTAACAGGAACCAAATTAGCTACCCATTTACAAAACCTCAGAGTCACAATTATTTTTGCATAAAATATCTTTTTAATCTCCTTTTCAATGATAGGTACTAGCTTTGGATTTATTCTCTTGAGCTTCTACCTAAAGGGTTTTTCCCCGGGCTTGATTGGGATAGTATGTTGTATAATGAAAGTGTCATATTCTTTGCAATCATCATAACTCCATGCAAACACATATGTGTATTTCTTCTTCAGGTTTACATATTCTTCCTTTTCTTTAGCAGGTAATTTCTTAGATAAATTTACAATTTTTGGGTCATCTTCAGTGCCAATATTTTTATTTTCCATAGCGTCTTCAACAAGCGTGACCTTAGGATCTTTGGCAATGTCATTTTGGTAAAAAAGAGTCTCAAAGGGGATCAAACCTCTGGGGATGTTATTACTTTTCAACTGGACTATATCCTTACCTCCCAAAGAGCCTTTTAGCTTCTCTGCTCTAGTGGTCTATTCTTCATTCCCCTCAACCTCTAGGAAATTCTCAGAGTCAACACCATCTTCACCTATGCGGGTATTCACAAACTCACCAGACAATTCCAAAAACCTTTAGATTTGCATATCATCTTCGAAAACATGGCAATATTTGGTGTTGTTAGGTATGGAGGGCATATTCATAATGTCTACTTTGTATTTTCTCTTACCTATGGTAGGAGTTTCAAATTTCCCAACTCCAATTTCCAGAGAGTCCACCACTATATTCTCAATGCTCATACCTAGGAATCACTTGGATCATGTGCTTAGTGAAATAATTCCCGAACATGTCCCATACCTCATTCTGATAAGCCCTCATTCTTGGATTCCTAGTCTAGTAGCTATCATTCACCTGATTCAATACAAGTTCTGAATCTCCAAAGATTTGGACCCTTTTAGCTCCCAAATCCTTCAATGCATTCAAACCAAGAAACAAAACCTCATATTATGCTACATTATTAGTACATTCAAAATCAAACTTGTAAGAATAAGCTTTAGTATCTCTAATGGGGGGAATTATGTACACACCTGCACCAGCACCTATTTTATCCACCGAGCCATCAAAATACATCTTCCACAGTCCTTCATATTTTTGCTTTCTTTCCAAAGCTTCTTGTTCATTTATCTATTTTTTATCCTTCTTACCTTTACTTGGCACAACAGTTTTTGAGTTACAAGGAGATATATCATTGAATAAAATAGATGACCCTAAGTCTATATTGATAGCATAAACATGATGAATATCAAGCTGAGCCTGACTTCTCACAACATAAGGAAATATTTTCTCACTATACAGCCTCTTGTTTTCATTATGAACAAGAATTGTTGCATAAGACATGTCCATTTGTAAGCTACCTTTAAGCTTTGAAGTCCAAGACCTCGACAACCAAATACCAAACTTGGGAGGAATATAAGCCACGACAACATCCATGACCATAGTTTTAGATGGTAACTTATTCAAGGATACCACCATGTCCTTTATCAAACCCAAACATTTAAATCTTTTAGAATCAAAGGAATACAGGTCTTTATAAGGCCTGGTAATCTCTAACCCCATACTTTCCACCACTCCCTTTGGCATCAAATTATTTGAAGCACCTGAATCCAACATAGCATTGTGCAACACCATGTCATGCACATTTAAACTCATGTAAAAGTGGGGTACTTCCTCATCTTCACTATCCACACTATCAATTTTAGATCCCAAGATAATAGTAGGATTGTCTTTTGTCAGTTCCAAGATATCTGGGCGAGCTTCTCCTTGATTTCTGATCATCTTCGTTATAGTTTTCATGTATTCCTGATTTCTTAGTAGTTCATTAAAAGGAATTGAAACCTTCAACTTAGCAAGTTCGCTTTGAATATTAAACATGGAAGAAATTTTGTCTAGCTCCACAAGTGTTGTTTGTTTCCGTTCCTTCACTTTATTAGTTCCATTTCCAATTTCTTTACACACAACATGCTCCTTTTGTTTTTCATTTCTTTTTTCTATGTTGGTCTGACTACTTGAATGCTGATTTGGATTTAACCCTCCTTTATTTATAGCAACATCTCTGCTCCTCAACTTGATCTTTCTGACATCATCTATAGCATGCATATATCCCTTATGATATTGTTCCAATTCCTACACCAGAGCATTATCATCCACTTGTGCAAACATATTATGTTCCTCTTCATTCAAATAGATTTTAGAATATAAATCACCAAAATGATGATTATCGTCTTCAATAGACTCTACATCGTCCTCAGCAGCTACATAGTTTTCAGGGAAAGGGGGTTTAACATGCTAATATTCTTAGTTCCTTGGATTTCTCACATCCCTTTGTCTATTTTGTTGGAGTGGGGGAGGGATCAGTCTTCTAAACCTAGGCTTTCTGATCTGAGGTTCATTCTATTCTCGGTTTACTGGATTAGCTTCCACAATTAGCCGATCCATTAACTTTCCCATTTCTTTTAGGATCATTTCGAATTTTACATCACTAGATGAAGAAGTAGAAGAGGCAGGGTGTATTTCTTCTCTACCTTTCGTCCTATCAACCTCCACTCTTGGTTTCATCTTTCCACATGTCATCATATTGGCCTCTACTTCTAGGGCATCCGTGAACATGGCAGGAAGAGTAGTTGATTTTCTTTTTGTCAACAATAATGCAAAATCATTATCAAAGGACTATTGGATACATTTATCCACCATGCACACTTAATTTGGTCCATTTGGCCTTGTTAAACCACTATCCTAAGTTTTATTGACTTAATTGGCATTAGAGGAGCACTGTATAACATCAACATGAGCACATCCATGCCTACCTTCAATCAAGGAGGCCAAGCTGACACTTTTGTCCTTGACCTTGTCATCAATAATGCCAATTTTGGCCTGGACAGTGCCCAACATCCTGTGTTTAGCGATTACGTTTATAGCCCCAGAGATGATACCAACCCTATTTTGAATATTTTACCCATTGGCTAGATCATTTGACAAGGCACTCAGAAAATCACCATCATGTTTTGCTGTCTCTACGAGTCTTATCTACATCTCTCCCAATACTATCAAAACCTTTTTCTTGGTCTCTGCCAAAGCATTTTCTTAATCTGTGATGAAATCTAGATAAGGTCTAAACTTTTTATCTTTTACAATGATTTGATCGCAGATAAAATGTCTAGCACCCTATAAGGTCATATTACTGATCACATTCTAGCCTAATTTGGCGTTTTGTTGTGTCAATTCTTGACATTTATCCTCTATATTTTCCTTTTCTTGTTCCTCTTTTTATTTTTTCTCCTCTAAATCCTTAATATGCTGCTTTAATTTAGTAAGCTTTGTATCTTTTAGGCCTATTTGGGACACAGCCTTAGAAAGAGAGCTGGTGTCTACTTCTCCAGCTACATTTGCTGGTTGAATTGCCATCTCTGTGCATTTTTCCTAAAGTTATTTTTCCTTTGTTGCTAGCATAGCCTTCAATTATTTTTCCCTCTCCTTTAGAAGTTTGGTATCCACTTCCCACTGCCTTTCCTTCTCCTCGAGCTTCAACAGTTTGGCCTTGCAATCTGTAAGCTCAGTGTTCAACGTATATTTCTCTTTTCCGAATTCAGCCAACTCATCTGTCCGAATGAGTTGGGTGGAAGGGATTTTCAACTTCCTTTTTAGTACATGGATCTCTTTTTCTTTCTCATCCAACAATATTTGAGCTATAGCTCCCTTATATGTTGGTCTGTCTATTTGTACTAATTCATTTTGCAAATTGTTAATTTGGATCTTGGGGGCCTTGTTTTCGACTCTTACCTTCCTCAAAAGGTCTACAATTTTTGTTTCACTTGATTCCATCTTAGATATATGTAGTGTGGATTTCAGTAATCTAGTATTCAAGATGTCACTGGTCTCTCTATTAAGGTTTATTATATCAGTAGTGGGAACCTTTTTTAGGTTCACATTAACCTCTAACACTTTGTTTCCTATTGTCAAGGCCAAGCTGAGGGTGTCTTTAGCATGATCCATCACAGTATTCAATGCCACATTTGAGTAGGGAAACTGTATCACTTCATTATACAGCTTTGTTGTCTCATTAAAATTTTTATCATCCCTTTCTTAGTAAGATTCCATCCAATCTTTTTTAGAGGCATGCTTGTTGGGAGTCTGTCCATCAAACACATACTCCTGGATCTACAACTTGGTTGTTTCGGGCTCTTCTTGTTTCTGCTTGTCTTCCACATTTTTCTTCTTCATTTTCCTCTTCGTATTGCTCCTCTTAACCTGCTCTAACTACTATTCTTGTTCTATTTTCTGCTTTTTGGGAATGCTAGAAATATCTACCTCATTAGTCTCCATGGGTTCTAAAAGTCCTCTTTTCATTGAACTCCCTGAATAACTGAGCAACGATGAGGCATTCCCAGCTATTGCAACTACTTTGGAAAACTCCCTTTGGGGAGAATTGTCCCATGGTAGGGGTGAGACAGAGCTTCGTCCTATGCTGATATCCATTATGGTAGAGTTAGGGAAATCATCCCAATTGGCCACTTCTCTAAGCCCGGGTATTTCAGTGTGCTCAAAAGGCTTACATTTGTGTTCCTTCCTCCTTTTGGAAATTACTTGATGTGGGTCATAATTTACAGCATGTTCTAGAGATAATTCCATTCCTTTGAGTAAGTTACCATCCAGTGGCAAAGCATCCCTACTCCTAATCGTGTATGGCCCCATCTCCCAGGGGAAAATAAGATTTGAGCTCTTCCTAGAATTCAAAAAGTGTTCTTCTTAAACAGTGATTATTTTCCTAATTAATTCCAAGGAGAAAACCCTAGCAGTTAGAAAGTATGGCAGGATGTAAGGTTGATGCACAAAACTGTATAACCTTATGATTGTTCCAAATTCTGTCAAGAACTAGTCTCCTATCATCTTGCTATGAGACACCTGCAGTATTTTCCTCATCTCAAGAAACACCCTGGGTAGCCTTTCTTGAAAGAAAAGGTTGTATATTTCGGCCATCAAATGGTTCAAGAATTTACAGTAGTCTTTGGCCATCTCACTAGTGATCTCTAGCTCAGGCACTTGTAAATGTTCTTTGTTATGAGCTAAAAACATTCTCAATAAAAAGGACTCGAATCTGAAAACTTTGGTGGCGTGGAAATTCGCTAAATAATAAAGAATGTTCTTGGCTAGAAATTTGTCAAATTTAATACAATAGGATTGAAATATTTACCTGGTATTTTAAGTTCGACATGACAGGTACTCAAAACAAAACAGTAGACTCAACAATGACTAGTTGACATAACCGTTAGTATCTAGACCTAGAAACTGACTGGCTAGGGCTATGCACCACTGATTTTCTTCATTAAATTGACTAAGGTCAATGCAGTAAGATAGACTAATGACTTCACCATTAGTTTTTGAACAAGCTATCAGGAAAGCTTCTCTATTTTTGACAGTAGACTCTCTGAAGAAATGTATGATGAGTCTCTTCTCAATATTTTTGGGATATTGGGACAAACTTGTCTAGGATGTGGAGGTTTTTACAGATGACATGAGCCTGAACTGAGCAGAGGATTTTGGATTTGGACCTATTCATAATGACCCCTTCGGTGGAAGAAAAATTGCATGCACACTACTCAACAAAACCGGGGCAATGGGGGGTTTGGTTAATAGAGAAAAAATGGAAAGAATATTTAAACACACCACAGGTATCACTACCCTAGTCCTTAAGGACTTCCAATTTACCCCTAGTAGCTTCACAGGTTCCCCCCACTAGAATGGTATCAAAATTCTCAGTGTTCTCATCCACGATACTTTCTTTTGTCGTTCAATGTGTGACCTTTGATTCTGCATTATTTCTTACATCTACCACTTCTATTTCTCCTACTTTTTCCATTTTCAAATAGCACTAAGGGAGTATCAAGGGCCTACCTTGTTTCTATGGAACAGTCTTCTGGTCTGTCCACACTGGTACTCTGTATGCAGTCAAGGCATTCGTCAATATTGAGACTCTAGAAGAGACAAACCTCTCCAACTCCACTTAGATCCTTTTATAGTTTTCTATACTGCTTAATCTCAATGCCTTTTCTATGCATCTTGCACCGTGGATCTTTCTCCTTGCAATCTGAGCCTTGGAGATGCGAGGTCCTTTATGCTAGAGTTTTCCTTACTACTAGTATGTGTATCTTAATTTGGGAAAATCGACCTCCGCCGTCAATCTACAAATTACCTTCATCGGGGTCATTCAAGTCTAAAAACTTTAATCATTCCACTGATTCATCCTTCCTTGATCTAGTGAGAAACTCTAGATTGCGGTATGTTTCTTATCCATCGATCAAGATCGACCTCTCCTCGCAACCATCGATCGGAGCAGACCCTACCACTTTTCATGATTTGAGATCCTGACCCCATCTGTGCTAGTTCAAATTACGAAATGAACCACAACCATAGATCTATCCCCGCCTTTGTCATGACCATTGATCTTTGCAACCAGTACCACTTTTCATGATTTGGAATCATGACTTTATCCATGCTAGCTCGGAACGTGAAATCATATATGGTCGTAGATCTGCTCATACTCTTATCTTTGTCGTTAGATGCCTCTATCCTTTAATCCATTTTGTGATTTGGAAAAGTGGTTTTGGTCGAGCATGTCTGCTGTGCAAAATGCTTCGATGCCATTGATATGTCTTTATATTAATCACAACCTTCCATTATGGATCCCATTTAACACACTCCACACATCCAATGACCATGCTTTAGCTTGCATCTTTGATTCGTGAAATTCCTTTCTACCATCAATCTTTATCATTTCGAATCATGGCTTTCAATTCATGCTATCCTTCACCTCATTCCTGGTGCCGCTTGTCCCAGAGGCAGAATGCTACTCCACAAATGCCTTCAGTACTGCTGCAAGCTCCGAGGATGTCTTCCCAATATTTTTCTAATAAGGTCTTTTCCCCACACATCTCCCATAATCAAAAATTTTAAATATGGTGTTAACAAGATGTTTAACCTATTTATAGACCATGGAAACATGTGGTTTGATTTTGTTGGATTATCAAAAATGAGAAGTCCATCAACTTCCAAATTTTCTGAAAGCCCTGTTTACAGGTGTCCTGCACATTTCATATTTATTATTATTTTTCTAACATTTTAAAAATTAAATTCTGATAATATTTGTATGTTTGAAATTACATGAATCTTCATTCACAGGTATTTACACACTTTGGAGATTGACAATAAGGTGGATATACTTGAAAATGAGAAGTTAAGAAAACACTTTAAAAATTCAAAATTATCAAATGTCCACTATGCCAATGTTTTCAAGCATGCAGCATTGGTTTGGTGTCACTCTATATTGACAAACTTGGTTTCGATTACACATGTGCCCTCAGAAAACCACAGTACTCAACCAACTACACAAGTTGCTGGGAGATCCACAGATTATGGACTTCAATTGATTGTTGACCTTCATACTAACGAATTGTTGAATATTTCATATGAATATTCAAATATGCAAAGAATATTGGGGGAAAAACTACATCCAATTCTATCTCACATGAGAAATGTGTCAGTTAAGTAAGTCCTCTAAGAGAATTTGGAGAGGACCACAGCCATATTACGTCATGCCTTCAATTTTATCGTGGAAGCTCTTCTAGGACACTTCCTAATGGGATAAATATGTATGCAATACCATCCTCATTGAATTTACAATGGTATTTTCCACTAAATTCCAATAGTGAACATGCTTCTAGTGTTTAAATTCTTGATCTAAGCACGCCCAAATAATTACTACTCTCGGCATACACATTAGTTCATGGTCGTTATTGCAACATTTTGGCAGTTGTCAAATATTGTGAAGACAATGCAAAGGTTGTTAACATGATGCCTAGAACTACCTCTTAACTAAGAAACTCACTCTATAAATAATACCAAGGCCTAAGTTTCTTTCTTTGCATGCAAAGATGGGAAACTTTATTTGGTAGGAAAAGAAGAGATATAAAAGTATTTTTGATGAGTTTCTTTTTAAGAAATTCATTTAAATTGAATGGGAAAACATGTTTACATCACTTTTATCATAAATTATATAGATCATTCTTAAGAGAGTCATTTTTACAGTCTCTTCACCTTCTCAGACATGTTCACTTTATTCCATCTCTTTTTCAAGTCTGTCATTTAAGCAGGGAAAGGAAAAAATGTAAATTTCAGTTTTTAAACAACTAGTTGGATTATGTTACATCGAAAGGAGGACAAGGTAGTTTTTGAACTTGGCTTGTGTTTGCATACATGTTTTTTTTCACTCATACATTTACCAGAAGCTACTTCAATACCAACATTTTATAAGCAACCCTTTTTGTATCCTTTTTCTATGGCAAGTGGAAAAGAGACAACAAGTTTTAAGGAACATGGAACATTTAAAGAAAATTACTTATAGGTCACTATGCATGGAATACATATTCAAAATGTTGATGGTTCTCCTCCTACAAGCACTTCTTCTTTTAATGTTCAATGCAGTATAATTTTGATGTATTATAAGATATTTAATTCCAACAAGCAATGGGATTTTTGTGCCAAGAGGCAGTGTACACCCCAGTATGGGGGAGATGTTGTCATGTAACATGTTATGTAATGTAACGTGATAAAAATAAAAAATACATATTGGCTCC
Organism: Pseudotsuga menziesii; assembly: GCA_001517045.1. Lineage (NCBI taxonomy): Eukaryota > Viridiplantae > Streptophyta > Pinopsida > Pinales > Pinaceae > Pseudotsuga > Pseudotsuga menziesii. The sequence continues at coordinate 179,522 of LPNX010773910.1, read as the reverse complement.
ATTACACTTGAAAAAATGCTCCATTACACTTTATATATCATCCTAGATCCATTCTAATACTGGATCTACCAAGTGCCAAGAGGGATTAAATCCTCAAGTTTTGCACTCTAAATATGGTTTGCATCTTGAGGGATTTGATCCCTCTTGGTGCTTGGTAGATCCAAAGTTGGGTGAGTGGTTTTGGACTATCTTTGTGATGTAGTATTTCTACTTTACAGTTCATTGTTTTTCTATTGAGATTTTCTTATTGGATTATGCAAGAGTGAACTTAACTAAGTGGGCCATTGAGTATGAAGAGCTTGTTGCTAAGGCTTTTCCATTGAGTATGAAGATCCTACTATTGAGGCTTTCAAGCTGCTAAGTATGGGTTAATTGAAGCTATTGGGTGAGCATATAAGTATGGCTTAGCAGCCAAGTACAAGTGAGATGGTTTAGCCATTGTAATAATTTGGAAAGTCATCGATGTACTAGATGATTTTCATGTAAAGTTATATGGAGATAGTTTTCGAGAAAACTCATATTTATTGTAATACTTGACATTCCATATAATATAATTTGTGGGGTTTAAAACTTATATGGTTGTACTTTATATAATTTATAAGTGTTGTAATTAACTAATTAATGTGACATTGCATAATTCACATGTGTATTAGATGATGATAAATAATGTATGATTCAATTTTTTAATTTAAACATAATATCATATTAAAAACTTATATTGATTAATAATGGACATCATTAAAACTACTAAAATATAATAACCACACATAAAATGACTAAAAATGAGTAAATTAGTGACCAATAAATGAGATTAATGACCAAAATTCGCATATAAAATGACAAAAAATTGAGAGATATGTGATCAAACAATTAGATATAAATGACCAAAATTCGCACATCAATGACCAAAAAGCAACTTTGGTGGATAATTTACGGTCTTTTATTATGCGACCAAATTTGGTCATATTCTAGTTTGTCATGTGCTCATTAATTTGGTCATATATTTGGTCATTGATTCAAATATATGACCAAATTAATGAAAAAATATATGACCAAATTAATGACTAACTGACAAGCTATAAATGACCAAAACAAAAATGACCAATTTTGGTCGCATAATAAAAGACCGTAAATTAGCCACCAGTGATTGCCAAACCGAAAGTGGTCATTCATATGTGGATTTTGGTCATTTTTTTGGTCACTAATATCTCATTTTCCACAAGTGCTACCTAGATTTCTTATTTTATATTTGAGATTTTATTTAGGTTCTTCCATCCATAGTGTCCTTTTGTGTGAGTGATGACTTTCTTCATCTCACAGACGGAGAAGAACCTTTTGAGCAATCCAATCATTTTACTAATTTATGTCTTCAGTATATCTTTTTGATATATACTTCTCTGTTATAGAATTTTGACTCTTTATAATAAGCCTTTTGGCTTTCATTTTGTGGCATGGGATTGTTTTGAATACCATACACATGTCCGTTCTACTTCGTTTTCGTGGGTCTTTTGTGGCAAGCTTCCTAGGACAAATATTAATGTGAAAATAGATGGAGCCCCAAAATAGTATTCTAGACTTCATATACCTTATTTATTTTACAGGGTTTAAAATAGGACTTCCATGCGTTCTTAAAATAACTTCCCTTCAGTAGTCTATTAAATTAAAGAATCTTGTTCTGATCAAAATTTTGCATCGATAAATTCCAATGAGAAGTTTTTGGATTAAAATATTTAGTAGTTTGTCCTGATTCCAATGTCCCCAAGCACAAAAATATTGAACTAGATTATTCTGGAAAAACAAAACAAATGAACTAAAGAAAATTACTGAACTAAAGCAAAAGCTGAAAAAAAATGACAAAAACAAGTAAATCAACAGAAAGAAAGTAAACACAACTAAAAGAAATCAGAAAGGAAAAAAGGAAAAGGTTTATTTATGTACAAAGATTTTTTAAGGTACTAGGTGAAATAAGGTTTGAGAACCAAACCATTAATAGGCATATTCTCTTCCCACCCCTACAAATCCTGTAATTTATAAGTCGAGGTGCCTAACTTTTCAGCAATATGAAATGAGCAACCCATAGGTGTTGAAACTTTGTATGTTTTCCCTTTTCATGATGCGGGTGATCCAACTTAAGAACCAAGTCTCCAACTTCAAAATTTCCCTTCCCGGACTTATGTTTATCAAACCACTTTTTGACAATTTCCTTTTGATGCTTAAATCTCTCTTTGTACTTGAGCCTAGACTCTTCAAGTTTCAGCAAGGTATTAATTTGAGTTTGTAAAACTTTGCTACTAGGCCCTCGTGAAGCTTGGGCTAACTGAGAGGATGGGAGTAAAATTTTTTGGGGTAGGATAGCCTCTTTTCCATATACCAGAGTATAAGGGGACACTCCTAAGGGATTCTTGGGGGTAACCCCTTTTTCCCACAATGCATTGGGAAGAGCTATGTGCCAACTTCTCTGATTTTCGATAACAATGTTCTTTAAGATTCTGAGAAGGTTTTTATTAGTTGATTTAGCAAAATCATTACCTTGTGGATAATAATTTGCAGAATAATGCAACTTAATTCCCTTTTCACTAGCAAATTCAGTTATCTTAATTGATGAAAAATAAGATGCGTTATCAAAGAGAAGTGAAATTGGAACCCCAAACCTGGTCATGAGATTTTCTTGCAAGAATTCAATGACCGCGTCCTTGCTCACTTTGCGTAATGGAATTTCTTCTACCCATCTCATGAATTAATCAATAGCTGTAAGGATATATTTGTGTTGTAATGAAGAATTAGGATTAATTTCTCCAATGGTGTCAATACCTCATTGCTTGAATGGCTCTGAAATAATAACCGGTTGCAAAGGTCTAGCCACTTTTGCTAGTCTTCAACCACTTCTCTCACATATGTCACACTTTCTTACATAGGCATGAGAATCCTTAAATAATGTGGGCCGGTAATATCGAGCTCTAAGAAACTTGTGGGTAGTAGTATCTCCTGAAAAATGTCCTCTGGCAGGACTATCATGCAATTCTTTGGCCACTTTAGAGGTATCCTCTTATTTGAAGCATCTCAGAAATACGATGTCACAGTTCTTCCTAAAAATAACTCCATCAATTATTTGGTAAGAGTTTTACTTTAACCAAAGCGCTCTACTTTGTTTAGAATTTCAATGTTCTAGTAGATATCCTTGTTGGAGGTAATGTACCAGATCTCTGTACCAAGATTCAGTAGTTGTAAATATATGACATATATCAATCATATGCAATTCTACTTTATTTTCCCAATCATCATCTTCATTAGTATGACTTTCAGCCATTAACTTACATGGCCCTTGTCCTTTGATAATGGTGGCTGGTTTGAATTCCAAGTCATATTCCTGTAACGCTATCACCTAATTCCCTGTTTGTTCACCCAATTATTTTTGTACAAAAAGGGTTCGAACAGACCGATAAGGTACAATTACCTTGGTTCTATTTTTGAGAATGTAAGGCCTGAATTATTTCACTGCTTTAAATACTGCATACACATGTTTGTCAATGGAAGGGTAGTTCAATTAAGCACATTGTAACCCAGTGCTCATAAATGATATGGGGTACTTATCTCCCATTTCTTCCCTTTGTGCGAGCACAGCTATGAGTGATTTATCATAGGGAAAGGTGTACAAAATAAAATCCTTTTCAAAATCGGTACTTTTAAGAGAAGGTGCGTGAGCTATTGCTTCTTTGATGTTGTTAAAGACACCCTTCTCTGTATCAGTCCATTTAAATTGTACACTCTGCTTTACCATTTGTTGCAAAGGTTTTACTATCTGTGCAAAGTTAGGGACAAACCTTCAAACAAAATTTATAGTACCCATGAATGATTGCATACCCTTTTTGTTGTGGGGTAAGGGAATCTGAGATATGGCTTTTGTTCTCTCTGGGTCTATGGATATTCCCTTCTTATATATAATATGCCTAACTATTTTCCTTCCAATACTGTGAAGATACTTTTCTTAGGATTTAAAGACATGCCGTATTTTCTACAGTGATAAAAAAATTGTTTCAAATGAAAGACATGATCTTCTCTCTTATTAGAGAAAAATGTTACATCATCTAGATAAACTACCACACTGTGGCCAATTAAACCCCGGAAAATCTATATCCATTGCCCTTTGAAAAGTGGCTCCATCATTGATGAGCCTGAATGGATTTCTTCTATACGCAAATGTTCCCCACTTTGTTCAAGATGTGGTTTTCATCCTGTCTTGCTTAGATACCAACACTTTGTTGTATCCTGAAAAAACCCATATAATAGGGAGAACAGTTCAAAACATGAGACCATTTATAGGATTTGTCCCATAGCTAGAACTGGGTAATTAACTTTATCTAAAGCTCAGTTCATATTTCTAAAATCTACACTTAATCTTATCTCGCCATATTTCTTCCTTACAGGAACCAAATTTGCCACCCACTCTGAATGCCTGACTTTGAAAATGATCTTTGCATCAAGTAACTTCTTTAATTCATTTTGTATTAAAGGTTCCATCTTGGGATGCATTTTTCTTAGCTGTTGTTGTAATGGTTTCACACCTGATTTAATATGAATGATATGTTGGATGATGCGAGTATCATAGGTCTTTAAATATTCATATGTCTAAGAAAAACCATCCTTGTATTGTTGAAATAAACTGATAAATCTTTTTCTTTCTCCTGGTGAACAACATTTTCTCAAGTTTACATACTTTGGTTTAGCCTCTGTCCCAAGATTAAATTGTTTATATTGCATAGATGAACTATTTGTTTTGACATTGGAAAGATTTCTGAACTTGTTGTTTAGATCAAACATCCCTTCTAGCATTCTCACTCCTTTAGGAATGAAGTTTCCACTTTGAAGATTAGCTTGATTCTCTTCATCATCAGTCACTGAATCCTTGAAAGTTTCAACATTAGTTAGAAAATATAAGATTTGATGATCATGATCAAACACTCCCAAGTTTGTAACATTGTCTGGTATTGGTGGTCTGAAAATGAGTTCAATAGAACATTTGTTATTAGTGAGTACTAATCTTACAGCAACAACAACTAAAAAATCAGTTGCAACATTTTGCATTCTAGGAATTGAGCTTATATTAAAAGCATTGAACTTTGTTATCATATCCCAGACCTCATTTTGATAGCCTTTTAAATGTGGTGAAAAACAATGAATTGTATTTCTAATTTGTCTGACAACTACATCAGAATCACCAAATACTTTTAAATTCTTAACCTTAAGCTCAATGGATTTTTTTCGGCCTTGGACTAGAGCTTCATATTCAGCTATGTTATTCGTGCATTCAAACTCTAGTCCACAAGAGAGAAAAATTTTGTTCTTTTCAGGATCAATCAGGACACAACTTGCTCTTAATCCCTCTTGTATTTTGGAACTGTCAAAATATAAAAGCCAAAATCTATCTTCTAAATCTACTGAATTAGTGTTTCCTTTATGTTATAAACTAAACTAACTATATTACAATCAATATCATCAGTCCATGAAAAATGAAGGAGTTTGAACTGTGTGTTTGACTCATGACTGACTTCATTAGCTTGATAATTTCTAGGTTAAATTTCTAAAAAATAGTTACCCAAGATCGAGGATGAGAAATTTATAGGCTCATTTTTCCCTTCTAGTTGAGTCACATTGTGTTTCATGTGTGGTTCTCTCAATACTTTAACCTAGTTTTGACTATTATTAAATGGTAACAACATGTGAGACCAATCGATTGTGAAATACCCATTCAGTTTTGCCGACCAGGCCCTACTCAAAATCAAACCATAGGCCTCTTGTATATCTACCACCATAATGTCTATAAACTAGCAAATTCTATCATCTGCACATAACCAAATCAACACATTTTTCATTTCTCCTGTTACCTTGATTGCATATCTGTCCAACTGAATGAACTTACATGAGGATGGAGTAGGCTGACCATTACTCTTTTTACATATTGATAGTGGCATGACATTAGATGAAGCCCCTGAATCCACCAAACAATTATGCACATTGTGGTTGAAAATCTCAAAAGACAATAAGAAAGGAAAAGTTTGAGATTTAGACTTTATTTCAATGCTAGCTTCATTAATTTATTTATCAAATTGACTGTTAGCTTGAGAAACACTAGGTTGAGGGTAAAAAGCCTCCAGGAGCTTCTTTCTTTACTGGGGTAAATTACACAATTCAAACAAAGAGATATTCACTTTTGTTTTCTTGATGTCTTCTACTATGTCATACCCCATATCAGAACTTACCAGATCTTTCTTACTAATTTTTGTTTTATTTTCCACAATATTTACAAGTGTACTGACTACTGGAACCTTATCTTTTTTATTGACCAGATCATACTTAGATGTTGTTTGAGTATTACTGTTAATATTATTCATATTCTCTTGTATCTTCCTAATCTTAGGTAGTATTGATCTATTATCCATCATTGCTCATTTAATTCTGGTTAAAACATTTACTGATGAGAGTTGGATTTCTTCATCAGGTTCCTCCTCACTTATTTCTAGTGTAGGTGCATAGTCCCATAAGACCATTGTGGTTTCGTGTGTTTCTTCTGGTTCATTCGTTTTTTCTTCTTCTAGCTCAAGCTCTGTTATTTGAGCATCTAATATTTGATTCATAACCAGAGTCATTGAGTTAATCCATTGTGGGAAACTCTTTTCAGAAATAGGTTCTTGATGAAAAGTACATAAATGATCCATTCCTACTTCATTAAAATTCAAAATAGAAGAATTATACACCGGTGGTTGAGATGTTCCACTTTCTTCTCTTTTCTTGAAATAAGGTTTAAATTGTTTTTTCAATGGACTAACTTCTTTTTGCTTTTCGAGATCTACAATCTTGTTTGATAACTTTTGTACCATCTTAACTATGTTTTCCAATTCACTTGAATGTTCCTCTTTAGGTTTGGTTAGCAACAATGGTTTTTTACTTCTAAAAGTCTTTACCTATGGTTTCGTGGTGTGTTTTTTTATGCTTTCAAGTTCAGCTTCTAATTTATTAGATTCCTCATAAGTTTACACCAAATAAGGCTTTACTAACCTCTTGAAAAACATTGCTATGCTGGGACAAAGTGTTGAAGTGTAATATTTTATTAAAGTTTCTTCAGCGGGATTTATTCTAGCACTGAAATTATTCATATGAGCAACAAACCTTTGGTTAAAGTCTTGCACTTTTTCCTTCCTATCCATCCTCAGAGATAACAATTATTTCATGAGTGGCAGTGGTTCATTGACTGCCAAACTTTTTTTTAAACAAACTTTCAAAAGTATTCCAATTTGTTATTGAATTTGATTGTAAACTGAAATACCAAGCAATGGACCTAGTTTCAAAGGTATGTGGAAAAAAATTGCATACCACATCTTTGTGTTCCACTGCAAAGAGTTCCAATGCCATATAGAAACTTTGCAGGTGGTCATCTACTGAAATTCCTTTTCCAGGATCAAACTTAGGTAATTCCTTTTTAGGATTTTGAGGCAAAGCATGCAAAGAAGCACCCAGGTTGAGTGGTGTTCTGGCTCTCCAAGATGGTGGTGGATTAGTATTTATAGGTTGATTATCATTTGGGGGTACATTTCCAGCCATGATTCTACAAGTAGTCTGTGGTGGAGACTAAACAAGTGACTATAATGGAGACTGGAAAATAGGGGAATCTAGTCCCAACTGATTACGCGGTTGAAAAATATCTTGTATGGACAAATTCACCAATTCTTCCAAATTTCCCACCAAAATCAAATCTTCAGTGTAAGTAGGTACTCTCTCGGAAGCCTACCTTCTAAGTAATTCAGGGATTGTTTTCAATCCTCCAAGATTCTTTACATAAGACCTTTTGTGTCTCCTTAAGTGGTTAACTACTTCAAAAGGAATAGGGTAGAGTCGTTATGGAACTTCTACTTCAGGGTCTACTCTTTCTTCAGAAATGAAATCTTTAGGAAACCTAGTTTCAGAGTTATCACCAGTGGAATAGTTTCTAGTAAACATATTTCCTCTGCCAGCCATGCATTGGAGGCCCTCCTTATAGTGCCAAAATGGTTGATTCCTGGAAAATCCCAGGTACCGATAGTAGGTATTCTCCCCAATAACTGTTCCCAATTAGATAGTTTACTGTTTGGTATGGGGAATGCATCTGGTTAGAGGCCTGACTACCGTAGAGTTAAATGAATGTTTTAAATATGATTTACCGGTTGCAGCTCCATCCATTGTTTGTGTATTTTATATATTAAGGGATGAAATGCAAGTGACTATACTAAATGCATGTTATTTCCAAAACAAGAACCTCCCAAGTGAGAACACAAGTGAGTTGCGCAGGGTCTTACCTCTCGCCTTACATGAATGAAATTCTCCTCAATCATCCAAAGAGAAAAAAAATAAACTATCCTACCTATACCCATGGGAGAAGAGATTAAAATTGATGAGTAATATACTATAATGTTGCTAGTGGAATCTTACAGGTAGCTATTCCAATTATACATACATAATTACAACAGAAAATATAAACAAAGATAGATATGTTCTATTAACACATTCATTACTCATTTATGCACAATATTTCTAACAAAAAGTAAAATCATTCATAAACTGCGGAATTGATTCAACAAGTTTGAACGATCTCACAGTTGTGTAGCAGGCTAAAACATAAATAGTTCAATATTTAGCAATTCACACAATCCATTTGGAAACTCCTATAGTCCTTCCTCCAGCAAAATTTTCTCATCTTTATTCATAAAACAAGTACTTCTCATACAAATATCTTCAGCATAGATGCGCTAGAAAAAGTCCCCTATGATCTCTACTCTACCCCTATTTATACCTTTACATTATACCGCTACCTTTTGGGTTTCTTTGACTCTTCGATTTACAAAATTCTTCCTCTAGTGTACCACACTAGGAAAATAGAAATAAGATAAAGATTAAAATAATTTACATAAATTTTCCACATGGAGATCAAATAAATTCCTAGGTGGGTCCAACTGGTTTCTTAATAAAAACGCCCCATGCACCAGCTTCTTCATTGATGACTCGATATTCAGCTGGATGTAGAAATAGTGTAGTTACTTCATGCTTATCTAACTGGGATTCTATCTCTTTCACCTTTGGTGAGGTCTGCATCATCAACTCCTCAAAGTGATTTTTATGAACCAAAGCTTGCACAACCTAGATTCCGATTTCTTCCTCAACAATGCTTTCGATCTTTTGAATGCTTTGCTCGTCTTTCTGCAACTTGTCTTGGAGATTCTTCAAATGTTCATCTTTTTCTAGAAAATCCTGAACCTAGGTTGTTGTTGAAGCTTGACATATATTGTGTGTCGTGCACTTTTTCTTGTAGAATTACTTACACTTTTCCACAGTATTTTCAATTATTGTGTTCAATCTTACTGCTTCCTTGCTGCCGAAATCCAAGAGTTCCAACTCCATCCTCAATCCTCCTATAGTCTTTTGGGGCATGTTGTCAGGAAAAACTAAATTGGTTCTAATCCAAGCTAGCTGACTTTGCACAAGTTCTACGAATTCTGATAACCATTTCCTGAACTCCGATGAGTCATTTACTATTTCCTTCAGTCTGGCCTCTATTTGCTTAATCTTATATATTTCTTCCACCAATTTTAATTGAACCTGGTTTATTTTCCTTTGCAACAAATAGGCTTGACTGTGGAATGGAGTAATATCGAGCCGCTTTTTGTTAGTTGTCTTGAGTTGTTTCTCTAGCAGGTTGTTCTGATCGCTTGTTGGTTGCGGATTTCTACGTTTCCAATTCTGAAACCTTACTTTCAATATCTCTCTTTTCTCCCTCGGTGATTGCAACTGACAATATTAGTGCATCCTTGTCCGATTTCAAAACTTGATATTCCTTCTTGAGTCTCTCAAACTATGAGAAAGTATCGTCATGTTTTCTTTTTAATTATTGTCCCTCTCCTCTTTCTTTTCTTAGAGTCTCCTTAATCTAGGACATTCTTTCTTCGTAATTCCCAACATCCTCTACCAGCTTATTGACATTATATGCATTAGCTTTTTCTGTTGATATGCTCACCATTGAAAGGAGTTGAGGGTCTTCATTTGTCCCTTGCATGACTGTCTTTTCGGTCACCATGACTTATATAGGTTGATCACCTACTTTCAACCTCTTCTCTGACCTTATTACAATTCTTTTCGTATTCTTTCAAAGAAAATTGTGTCTAAGTTATCCAAGGCATGTTTATGAGATGGGATGAATGGTACCAATCCAAGCTCTACCGGGGGAACTGGTCTTCCTCCCATTGTGCTACCCGATGGGACAAAAGAATCAACTGGATTTTCATGGGCTTGGTCCTGCTCCAAATTCTCTTTGTCCTGGTCTTCCTGCTCTTTTATTTTAAGTTCTTTATCTGCCTTCTCTACCTCTTCCCTTGTTTTGTCATTTGATTCCTTTTGCATCCTTTCTTCTTCTTCCCTTTTCCTTTGGGATTCTTCATCTTTATTCCTTTGTTCTTCTTCTTTCTTTCTGCCTTTGTGCCTCCTCAGCTATTAATTTCTCTACTTCTTTAAATAACCTTCTGGATTCTTCTTCTTTCTTCTTGGCAACTTATTCTTTATGTTTTTGTTGTTCATAGGTGCCACTGCTGCTGCCTTTACCTCTGGTGGTCGTGATTTTCTTCCAGAATCATTTTTTCAACGGGTTAATGTTACATGCATTTCGGTATATCTGCTCATCCTCGTTAAAGTGATTAGAGTATTCAAAATTTACCCCTACAGATGCACAGTATTTTGAAACTTTGTCCCATGAGTTGTTTCTATGGAATATTTTCTCTCCAAAATTGAAATTTTCTAGTTCTCTTACAAAATCCAGGGCACTCTTCACCTTAGTAAATTTATAACTGCCAATGCAAAATGGTAGTGGTGGGTAGACAACTTTCTTCATATCAAATAGGAAGTTCACAACACTGTCTATGTACAACTATATTACCACCTCTTTATGGATGACATAATTAGTTGCATATATTGGAAGTAGTGAAGGGGCCTTGGATCCTCCATACATCCTCAAATACAAAAATTCCTTGGAGAAATAGTAATCTCCATATTCACTTATTGTCTCTAGTTCTCCTTCGAACATGCAATTGCATTCTTTCTGAAAAATCATCACATATAGTGGAAACATAAAATATTTAGAGATAGTATTGTAAGAGCTAAAATACTTGTGTGCCCACTATATCTGATACCCAGAGTACACAGGGGTCCTAGAAGGATCCCAATCACAATTCAACTTTGGTAATGGGTGCATACATAAGATACAATCAATAAAAAAGGAGCTCATGTAGAACTTATATTTCCTTTGGGTCGGACCTCCTTTGAGTCGATACGAGGTGTGCAAATTGGCAGTCTCGTATTCTCTTGAGGATTTATGGTAAAACTGCTTCACAGATATCATCATTCATTTAGCACGATCAAACACATCCAAATCCAGATCCCCTACCCTTTTATTTGTTATATGTACCGGGGGTGTTGGTAGCTTGCAAGATTTAGAAATGTATGCAGGGCTGAAGGAAGCAAAAGGTTTTTTTTTTTTTGATACGATCATAGTAGTTGCATCTACCCGAGGTAGGATCTAGCTGATCACCTCAGCACGGGCGAAAATCCTAGGGCGTGTAGCTACCTTTGTGATGGCAGATCTTTTTATTTTTACATACAATGGTATGTCCTCTAAGCATGAATCTGGAATGGTCTTGTCTTTGATCATTTGTTAAATATGTCACCATTTGAATTCTAGTTCCACCCATGTGATGGCTTTTGTGTCCTCATAAATAATTTCCATTCTTGGTAACATACCCATGTCCAAATCTTCTCCAGTGACCTTAGCTTTTTTTCCCCTTTCTTAGGCATGGTGTTGTATGAGGACTGACGTTGTAATATAAACATATCAAGACATGTCTTAGAGTTACTGTGATCAAAATCATGCATGCATCATCAATAGAATACACTGAGATGCATAACTATCATTAAGGTAAATAAAACCTAGAAAACAACATATAAGAGTGTCTTCAACAAGAAGTTGTATTTACCGACTCATCTTTAAACATTTAGAAGGCCCTGTGACACAAAACAAAGTTGATTCAGCTACTCCCCCCCAAAAAAATAGAAGGTGAAAAATATGTCACAACCGGATCAGTTCAAAAGAAAGCTCAACATGCTGCCACAGGGTTTAGACTCCAGGTTCTAAAAATCAAACACCCCAGATGGGTAGGATCAAGATCAACCTTACTAGGTTTTCTTACTGGGTCGACTCAAACACTTTACTCAAAAAAGGAGCACGGCAGGGATTTTCCTCGTGGGAGCTGATGAAAAACCCTATGCCATCTTTGCAAACTAGGGCAACTCATGAAAAACCATAGTCTGTCTTCACAGCCCAAGGATCCTCTTGAAAAACTTACGTCGTCCAATGGTGCTACCTGTTGACACCTCTAACTTGCAGAGGGTCGAAGAGACCATGGTAAAGAGAAATAATGGTTGCTTGAAACTTTGGTTAATATATGATGGTGTGAAAGTGTGATAAAGGGTGCATAAGCAATAAAATTATCACATGATCCAATGGTGTAGAACGAGGGAGTGAAGATCGATGGTTTGTAACATATCCGCTCTATGAAGATGCACGACAGATAAGGACATGCGGAGATACTTAAACAAGATGCAGAGATTAGCGGTCATAAAGCTAAGTCACCAAAATCTACGATCAATATGAAGTTCGCTCCGTAAAATTGCACATTCATTAAAACGAAAGAGCTCAGCGGAATGGGTACGTGGAGGCTTATCCAATGGCTAAAAAATAAAGTGAAAATGCATCGACGACCATCATCAGATCCGGAGGATGGAGTTGCGCGATGGTTGGAAAAGAAAAGTGGTAGAGGAATTGAAACCACGGCACACATGGCAGTTTGTGGTACATTCCGCGGGGAAAAGCAGTTTGAGGGAAACTGCTAAAGGGGGCCTCTGGAATGGGATTCTATATAAGTGGGGTTGACTTGCTTGAGGAATCATTTTTTATTGTACTAGGATGAATGAAAAGGACTGCTTACCACCTTCCACAGTCAGCCTCGAGTATATGTTGTTACAGTAATAGGTAAGTCCTAAATAATCAAGAATTATCTGCAGAATAATCGTTGCTTTTCTATATTATGGATAAAGAGAAAGGTTTGCTAGGGTTTAACCGAATTCTGGATGAGAAAGAAGAGTGCCTGGTTGATAGAGATAAAGGAGTCTATGATCCATTCTTGTCTATGGGAAGTGTATCTGTTATCAAAGAAAGATTATGGCGATACAATTCACAGGGAAATGACATTTTAAATGTTTGTAAATCATTTCTCTATCATTTTTCCATTGAGCAGACCTTACATTTTCCCGAGTTTGCCGAATGGTGTGCAGTTAATTATTCATCCTCTGAGAGAGTTGTTGTAAGTCATTCTACATCTAGGATACTATGTAAAATTGATGCAAAGGCTATACGTGAAATCTTGAATTTGCCCAATAATTATCCCAATAGTCGTGAGCCTGTAAATGAGTCTATTCTAGCTGAAGTGTACCGGAATTGTGAAATTGAAGTTCAATGTAAATTCTTGTCTAGCATTCTTAACGAAGATCAGTCACTGGAAGGTCTCTTTTTCCCATATCATGTTCACATTTTCAGGGAGGAAGTTCAATGGGTTATGTCTTTGGTATGTCAAGTCTTAGGTTTAGATGATGACTGTCATGTCAACGAAGTCATCTTGGGCTTCTTATTTAAAATGAGTTCAATTATTTCTAAGTCTCAGTCAATTCATGTCTTCAGTTTAGACGAATATCTAGTAGAAGTTATACATCTCCAATTGGTTGAGTTTTCAAAAGTCAGGTTTTTCAAGTTTCAGTCATATCTGCTGAACATGTTACTATGTTCGAATGTAACTGAATTATAGTTCTTGAGTACTATATTTTCTTCAGATTTTCCCAAGCAAATCAATATGTTTGAATTTGCAAATTCTATCATGTCAGAAATATATAAGATTCTATTTGATGAAGTGTTACCTTGAGTATTGGAAGAAATGAAGAGTATGATGCAATCCTCACCCGAGGATAGGATTGGAGATTGGTTATTGTATAAGGACTTCATAGTTTTGAGAATATATGGTTTTACTGGAGAGCCTTATAGGCTGTCTGCTTTCCTTACTCCCAGGATTTTTGCATTGGAATATATGAGATAGAGATTGCATGCAGAAGAAGAACATTTTGGGGCTTTCAAGAAACCTTCCAATATCAAGTTCCCTCTTAAAGTTGGTTCTTTCATTTTTAAAAACAAGGGTGCTCTGGTGTTTGTAGAGAAATTATTGAAAAGCATGGATTTCCAAAGAGAACAAAGGGTAAATGATGACCCTTACCATATAATTTCTCTAAGAAAACAAGCAAATGAAAACAAGCCATTTGACCATCAGGTTGTTGAAGGTCTGAATGAAATAGCCAATTTGTTTTACTTTGTGGAAATTCCAGGATCCGATGAAAATACAAGTAGTAGATCAGTTGCAGCATCTCAAATGCCAGATAGTTCGAATATTTTGATCAAAAGAAGTCTTTCTAAAATTGAAAGTATGGAAATAGATGAGGACATATCATGTAAGAAAGCCAAATTGTATCAAGATGATAAAATTCTAAGAGAAGTAATTTCAGGTGAATTGAAAAGAGTTGCTTTAGTTCCCAAGAAATCTGTACAAGTGAATCAATTTTATTTTGAAAGTGTAGATAATACAGAATCAGGCCTAGTTTTTAAGTCTAAATAAGAGCTCATGACTAGTTATATGGAAAACCAAAGACAGTCTATAGAAGAAATAGGGAATCTACTCCCACGGGTGAGAAGTCTAAATAATCCAAAGACTTCCTTGGTTTCTACTCAGGATGTAGAAAAGAATACTTTAAAATTGGCCATATTAAGTGATGAGAAAGTGTCAGAAATGGAAGTGAGATTAGACAAAATCAGTGTACCAGATAAAATACAGTTACATAAACAAACGAGAGATATTATTTATTCAGATTTATTGCATGCTATGGTAAAAATTAACAAGTTACAAGTTTTGGTTGACAAATTGGAATTCCAATTAAAACATGAGAAGTTTTAGAATAAGGCCAATTCCATTCAAATAAAAAATTTGCAAGCCGATATCGTAAGCTCAGGAGATGAAACAGGTAGCACCCAGGAATTCATAAGACTTTTAGAAGAAAAAGACAACGCCCTCCAGGTACTGAAGAAGAGATTGAAAATCCCAAGCACAGAACATGTTCAGTCATCAGAATTATTAGCATTACAGCAGGAGAAAGACAGGATTCATCAGGATATGATGGAGTATAAAGGAAAGACTATGAAATTACAAGAAGAAAAAGATAAGTGGGAGGCGGAATGAAATGAGTTAATAGCACAAATTTCATGGCTGAAAAAGGACCAAAATGAAGAAAAAGAAATTATGGAGGAACTAATGAGCCAAAATCCTGCTGATGAAGATTTAACTATTGTAAATATTGAAAAATATTTAAATGATTTTTCTGCTGATGATTTATTAGTGCCCATGTCCCAAGTCAGTTTGAAGGATGAAGAGATAAAAGAGCTAAAAGAGGAAAATGAGAAAATAAAATCTGAGCTAGCCAAAATGACTGAAAGCAAGAATAAGATATTACAGGATAAAGGTCAATTATAGAAGAAGCTTAATGAATTGAAAGAAAGGAACACGGGAAAGGGTCCTCTCCAGGGAGCTAAACACATAATCTGGGATACGTTGTCTGTGGAAATTACTAAGTTTAGGCATTATGTGAACTTCATTGATGATCAAAATACATTGGTCAATTTAGCTAATCAAAGACTGAAACTAGTAAATGAGACTATGGAGAGGAAACCCCTTGGCACAGCTCAGAATGCATTAAATTTCTTAAATTCATTAACATATCAAAAATTACAAGATATAGGAGTCAAAGATAGAGTGGCAATGGTACTGTGGTCAAAAAGTTTTATTCATAAACATCATCTTATGAAGACAGTATGAGACAAGGCTGATGAGATGACCTCATGAATTCATGATTTCAGGCATGCTTTTAAAGAATTATCCGAAGATGGCCTTCCTTCCTTCTGGGATGAAGAGGGATGACTATTTTCTCAAGAACATTATCACAACTTGCTGGTGCAAATCCGTATGGACCACTCTAAATTTGATGATTTGGTAAAGGGGCTAACGGGAAAAGTCATCGTAGATAAGCTAACAGAAGATTTTGAGATATTGCAGAAATTTCTGATCGTCAGAGGAGGGTTGCCTACTGTCTCTTATGAAGCTTACATGGATCTGGAGGTCTCTATTTGGGAAATGATTGAGTACGAAATCCCAAGCGCGAAACAATGGAGAGCCATAGAAAGATTTGGAAAAACAAAGTATATTCTTCATTCATGAAGACAGGTGTCGCGCGCTATGGAGGTACTTGGTCGGGCCTTGTTACCGAGTTGATTTTAATTAAATGATTTGTTAGGATCGAAGCAAGTAGTTTATTCCTAGTAGTTAGGAATATCGTTACAAGACTTTTATTAAGTAGATTATTCAGTTATAAATCTTCTTGGAAGAAGAAATCATTTTATGTATATAATTGTGTTTACTTTATGTAATGGGGGTTGGAACCCATCTTGTTGATGAATGTTTCTTGAAGACATATATTTTTGAATAACAAAGCTACATGCGTGTGGATTATCAAACATTCTTGTGTTCTTTATATTACAGTCTGTATTTCTCCTCCTTTGTAATTGTTTTTTCCAGTGTTACACTCCATTTTGTTTTCTTCGTATCTGAAACATAGTATTGAATGGTTTGAATTCATATTGGTTATGCTCTGATCATTGTCTCAGATATTATATAAATGTTTCTACTAAAGTTAATATAGAACTCATCTTTTGATGCTCTGTATTAATGGACTGTTCATTATTTTTTCTGTTCCACTTGAACTAAATGAACAACTGTGATTGAGTGGTTATCTTGCCTTTGATAAAATCTCATGCATATGTGTTTGTGATATCTTTATGTATATGTGAATCCATTGCCCAATGATTATGTGTATTGTTTCAACCATCTGTATAGTTTTCAAGTGTTGATTTATATCTGGCCTTGTTAAATCTATATTTGAGAGATCCCTCTCTGGAAAGAAAATCCAGTTTCTTTTTGAAGTGGTTTTTGCTGTTACCTTTGGAATTTACCTTTGCAACCTGGGTACATTCTGAGTGTTAACAAATTGGTGCCGTTTCCGGGGACGAAAGTGCAAATCTTCCCTTAGGAGAATGAAAAAACGTGAAGAAAGATTTATGTGGGAAAACAGGAATTTTTATCAGTAGAAAAGGTTGTATATTTTCCCTGGCGATTCCATTGTAAATCTTTTCAAATCTTAAGGAGTCATTTTGGATTCAAGAAGACACACACAAGGTAATTCTGACACTGAAGTCTTAAAAAGTTTGGAAGATCCGGAAAGGTTATTTAAGAAAAAAGATAAAGAAAAGATAGGTTTTCCTTTGTTTGGTGCATCATCTTCTCAAGATTCTCCTATTGATCTAGAATGGGAAGTTAATGTTGGAAAGAGTTTGTTGAAAACTAAATCCGAGTCTGATCTTAAGAATACTGAGTTTAATTCTCATAGATTAGAATCTTATTTGCTGGATTCCCTCTGGAGAGATTTAGAACAGACTATGAAAGTTGAAACATTTGCCTCTCAAAATACTCAAAAGTCTTCAGTTCCTTTGAACCCACCTAGACCAATGGCAGCCAAATTTGCTCCCTTGCGTTTGCCTACTTTATTACATGACCTTCCTCAGAATTATTCCCAAAGAATTTCTCTATTTGATGGAGAAGGTGACATAACCGCAAAGCAACATGTGGCTAGGTTTGAAGATTCCGTTGACTTGGAAGAAGTTGATTATGTAGATGTTAAAATGCGGTTATTTGCTCAAAGTTTATCAGGTGAGGCAAAGAAATGGTTTAAATATTTGCTAGATGGGTCTATATTGAATTTTTAGGCTTTCCAGAATGCATTTCTAGATAGATGGGATGATAAACAGAATCCTTTATAGCTCTTGTCTCAGTATAACAGTCTCAAAAAAGGGGGTTTCAAATCTGTTCATGAATTTTCAAGCAAGTTCATGAGGGTTTATAATTCTATTCTGGAAGACATAAAAACTTCTATAGCCGCTGCTAAACTACATTATGCTGGATCCTTTGATAATTATTTTGCATTTTCATTAAGGCAGAGAAAATCAGCAACTCTTGCTGCAATGTTTACAGATGCTTTAGAAGTGGAAGCGAATATGATGGCAAGTGGAAAAATGAAACACAGAGATATTGATAGGAGGAAAAAGGAAGAAAATTTTCCTTCTACTTCTTCTTCTAGTAATGATCTCAAATTTGAAATTATGTTGAAGACGATGGAAAAGTTGATAGACAGATTAACTATGGATAATAGGATGTTCAATAGAGAACAAGTCGATCCTCAAATAAGGAACCCTAATTTTAGAAGACCAAATCCTCCTGTTCTTCCACAAAACAGGCATAGAGACATGAGAAACCAAAGAAATCAAGAAGAACAGCAAGTTCAACCACTGTTTCCTGAGAATTATGTTGCCGATGAAGAAGACCCTACTGAAAATGAAATTCATCTTTTTGGAGAACTAAATTCAGAGATATATCTTACTGGAGAAGAACATAACATGTTTGAGCAGGAAGGTGGAAATGAGGAGTTTGAAAGGGAGATAGAACAGTATCAAAGGGGTTTTACATGCTATGGATGATGTGCAGAGGAAAATCAGATAGAGAAACAAGGAAGTTTTTATAAATAGGGGGAAGGCGAATCCAAATCAACCTTCCACTAGTTCCCTAAATGTAGAAAAGGGAAAAGAAGTGCAAAAAGAGTCTTTTGTAAATAAAGAAGTTGAAAATGAGATACAAAGAGACAAAAGAATGAAGCAAGTGGCCTTGATTGATGTAGAAAGAGTTGGTTCTGGTTTTAATTTGCAGAATGAGCTTTCAAAGTTAAAAATTTCTGTTCCATTTAATGAGTTGTTGAGAAACAATGAATATACAAACACTATAACAAAAACGCTCAAAGGTCAAGGAGAATTGCAATATGATATTTTAGAGTTGAATGATGATAATCCTACTATTTCATTTGGGTCAAAGGTTGAAAATTTAGAAAATGAAGAATTCCCTCCTTTCTATTTGAGTTTGAATGTGCATGATATGTTGGTCCACAATGCTATGCTAGATTCAGGAGCATCACATAATTTAATGTCGAAGGGAGTAGTTGAAAGTTTGGGATTGGAAGTGACAAGACCCTATAAAGATTTGTATTCTTTTGACTCTAGAAGAGTAAAATGTCTTGGTTTGATTAAAGATATGGTTGTGACCCTAAATAAATTGCCATCTAAAACTATAGTCATGGATGTGGTAGTAGCGGATATTCCACCTAAGTTTGGGGTATTGTTGTCAAGATCTTGGATTCAAAGTTGAAAGGTAGTTTACAAATGGATATGTCATATGCTACGATTCCTGTTCAAGATGGGAGTAGAAGGTTGTATAGTGAAAAAAGAACTCCTTATGTAGTGAGCAGTCAAGATAAACCTGAAGTTCATCATATATATGTTGTTGATGCTGATTTGGGGTATTCTATTTTCTTTAATGATATTGTCCCATATGATTTAAAAGCCACATTACAGGAGAAGTTTGAGGAAAATAAGAAACAAGAGATGATGGAACATGATGTTTTGGAGGCAAAACAAAAGAGGGAAGGTTTGTGGACTATGTACTTTGATGGATCTGCTGCAAAAATAGGTGTTGGAGCTGGTTTGTATATAATTTCTCCTATTCGGTATTTCAAAGCTTTATCATATAAATTAACATTTGAATGCATCAATAATGTAGAAGAATACGAAGCTTTATTACTGGGGTTACATGCTTTGAAAGATTTGGGACCGCAAAGGATAAAAGTTTTAGGAGACTCCGAATTGGTGATAAACCAAGTGAATGACAGTTATCAAACCAGGAATCCCTAGATGAGGGCTTATAGGAACGAAGTGTGGGATATGACTGGTAAATTTTTTATAGAGTACACAATTCAAGTGGTTTCCAAACATGAAAACACTATGGCAGATTCTTTGGCAGTAGCTGCTGGAAAATTTAAAACCCCTACTGTTGGTCAGAAAGAATATCAGGTATACATTCTGAACAGAGCATCTATTCCAGATAATTCTAAATATTGGCAGGTATTTGAAGATGACATGCAGATCAGAAGATTCTTAGAACTATCAGGAGAATTTGTAAATACTCATATTGACACCGAAAATGACAATGGTGAGAGCTTTCAAGATGATGAAGAACCTGAGAAAGAAAAGGAGGGCGCTGAAAAATTAAAGGGAACCTTAGGAGGAAAGGATATTATTCAATTAAAAATTAATTTTATACCAGGAGGTTTGATTCCTTTGGAAAAAATTTTTGATTAGAATGATGTTGCTAAGAATCCTAAAGTAAAGCCCGCTGAGAATGCTGTTGAAGATAGGAATATTGGCATTGAAGAGAATCCTAAGATTATAAAATTATCCAAGAATTTGCCTGAAAAAGAAAAAGAAGAATATGTGAATTTAATGAAGAAATATACATATGTATTTGCCTGGAGTTATGAAGATATTAAGGAGTATGATACATCTATCATACAGCATACTATTCTATTGTAGCTGCAACAATTCTCCCCAAATTTCTTAAATTTGGGACCCCTCCTCATGATTTTGCTTCGATCGTTGAATCCTTTGAGTTGTTGGTCTGTGTTTAATTTTTAATGACTACAAAGCTTAACTCTTGACCAAGGTTTAGATTTTGATTGCGTTGAATTTTATGGTGAGTCGTATCTTTTAAGTTTGTTTTGCTTATTTATCAAACCAGTTGTTTATGCTGTGGTCGCCGTTCGGAGGTATGACAGGTCGTTGTCCATTGTTCAATGTTTAAAGCTGACTGAAACACTTAGATTTTTCCTTGGGATCGGGAGTCCTTCTTGTTTTTATCAGAATCTTTAACCTTTTTTCCGTCCGCCGTTGCGGCTCCTAAAGCGGTTTAGCGTCCAAAGTCCAAATCGCTCCGATGTCCGATTCATATTGGTCTTCAATCGCTTGCCCGTAGCTTTTTCCCTTCTGTCGTTGCGGCTGGGAGATCCTTTTAGCTTCCAATTCGAATGTCTTATGATGTCCAACTAAGCCTTTTCCTGCCCGTGTTTCGCTTATCCATAGCTTATGTCTTCAGTCCTTGCCTCGTTCATCATTGCAGATGGGAAAGCCATTTAGCCTCCGATGTAACTTCTCTCCGACGTCCGATTAATAAATCATCCCGCCTGTGAAGTGGTCCACCCATTCAATGTTAGTATTGTTGAGCCACCAGTAAGTCTCCCATTGATAGTGATGTTCGTTGAGCCTGGAAATGGGCAAGTTAGTGGTGTCGACGCCTGGCAATTTCCTTGCGGGAGGGTTGTTTCAATGATAGAATTTGCTGCTTGTTTTTATAACGCATGCCTAATGAATATGTTGGTCGATTGATTGTAGGAGAGCTCAGGAGATCATTCAAACTACCATGGCAGAAAGGAAAACGGACCATTTAGCAGCAGATGCGCAGTTCTAAAAGACCCGGCAGTTATCCAGCCAATCCTGAATGTGCGCTAAAAAGACAGAGGACCTGAAATGTTTGGGAAACTGGAAAGTCACACGTTTGGGGGGAGCCTGAATGATTTGCTATTGTAGTCTAAATATTATAGAGATAGGGTAGAGAAAGGGGCTTTTTCCCTGAAAATTTTGTAAACTCTTTTGCTTGTAAGAGGAACTATTTCGTTTTATAGTTAGAAAGTGCAACTTTTGTCTGCTGGAGAGAGCAAAATGTGGAATGTATCAATGTGACTAGATGAATAATGTTGAAGAGGAACTATTTCATTTTCAACTAAGTTTCATTTACTGTGAGAGTATTTAACTCCCTGAACCTATTTTCTTGTCAAATGCTCTTCAGTATCTTTTGGGATGTTTTCCACTGTGAGTAACAAATGTTATTCATAAAATAATCGGCTATCTGGTTGTTTAAATATCTGTAATTGTTCATGTGTCTTGAATGAAGTATCAACTATCTGTAACTCTTTATAATGCATGTATAAAATGTATTACTCACCAATGAATGATAACTCTGCTCCCTAGGGATAGTTTAGGTAGTTAGTTTATTTTCGTGTTGTATGTGTTGTGGTTGCTTGTGAACCTTAAGACGAGAGGTAAGAACCTGCACATCACATTGTGACTGTTCCTTGCATCTTTAGCACTCTGCATTGTTAGTTAGGCACTTGCATATCATACATTAAGTCAAAAATTACAAAATTCATGGTGGACCGGGCCGCAACCGGTAAAGCGTTTGTTTTGTTACTTTGACCTACGGTAGCCGGACCGCACACCGGATGGATTCCCTATACCAAACAGTCAATGGGCTAGTTGGGAACATTGATTGGGGAGAATCCCTTACTGTTGTTCCCTACGAATTTTGGGGCACCAACATATTCCTATAAAACCTGGGGAGAAACCTTTCAAGCAAAAACTCAAAAGGATAAATCTTAAATTGCTTCCCATTATTGAGAAGGAAATTAAAAAGTTATTTTATGCCAAGATCATTGTAACTCTAAGATTTTGAAAGTGGGTTGCAAATCTGGTTCCTGTTAGAAAGAAGAATGGAGAAATAAGACTGTGTATAGATTTCCGGAATTTAAATAAAGTTTCTATGAAGGACAATTATCCTTTACCGAAGATGGATCATATATTGCAGAAATTAGTTGGAGCTGAGAGAATTTCAATGTTGGACAGTTTTTCTGGCTATAATCATATCAAAGTATTACCTGAAGATCAGGAAAAAACTGCATTTACTACACCTTGGGGCACTTTTATGTATGCAAAGATGCCTTTTGGCTTAATGAATGCAGGAGCTACTTTCTGGAGAGCTATGGACATTGCTTTTGCAGGAGAAATTGGGAATTTTGTGGTAATTTACATCGATGACATCACAGTCTATTCAAAATATGACAGAGAACATATGCATCATCTAGAAAAGGTTTCATGAAGTGTAGGAAGTTTGGCATATCATTGAACCCGAAGAAGTCCAATTTTGCATTGGAAGAAGGAAAGTTGTTGGGTCATATAATATCTAAAGATGGAATAAAAATTGATCCTAAAAGGGTGAGTACAATTTTGAAGGTAGGAGAACCCATGAGTAAAAAGGAGATACACTCATTTTTGGGGCATGTGATTTTTTTAAGAAGGTTTGTGCCAAGTTTTGCTGAAATCTTAATGAATATTACAAATATGTTGAATAAGGGTCAAGAGATAAAATGGAATACGGAAGCTAGAAAGTTCTTTTGGGAAATCAAAAAAGCAATCTCAGATGCTGCTGTGTTCGTGAGTCCAGATTTTACCAAATATTTCTCAGTATTTTCGTATGCTTCAGAGTATATTATTGCAGCAGTTTTATTGCAGAATAATGATGAGAAATTGGAACAACCCATAGCATTTTTTAGCAAAATGTTGAGGGATGGAGAATTAAAATATGACATCATGGAGAAATAGGCGTATGCTTTAGTCAAAGCATTGAAATATTTCAGAGTATATATTCTACATTCACATGTAATTGCACATGTTCCAATTGCTATAGTGAAAGGAATTTTGACACAACCTGATCCAGAAGGCAGAAGGGCAAAATGGCTAGCTACATTACTGGAGTACGACATAGAGATAAAGCCTACTAAGCTGGTTAAAGGACAAGGATTAGAAAAAATGATGACAAATTCAAATTGTGAATCTTTACTAATTAATTTCTTATCTCACCGATCTAATCGGTTAGATACAGAAGTGGAAGTAATGGCTGATTTTGTGGCATCTCCATGGTATTCTGATATTGTTTACGTCCTTCGAAATTTACAAGCACTAGTAGGATCGAGTAAGTCAAGGGAAAGATCCATAAAATTGAAAGCTGCCAAATTTTGTATTATAAATCGATATCTTTATTAGAAAGACCTCAGAGGTGTGTTACTAAACTGTCGTTTAGAAAATGAAGCTCAACATACAGTCAAAGAATTTCATAAGGGAGATTGTGGAGGACATCATTCTTGGAAGGTGACTGTAAATAAAATTCTAAGAGCAGGTTATTATTGGCCTGCATTATTTTCAGATGTATATAATGAAACCAACATGTGTCATTAATGCCAAATTTTTTATGGTAAGAGAAAAGTACTTCCTCTTCCTTTAAATCCAATAATGATAGAAGCTCCTTTCCAACAGTGGGGTTTGGATTTTATTGGCGAAATAAACCCAAATTCGTCAGGACAACATAAATGGATTTTGACAGCTATAGATTATTTTACAAAATGGATTGAAGTGATTCCCACCAGAAGAGCTACTGAAGTTGTAATCATGGATTTTCTTGAGGAAAACATATTGGCCCGATTTGGATGCCCCAAAATAATAGTAACAGACAATGCAACTGCTTTTAAATCCAAGAAAATGATTGATTTCTCTCACAAATATCATATAAGTCTCAATCATTCAACTGCCTATTATCCGCAGGGAAATGGGTTAGCCGAATCTTCAAATAAAAGCTTAGTAAGGATCATCAGGAAGCTATTGGAAGATAATAAAAGGTCATGGCACATCAAGCTCAAATATGATCTATGGGCTGACATGATTAGTACCAAAAGGGCAATTGGCATGTCTCCATTCCAACTAGTGTATGGAACTGAAGTTGTTTTTCCAGCATCGTTAGGTGTTCCAGTTATGAGATATTTCCAAGAGTAGCAAGAAGAACCAAATCATATGCAAAGGAGAATAAATCAGATTATTGAGCTGGAAGAGCGAAGGAATAAGGCTTATGACAAGGTGCAATCACATCAGGAAAAAATAAAAAATACTTTTGACAAAAAGGTGAAAGAAGAACAGTTTCAGATTGATGACTTGGTCCTGAAGTGGGATGCTCCTAAAGAAGATAAACATGGAAAATTTGATCATATGTGGATGGGCCCTTATGCTATTGCTAGATACAGAGGAAAAAATGCATTTCTTTTGGAATATCTGAATGGGGTTTCTCTGGATAGTAACCCTGTTAATGGAAGATATCTGAAACATTACCTATCCTAAAAAGGAAGCTAAAACTTGTATTATAGCCTGTACATATTTATTTTCCTTTACAAACCAATGCATATGGTAGGCTAAATGTTTTTGAAGCCCGCGGTGAAGGCCCTAAGATTCAGAAGGCATGCCATTTATTTTTTATTAAAAATATATCAACAAAAAGACAAGTTTTCTGGAAGTTATTATGGAGGATTCAAGACAGGCACCTGATCTACAAGTTCTTTGATACCTTGTAGGGAGGATATCGTCCCCAGATGGAGCCAGTTGTTGACACCTCTAACTAGCAGAGGATCGAAGAGACCATGGTAAAGAGAAATAATGGTTGCTTGAAACTTTGGTTAATATATGATGGTGTGAAAGTATGATAAAGGGTGCATAAGCAATAACATTATCACATGATCTAATGGTGTAGAATGAGGGAGTGAAGATTGATGGTTTGTAACATATCTATGAAGATGCACGAAATATAGGGACATGCAGATATAGTTAAACATGATGCAGAGATTAGCGGTCATAAAGCTAAGTCACCGAAATCTACAATCAATATGAAGTCCGCTCCGTAAAATTGCACGTTCATTAAAACGAAAGAGCTCAGTGGAATGGGTACGTGGAGGCTTGTCCAACGGCTCAAAAATAAAGCGAAAATGCATCGATGACCATCATCGGATCTGGAGGATGGAGTTGCGCGATGGTTGGAAAAGAAAAGTGGTAGCGGAATTGAAACCGCGGTACATGTGGCAGTTTGTGGTACATTCCACGGGGAAAATCAGTTTGAGGGAAATCACTAAAGAGGGCCTCCGGAATGGGCTTCTATATAAGTGGGGTTGACTTGCTTGAGGAATCATTTTTTATTGTACCAGGACGAATGAAAACGACTGCTTACCACCTTCCATATTCAACCTTGAGTATATGCGGTTACAGTAACAGGTAAGTCCTAAATACTCAAGATTTATCTGCAGAATTACCGTTGCTTTTCTATATTATGGAT
Source organism: Pseudotsuga menziesii (assembly GCA_001517045.1). Taxonomy (NCBI): domain Eukaryota; kingdom Viridiplantae; phylum Streptophyta; class Pinopsida; order Pinales; family Pinaceae; genus Pseudotsuga; species Pseudotsuga menziesii. The sequence goes on along the minus strand of LPNX010773910.1, from coordinate 153,339 downwards.
AAAGAGAAAGGTTTGCCAGGGTTTAACCAAATTCTGGATGAGAAAGAAGAGTGCCTGGTTGTTAGAGATAAAGGAGTCTATGATCCATTCTTGTTTGTGGGAAGTGTATCTGTTATCAAAGAAATATTATGGCGATACAATTCACAGGTGAATGACGTTTTAAATGTTTGTAAATTGTTTCTCTATAATTTTTCCATTGAGCAGACCTTACATTTTCCCGAGTTTGTCGAATGGTGTGCAGTTAATTATTCATCCTCTGAGAGAGTTGTTGTAAGTCATTCTACGTTTAGGATACTGTGTAAAATTGATGCAAAGCCTATCTGTGAAATCCTAAATTTGCCCAGTAATTACCCCAATAGTCGTGAGCCTGTAAATGAGTCTATTCTAGCTGAAGTGTACCGGAATTGTGAAACTGAAGTTCGATGTAAATTCCTGTCTAGCATTCTTAATGAAGGTCAGTCACTGGAAGGTCTCTTTTTGCCATATCATGTTCAGATTTTCAAAGAGGAATTTCAATGGGTTGTGTCTTTGGTCTGTCAGGTCTTAGGTTTAGATGATGACTGTCATGTCAACGAAGTCATCTTGGGATTCTTATTTAAAATGAGTTCAACTAATTATGAGTCTCAGTCGGTTCATGTATTTAGTTTAGACGAATATCTAGCAGAAGTTATACATCTCCAATTGGTTGAGTTTTAAAAAGTCAGGTTTTTCAAGTTTCAGTCATATCTGTTGAACATGTTACTATGTTCGAATGTAACTGAATTACAGTTCTTGAGTACTATATTCTCTTCAGATTTGCCCAAGCAAATCAATATGTTTGAATTTGCAAATTCTATCATGTTAGAAATATATAAGATGCTGTTTGATGAAGTGTTACCCCAAGTATTGGAAGAAATGAAGAGTATGATGCAATCCTCACCTAAGGATAGGATTGGAGATTGGTTCTTGTATAAGGACTTCACAGTTTTGAGAATATATGGTTTTACTGGAGAGCCTTATAGGCTGCCTGCTTTCCTTACTGCTAGGATTTTTGCATTGGAATATATGAGACAAAGATTTCATGCAAAAGAAGAACATTTCGGGGCTTTCAAGAAATCTTCCAATATCAAGTTCCCTATTAAAGTTGGTTCTTTTATTTTTAAAAATCAAGGGTGCTCTAGTGTTTGTAGAGAAATTATTGAAAAGCGTGGATTTCCAAAGAGAACAAAGTGTCAATTATGATCCTTACCATATAATTTCTCTAAGAAAACAAGAAAATAAAAACAAGCCATTTGACCATCAGGTTGTTGAAGGTCTGAATGAAATAACCAATTTGTTTTACTTTGTGGAAATTCCAGGATCCGATGAAAGTACAAGCAGTAGATCAGTTGCAACATCTCAAATGCCAGATAGTTCGAATATTTTGATCAAAAGAAGTCTTTCTGAAATTGAAAGTATGGAAATAGATGAGGACATATCACATAAGAAATCCAAATTGTCTCAAGATGATAAAATTCTAAGCGATGTAATTTCGGGTGAATTGAAAAGAGTTGCTTTAGTTCCCAAGAAATATGTACAAGTGAATCAATTTTCTTTTGAAAGTGTAGATAATACAGAATCAGGCCTAGTTTTTAAGTCTAAAGAAGAGTTCATGACTAGTTATATGGAAAAGCAAAGACAGTCTATAGAAGAAATAAGGAATCTACTCCCATGGGTGAGAAGTCTGAATAATCCAAATACTTCCTTGGTTTCTACTCAGGACGTAGAAAATAGTACTTTAAAATTGGCCATGTTAATTGTTAAGAAAGTGTCAGAAATGGAAGTGAGATTAGACAAAATCAGTGTATCAGATAAAATACAGTTACATAAACAAACGAGAGATATTATTTATTCAGATTTATTGCATGCTATGGTAAAAATTAACAAGTTACAAGTTTTGGTTGACAAATTGGAAGTCCAATTAAAACATGAGAAGGTTGAGAATAAGGCTAATTCCATTCAAATAAAAAATCTGCAAGAAGATATCGTAAGCTCAGGAGATGAAACAGGTAGCACCCAGGCATTCATAAGACTTTTAGAAGAAAAAGACAACACCCTCCAAGTACTGAAGAAGAGATTGAAAATCCCGAGCACAGAACATGTTCATTCATCAGAATTATTAGCATTACAAGAGGAGAAAGACAAGATTCATTAGGATATGATGGAGTATAAAGGAAAGACTGTGAAATTACAAGAAGAAAAAGATAAGTGGGAGGCGGAACGGAATGAGTTAATAGCACAAATTTCACGGCTGAAAAAGGACCAAAATGAAGAAAAATAAATTATGAAGGAACTAATGAGCCAAACTCCCACTGATGAAAATTTAACTATTGTAAATATTGGAAAACCCTTAAATGATTTTTCTACTGATGATTTATTAGTGCCCATGTCCCAAGTCAGTTTGAAGGATGAAGACATAAGACAGCTAAAAGAGGAAAATGAGAAAATCAAATCTGAGCTAGCCAAAATGACTGAAAGCAAGAATAAGATATTACAGGATAAAGGTCAATTATAGAAGAAGCTTAATGAATTGAAAGAAAGGAACACAGGAAAGGGTCCTCTCCAGGGAGCTAAACACATAATTTGGGATACATTGTCTATGGAAATTACTAAGTTCAGGCATTATTTGAACTTCATTGATGATCAAAATACATTGGTCAATTTAGCTAATCAAAGAATGAAACTAGTAAATGAGACTATGGAGAGGAAACCCCTTGGCACAGCTCAGAATGCATTAAATTTCTTAAATTCATTAACATATCAAAAATTACAAGATATAGGAGTCAAAGATAGAGTGGCAATGGTACTATGGTCAAAAAGGTTTATTCATAAACGTCATCTTATGAAGACAGTACAAGACAATGCTGATGAGATGACCTCACGAATTCATGACTTTAGGCATGCTTTTAAAGAATTATTCGAAGATGGCCTTCCTTCCTTCTAGGATGAAGAGGGATGACAAAATTATCACAGCCTGCTGGTGCAAAGCTGTATGGACCGCTCTAAATTTGATGATTTGGTAAAGGGGATAACGGGAAAAGTCATCGTAGATAAGCTAACAGAAGATTTTGAGATATTGCAGAAATTTCTGATCGTCAGAGGAGGGTTGCCTACTATATATTATGAAGCTTACATGGATCTGGAGGTCTCTATTCGGGAAATGATTGAGTACGACATCCCAAGCATGGAACAATGGAGAGCCATAGAAAGATTTGGAAAAACAAAGTATATTCTTCCTTCATGAAAACAGGTGTCACGCGCTATGGAGCTACTTGGTCGGGCCTTGTTACCAAGTTGATTTTAATTAAATGATCTGTTAGGATCGAAGCAAGTAGTTTATTCCTAGTAGTTGGAAATATAGTTACAAGACTTTGATTAAGCAGATTATTCAGTTATAAACCTTCTTGGAAGAAGAAATCATTTTATGTATATAATTGCATTTACTTTATGTAATGGGGGTTGGAACCCATCTTGTTGATGAATGTTTCTTGAAAACATATATTTTTGAATAACAAAGATACATGCGTGTGGGTTATCAGATATTCTTGTGCTGTTTATATTACAGTCTGTATTTATGCTCCTTTGTAATTTTTTTTTCCAGTGTTACACTCCATTTTGTTTTCTTCATATCTGAAACATAGTATTGAATGGTTGGAATTCATATTGGTTATGCTCTGATCATTGTCTTAGATATTATATAAATTTTTCTACTAAAGTTACTATAGAACTCATCTTCTGATGCTCTGTATTAATGGACTGTTCATTATTTCTTTTGTTCCACTTGAACTAAATGAACGACTATGATTGAGTGGTTATCTTGCCTTTGATAAAATCTCACGCATATGTTTTTGTGATATCTTTATGTATATGTGACTCCATTTCCCAATGATTATGTGTATTGTTTAAACCATCTGTATAGTTTCCGAGTGTTGATTTATATCTGGCCTTGTTAAATCTATATTTGAGAGATCACTCTCTGGAAAGAAAAGCTAGTTTCTTTCTGAAGTGGTTTTTGCTATTACCTTTGGAATTTACCTTTGCTACCTGGGTACATTCTGAGTGTTAACAGTACACTCCCCTCTCGCTGCTCATCAATATGAACTAGAGGAGGCATAGTTGGTGAAATGCTCAATTGTACAAACCCTCACCAATGACAATGTCAAACACACCAACGTCCATGGCCTGAGCAGTGAATACAGGTGGTGTGGAGTAGGTGAGAAAACCTTCCTATGATCAAAATAAAACATAGGGATGCTAACAATTCTGGTGCATCCTGACTTGGGGAGAATCCTCCAAAGGTCAATGAACCCAAATAAAAAATGAAATGAAACTCTATGGGGTCAAGAAAAACTTAAAAACATTACGGCCTAGAAAAAACCCTAATACCATACATGTAAAAACTTCTCAAACACTGTTTTACCAAACAAAAATCAACAAAACACAACCAAGATGAGGTCTGGAGCCTGCCTGGAAAACGGTGGCTTGAAATTTGGTGAGAAAACTTATCTCGAGCGGTCCATGGGGACTCCAGGTGGCAAACGATAGTTCAAAGCACTCCAAACAGTAATGGTAACAGCTCGTAGAAAGATCCTTCCATGACTTATATAGAAAAGGTGAAAAACAACATTAATGTGGTCGTTGGGTGATTAAATGCCCAAGGGTGAAAACGTCATTTGGCCCTAGAACTATAAAAATTATCAGAAAGATTCTGAATTGGAAAGGAAAAATAAAGATCCTATGACAATGTCGAGTGAACTTACGGAGTAGATATGATGTTATCGGATAGCACTCAACACTCTTTCCAACCATAATACTATTGACAAGGTCCTTGCAATCTTAATCGGCAGTGAAAGAACAATAAACGCGATAGTGTCGGCTCCAAAATTAGGGTTCTTCTGACATTATCATGGAGACTCATCAAAGATGCCCAAGAAAACCTCATTGGCCAAAAACATAAAGATTCATCAGTTGCAAACAGTCAGACCAACTGAATGTATCAGCATGAAAATATGAGTTACGCCACATAAACACATGTCGACAAAACTCATGAAGAGTTCCTGATGGGAGGTCGTCGGATATGCAAGATAAATTCCCCCGATCAAGTCGGCTCAATTCTTTGGGTCTACCTAATAACATCGGTGCCAATAAGCGATATCTCTTGACAACCTTCATAAAGGATTTAATTAAATTATCAAAAAGAAAAGGATAACCCTGTCGATAGTATCAGCTCCAAAGACCAATTTTCGCCGACATATCGAAAAACTCAACAATTTTTTTTGAGACTCAATAAATAATAAGCAAAAATTGGATGAAAAACACAAGTTTCTATGATGTGTCGGCCATAATCGATGAGTTCAGCTGACACATCAAGTGAAAAAACTGAGTTTTAACTTTTGACAAAAGGATTTTTCTAACTTGTGAAAAGTAAACTAAGTCGTGGAAAGGATCTTTAGAGAGCGAAAGTAGTCAAGGAAAGTTTAAAAGCTAAAAAATATAAGGAGGGGGCCTAAAATCACAAAAAAACATTGGGGTAGTGGTTGCAGTAGCAACAGGTTCGAAGTCTCTATATCATACATGAAACACACATGACAGAGGAAGAACCAGTTATGGAATGACTTGTAGAATTGATGGAACTTTAAGAACCCCGATTAATGGATGACTATCCTACAATGGTTGAAAAAGAATGGGGAAATACCTAACATGATAGGCATATCAAGTAAAAAAAATTTAAGAAAGGTGACCAACCCTACTATATTACAACAATTTTATGAAGCATATATGAAAATTCCATATGCATTCACCATGTCCTTTCATTGTTGTAGAAATAAAAGAATCAAGAGTTGTTAAGATTGTGAAACTTGACAGTAGGCTACATCCAAGTTGACTGAATGGAAAATTATTAAATCCTTATGTTTATGCTCAATTATTATGTAAGAGGCCACTCCTACCACCAAGGGTGAGTTAGTTAGGATTTAGGTTCGTTTTCAGTTCAGATATTTTTTAGATTTTTTAGTTCTTAGTTATTTTTCTCAATTTAGCTAGTTGATAGTTAGTCCAAACCATTGTTGTTGGGGAGGGACCCACAACTCAATTCATTTGCATGTAGTGCTACATTGTAGTAGTACAATTATCTCTTTAGGATTAAATATATATTAATGGCTAAATGCACCAAATCATAGCTCGCTCATATGAACTCTCAATCGATTGATGCATTCAAAGAAATAATCGATAATGGGTCATCCCCGTGAAGTGGCTTGTCTATTGAAAACCAGTTACCATTCAACTCTCCATTATGAATAATTGAATGTCATTTGAACTAGATCCCTTAGTACATCGTAAGCTTCAACCATCCAGAATATTATCTATCAAGTTCGTATACTAGCATTAGACATCAGAGATGGGAAAAGTTGCAACAACCATAGTAGCTTCTAGTAGGGCACATGCAAAGCAAAAATAGGTGGAAAAACCTTACCTAGTTGAATCAAGGATCAATATTTTGGGCGATTTGCAGGGAAGAGTAGAGTAGGAATGGCATGTATATGCTGAGTTTTTTTAAAGAAAACTATATCCAAATAGGCTGTCCAATATGCATATGAATTTTATCTGAGCTAAAAATGGGAAAGTTTTACTCGAATGGAAACATGACTTTGTATCACTCAAGAATTCAACCTTGATGAAGTTGAAATATTTTCTAGTAATTGGCACCACAATGTAAATACAAAAATGTACCAAGTTTCTAAACAACAACATGCATGGATACTCGCCGTGGTTGGATCAACAATACTTGATTCACATATATGAGATTCATAAACTTATTGGTCTATCAATGTAAGGGGGGGATGTACCCACATATTTTTAGGGTGAACATAAGCAAGGGAAAAATTGTTCATATTTGAGCATGTATGAAAAATATGGCACTAGGTGTGGAGGAAAAGTTTCCATAAGTGTCTAGAAAAATCACACAAAAAATGAAGATTGTGTTCCATATTATTTCCATCTATGTTATTTGAAAGTACACAAAAGGAGAGTGCATGATGGACACTATTTCGGTTATAGATTTTTGTGTTTAGGGTGTTCAATTGAAATGGTGCAATTTATTTATTGATGAGATCTTCTAAGATTTCCCAGACATGCAAAACTGTAGAGGTTAATTCATTGTCAACTACTTATTCATTACACTATCTATGTAGAAATGGTGACCACCACAGGGTTGAACACTAGTGTGCATAAATGTGAAGTAGTTTATAGGTTGATGGAAATCTAGCTGGAGTTAGATTTCATCCTTAATTCATTGCACGGTGAGTGAAATCTAATGTGTGTTAGATTTCATAATATAGATTTCCATCGAGCACAACCACATTGTCATCAATCACAATGCACCGTGATGGAAATCTAAATAGAGTTAGATTTCGTTCTTAAAACATTGCACGGTCATTAAAGCTAATGTATGTTATCTTTCATAAGGTATTTTTCCATCTAACACAACCACATTGTTATCAAATGCATTACACCATGATGGAAATCTAGTTGGAGTTATATTTCCTTCTAACAACATGGCACTATAAGGGAAACCTTATGTGTGTTAGCTCATTACACCATGATGAAAATCTATCTAGAGTTAGTTTTCCTTTTAACAACATGGCATGATGAGTGAAAGCTAATGTGTATTAGCTTTCATAAGGTAATTTTCCATGAAACACAACCACATTGTCATCAAGCACATCACATCGTGTTGGAAATCTAGCTAGAGTTAGCTTTCATCCTTAAATCATTGCACTGTGAGTGAAATATAATGTGTGTAATCTTTCATAGTGTATTTTTCCATATAATGAAACCAAATTGTCATCAATCACAATGCACCATGATGGAAATCTAGCTAGAGTTAGTTTTCGTTCTTAAAACATTGCACGGTGAGTAAATCTAATGTCTATTAGCCTTCATAAGATAGTTTTTCATCTAAACCAGCCACGTTGTCATAAAATACATTACACCATGATAGAAATCTAGTTGGAGTTAGCTTTCCTTCTAACAACATGGCACTATAAGGGAAAGCTTATGTGTGTTGGCTCATTACACTGTGAGGGAAATCTAGCTAGAGTTAGCTTTTATTTTAACAACATGGCACGATGAGTGAAAGCTATTGTGTGTTAGCTTTCATAAGGTAGTTTTCCATGTAACACAACCACATTATCATCAATTACATTGCACTATGTTGGAAATCTAGCTGAATTTATCTTTCATCCTTAAATCATTGCATAGTGAGTGAAATCTAATGTGTGTAAGCTTTCATAGTGTAGTTTTCCATTTATCACAATCGCATTGTCATCAATCACAATGCACCATGATGGAAATCTAGCTCAAGTTAGCTTTCATTCTTAAAACATTGCACAGTGAGTAAAAGCTAATGTGTGTTAACTTTCATAAGGTAGTTTTCCATCTAACACTGCCACATTTTCATCAAATACATTAAACCATAATGGAAATCTAGTTGGAGTTAGCTTTGATTCTAACATGGCACTATAAGTAAAAGCTTATGTGTGTTATGTCATTACACCATTATGAAAATCTAGCTCGAGTTAGCTTTTTTTTTAACATGGCACGATGAGTGAAATCTAATGTGTGTTAGCTTTCATAGGGTAGTTTTCTATCTAACACAACCACATTAACACAATGCACCGTGATGGAAATCTAGTTGGAGTTAGCTTTCAACCTTAAATTGTTGCATAGTGAATGAAATCTAATGTGTATTAGATTTCATAATGTAGTTTTCCATTTAGCATAATCAATTCTTTTTCTCTGAGGGAATCCTTTGGCCACAAATCTTGTCTTCCATCAGCAACATATTTTATCTTGTAGATCTACTTGAAATATGCCACACTCTTGCTTTATGGTTTGGGTATTGTATCCCAATCATGTCTATAATTCTTCCATCATTGCTTCTACCATGAGTTCATCCTGTCAGGTCATTGACATATCCCAGTCTTCTGCATTCAACCTTGAAGGTTGAAACCCACTATACTCTTGGTAAAGCCTTAGTCCATATGGAAGTTGTCCATCATGTTGTACCATGTCAAACTCATAGATCTTTTGTAGTCACTCCCCTTGAAGCGAAGCATCATCTTCCTTCTGCTTTCTATACTGGAGTGATAGGTAGCATTTTTCTACTATGTATCCATTTCAGGTTACTAGATACCAAGATCCCTTTATCTTCAACTTTTTCAAAAATTTCTTCATGCACCCATTTGTGAGCTTATTATCTTCTATAGGTTTTCATATTCAAACTTCTAGCAAAGGTTACGATATTCATCACTCTATGTGATATTTAAAGCTCCTGGATGTGCTTATCTATGGGTTCCTTCTGAGCTCACACAAATCCTATTCTATACAGCTGGTTCTTTGCTCAATATATACTTCTACTGGAGAAGTGTGTCTGGTCAATATAGTATGTCTTGCCATAGTATATTCTTTCTTAGACAAACCACAAACCTCATTTTGTATAATTGTTATTGTAGATCCATATGGAAGAAATTACAGACTTCCCTTCAAGTCTCGAAACCATATATTTGGTTTGAAAGTCTTGCCATACTTTTCTTTATCTCTCGAGGTGGATCTACCACTATCTTATATTCTTCTGTCATGGTTTCTCTGACCCTAAGAGCTTAAGGTTCATGTTTTATTGGAGTGAATCTTGAATTGTCATCACTTGTTCTTCAGAACAAGTCTCATCCTCTTTTTCTTGTAGGTGGTTGTACATGACCTTTCCTACAAGTCAAATGCACCAGTTGCATGGGTAGAACCATTTCATAGGACATATGCATAAAGACAAATTCTTATGCATCATGCAACTATTTTAGCCAATACAAAATTCATCCATATCTTATAGAAAATTTCTAGATGTCTTCCATCTCTACCATAACATCATTTATATTGTACACTAATACAATATGTCAACAAAGAGGTTTCATTCTAGGTAAGTAGCAATGGAGAGTTGTATAGCACAATGGTCTAGTTACCCATAACATGCATATTAGTAGTATATTGTCATTAATGTAAACATTCTATCATGCATAATACATAGCATATACAAGAAATAAAATTCAAATACTTATATTTGTTTGTTTGAAAGGATTATTATTGTGCTTTGTCTTCATCTCTTTCAGGATTTGTAACTCCTCCTTTGACCAATGAGATTGCTTCAATCAGATGCTTGCTTGAAATATTTTCTAGAATGTTGCTTCCGATGGACCTAGGGTTTAACAAAGAAACTCTAATTTTTCAAATTAGGTATTTTTAGATCTTATTGGATATAAATATGCACCTCCTCAAGGTTATATGAGCAACATACTCATTTTCCCAAAATTGTGATCATAACTACACAATATTTGATGCCCTAGTTAATTTCTTCATTTTCTTCTACATAATTTACTGATATTGTTTCTGCGGAAGGATGGGCTGTCAAATTTTTCTTAGGGTTTAATGGGTTACTTCAAGAATATATTATGAGGATCCCCAATGAATCAAGGATATCAACAAAGATACTAACATCCTTCAGTTCAACATTCATTCCCTTGTTCTCAAAGCCTGATATCCCAGTCTCCTTTGATTAAATCGAACTTTATGTCATTATGCAATTGCACTTGTAAAATTATTACAAAGATCATCACTCTAAGGGTTAACAAGATTTTGGTAGCTTCAATTTCACATGAAAAATATGGTATTTCTATTATGTATGTAGATTCATGAGGAAATTGGAGTAACACAAAGAATAGCAGGTTTCTCATGATTGCAAACCTACGTCATTTACCTACAATATATTCATCAATTACTATGTTAAGGAGGGAAAGATCAATGAGGGTCGAGTATCGGTGTGTAAAGAAAATATACACACCTTAGAGAGCATACCTTATGGTGATAAGAATATAGATGTGTTGGATTTGGCATGTCCTCTAGATCACTACTCTATCCTATTCATGGAAAAAGAGATATAAAGAAAATTTTAGGATCCTAAAAAGGGTTTCAATTGAATGGATTTCCAAAGTTTTTTGGAATACTAGGAAGATCAAATTTATGCTAAGTTACTTTCCAGGAGAGTACATTGTGTCCTCTACTATTACAATCCAGTTGAATGATTTCCTTCCTCATTGTGGTGGTAAGAGGAAATTCAATGATGTAAAGGATTACTCTTTGTACATTATATTGACCTATAAAGATAATCCTTTTGAAACAACAACAAAAAAGTATTTACTAGTTTCATCACACCTCCCCGCCAAGAATATTTTTTTTTAACAGAAACTTAAAAATTTTGATTGATTAAAAGTGGCTATAGCCTAGCCCGGCGTACAAAGAGGAGTCTAGTAAAAGAAGGCTAATGCCCTCTAAAAGAACTGTTGGGGCGCGCACCCTAACGGTCCTTAAGGTGGGTAACTCCATGGAGTTATGGGAGTTTGTAAGCGGAGTTACGACTCAAAATAGTCTTAGGGGTGTCGGGGTTGAGTAAAAAAATCCTTTTGTAATAAACCCATGGTTTAAGTACATGGTTTAGGGTTCGGGGTGCCCATGGTTTAAGTCCATGGTTTTGTAATAAGTGCACTGTAAATAAACACTCTTGTAAAGAATTCAGCTTAGGATTTTGATGTAAGATGAATTGATGCGAAGCTAAGGCTTGTTTTGTAAGAAGGTTAAGTCCCAGCTATGTGCGTGGACGACCTCTGCAGCTGTGTGCGCAGAGGCCCGCAGCTATGTGCGCGGCTTTAAGGAATTGAAGGGATCTGCAGTTGAGTGCCCAGATCAGAACTGTGGTTTTTGTAAAGAGTTGAATAAAACACAGTTCTGTGGACGTAACCCTTAAACTGGGGGTGAACCACGTTATATCGTGTGTTGTGGTTTTTGTTGTGTTGTTCTTATGTTCCTTTATGCATTGATAAATATATATCTGATAAGTAAGATCACTACTAAATACTAACTTCACTAGAATTCCCAGTAAAGGGTTAAGCAAGGCACTGTTTGTTTATCTAACAGTGAAGCTAAATAAGTAACTATTAAAGCTCGGCATTTTATGATTATAATTGTTAGAAGCTAAGGTACAGTAATATCCCTCTTCTGCTTGCAGAAACCTGATTCTGCGGCACCCCATAGCTATTTCGGGTGAGACTGCAACCTGTTCACAGCTTGTTGCCGAAAGGGCCAAAACTGTGGGTCTTTTGTTGGTGTGAAGTTAATGGTATAAAGCCCGGGTCTGCCCTATAGCCCAACAAATTGGTTCCGTTTCCGGTTGAACTCAGTATTTGCTCAAGAGGGGTTTACGTTGTACCTCGAGGGCTATGTTCTGGAGACCCTCTGTGAAGGAAATTAGTGATTGGCTTGATGAGACTTATCTGAAATTCGCTGAGCAAGAGAACAAAGATTCGCATCGTAGTGCAAATGACTTTTTACAAAAGTATGTTTTTTGTGATGTTTATGAAATTTTATTTGGTAGTATCCACATAGAGTTGCACCAGTGGTTATCCAGGTTAATAGAGAAAAGGATGAACTTCCAAGAATGTCAGTTTCTTGATTGGACCCCCGCAAGAATTAATATACTGAAAAGGGTGAACAACGAGATATCCCGCGCTGTTGATTTCTGGACAACGCGAACCCCTAAAGCATTTGTGATGGAGTTCGCCATCGACATGAGTACTTCCTTTAGTGAAGCCGAGCGACAGTTTTTCAAAGGACCAAGAGGTAAGTTTTTGAATTCATTTAGTTTGAGAATTAAAATGCTATTAGCTGAAAAAGGTATATTGCTCATTGAATCAGACTGTTAGATTTAGTATTACTAACCTATTTTTGCAAGTGAAAACACCTTCGACGAGCAAAGTGGTTTGCTGCGAAGTGGAAAAAGGTACATGAGATATTTTGGATCCTATTTCTAGGGTCAGCATACTGAGTACTCCCCTGTAAATCCCGCAGGTTCAGAACCCGAAGAAACCCCTTCTGTTGGAAACCCTCCGGTAGCCCCGCATCGCAGACTTGTTATCCATGAGAACCCATCGCAGTTTGAAAGTAACCCTAGCTTGAGTATTCCTGTTGCGGGTTAGTCTACCCCAGTAAGTTCCCCCTTGCCTACTTCCAGTCCCCCTCCAACCCCCCCTAGATCCACTATGGCCCACATGCATGATCATATTAAGCTCCCTGTTTTCAAAGGAACTGGATCAGAGGATGCAGAATAGTTCTGGTTTTTATGTGAAGCAGTGTGGACTGCTAAGACCATTACGGATCAAGATATAAAAAGAGCACAGCTGGTTACTTCTTTCATAGACCGTGCTTTGACATGGTTCATGAAGTTTTCCAACACTCAGAACCATGCCTTAGCTGATATAAAAGAAGCAATGATAAAAGAATTTAAGAAGCCGAAATCAGAGTCGCAGTGTATCACTGAATTGAAAGAGATTCAGTAGAGGCGCAGTGAATCAGTGTGGGACTTTGATCAAAGATTCAAATTTCTGCTAGACCAAGTCAGTTTCCCCATTTGACCTGTGCAACACAAGGAATGGTTCATTGCAGCGTTGCTACCGCATATCAGAACTCCACTCATGCAACAGAAGGTTGCTGACCAACAGGAGGCTCTGGAAATCGCGATGAAGCTTGAAACTGCTCATGTCGAAGAAAATTTTGGTATTGCTCAAATCCAAGCTTAGTTGGCAGCAATGGCTCTAGAGCTTCATAATATGAAGAAAGGAAAAACCGGTCACAAAGAGGTTTGGTGTACACAATGTCGGACAGAAGGTCACGACAAGGAACAGTGTCCTGTGGTAAGAAATTACCTGAATACTGGTGCGCCAAACCCGTTTAACCCTGCTGTTCTATATTGTGAGATCTGTCGGACAACTGGCCAGCATCGACCTGAGAATTTCTATTTGCTACAGAGGTATGTGCAAGTCCTCAAGAACCCCTATTGTAACTTTTGTAAGTTTGTAAGACATAATGAAGATGAGTGTCACAGTTATGACCTCATGAGAGAGCGCACCTATGACGCCTATTGGGTACAAAATGAGGGACAGAGCAATGATGGCTATGGTTACTGCAGTGGTGCATCAGGTAGAGGTGCTTTTGGAGGTCGTGGTAATGGTGGTATGGCGGGAAGAGGAAGATGCCAGGTTGTGTGTTACAACTGTAACCAGGTCGGGCATCTAGCGAGATACTTTCAGAACCCGACTACAACATGTCGATATTGCCGAGCAGTAGATCATGTGGTCGAACAGTGCCCGCAGTTGATAATGAAGGTTCAAGAAATAAACAGTGCCCCTACTCAGAATATTTAGATGATTTCCGTTGAGCAAAGACCCGCCCCATCCATTAATATTGTTACCGGGATTGGAGCTATGATGGAAGTGCAAAACAAGGAGAAACAACCTGTCGAGGCTTGGGTTCGGAAGGCCCCAGAAAAAATCCCAGCATTTGATGTCGAAAGAGAAAAATAGACACTTATGGAAGCCAAGAGAGACTTTGCTAACCCCAACACATCAGTAGCACCTGCGCAACAACATCAATAGCAGTCATAGCCGCAAGAAGCTTCGACAGATAAAGTAAGTACACTATCCTCCTTTTTACAAAGTTGTCTGAAGCTCTTACGAAATCAGAATGCTTTAAGTGAGTTGCAGAAAATTATTGCTTCCTGCGAACCCCAGCAAAGTTCTGGTCAGGAAAAAGCTGTTAATAGAGTCAGGAGAACTGGCAGGGAAATAAGATTGATTGCTCAGATAGGAGAGTATGATATGACTGATGTTATCTTGGACCTAGGATCAGAGGTAAATTTCTTAACTAAGCAAACCTAGGAACAAATGGGAAAACCTACCTTTGATTGGTACCCTATACAGTTGAGATTAGCCAATCAGCAGAAGATTGTGCCCCTAGGATGACTCCCTAATGTCCCAGTATATATTGATGGCGTCTATACTATAGCAGACTTCGAAGTTATTGAGATCATTGACGACAGCAACCCGTATCCAGCCCTGTTAGGAATTCAATGGGCAATGGAAAATGCTGCAGTCATTAACCTGAAGAAGAGACAGATGACTTTCGAAGGGAAAGAACTGAGAGTCATAGTCCCGTTGGATCCTTCTCAAGGAGAGAGATACACAGAGCTAGTAAGAGATGAATACCAACATGTTTTGGACCACATCTACAATATCACAGAGAAGGAAGAATATTATGTTGATCTTACTGCCGAAGGTATCATGGATTGGCAGTGTGACAGCTCCTGCATGACCGATTCAGATGATGGCCTAGAGAATTGGCAGAATAGACTGTATGAGCTACATGGCCATCGATGTGCCAGAATTACCAAGTCTCTCAGATGGCTTGGCTTGTAGATAAGAACCTTACCTGTTTTTTATGGTTTGACAGACCCCAAAGAGTTTATTGTGCAATTCTTAGAGCAGGTACCAGACTCACAGAAAATGGAGACTCTAGATTCAGCATTCAAAGCCACAGTAGCCAGATGGTGGAATGGTCACAAAAAGTACATTCATAGTTGGGAAGCATGCTAGAAGTCCCTTTACCTAAGATTCAGGGACCAACCTCAGGAGGTGTGAAGCAAGTTTAATGGTAAGACTAGTCCTCAGGGACATTTGTAGCAATGCTACAAGGCATGGAAGCATGTACCTCGTGAAGAATGGGTACATAGGTTTGTGCACACTCTGGAACCTATAGCAAAGAACTGGTATGCGGAGGTCGAGCTTCACCACGGTACTGTAAGTTGGGATTGTCTTGTTGATAGTTTTGTGCTGACATTTTCTATTAATGAGGTTTCTTCTGCTTTGGACGTAGCTGTTAGGTTGATCCACACTAAAGTATTTGATGATAAAGAAATAGCAGAATACCAACCTGATTGGAAGGCACAAGAAACCAATGCAGTAGAATGTTATAACCTCGCAATTGACGAGGATGACGATCCACACAACATTAAAATTCTCGAGTCAGAAGGACACTGCGAAGTACATGGACCAGTAGTTGAGGCACTTGAAGTGACTCAACCCCTAAAGACGTGGACCATAAACATTGGGTCAGAAGAAAACCCTAAGTATGCTACCATTGGATATTATTGGGATGATGAAATGGTAAGCAAGGTGACCCAACTTCTGCATGAATATCAGGATCTATTTTCGACGAAGTTCTCAGAGATGAAAGGTATCCTTGGTGATATAGGAGTGATAAAGATCCCTTTGAAACTTGATGCAAAGCCTGTGAAACAGAGCCCTTATAGGATGAACCCTAAGTATAAGGAAAAAGTCTGAATGGAGCTGGATAAGATGCTTGCTACAAGAATCATTGAGCCCGTTGAAGAGTCCGAGTGGGTCAGTCCTATGGTGGTGCAAGAAAAGAAGACTAAGGGAGAAATCAGAATCTGTGTCGATCTGAGGAAGCTAAATGATGCCTGTTTGCATGATCCTTTCCCCACTCCATTTACAGATGAAGTTTTAGACAATGTTGGAGGTCAAGAAGTGTACTCTTTTACTGATGGATTTTTAGGTTACCATCAGATTCGAATTGATCCAGAAGATCGACATAAGACAACCTTCTCTACAGAAATGGGATCCTTCCAGTATACAGTTATGCCCTTTGGATTGAAGAATGCACCTGCCATGTTTTCTAGAGTAGTCATCTCTGCTTTTAAGGAATTAATACATAAATTATCAGAAGTTTATTTTGATGATTGGACTATCTTCGGGTTATTAAAAGACCACATAGCTAGTTTATGACTTATGTTGGACAAATGTAGACAGCATTAGATTTCCTTGAACTTGAAAAAGTGTATCTTCTGTGCCCCTTTTGGAATTTTGCTAGGTCACATTGTCTGGAAGCAAGGATTGATGATGGATCCTGCAAAGATAGCCATTATTGTGAACCTACCACCTCCGAAGTCTGTTAAACAACTGCGCACTACGCTTGGTCATACTGGTTATTACAGGAAATTCATTAAAGGATATGCTTAGATAATAGCCCCTATGGAAAAGCAGTTGAAGAAAGATATTAGGTTTGAGTGGACACCCGAGTGTCAAGCAAGCTTGGAGATTTTGAAGGAAAAGATGGTAACTGCCCCTATCTTAGTATTCCCTGATTGGAATAAGGAGTTTCATGTGCATGTCGACACATCCTCCATTGCTCTGGGAATAGTATTGGCTCAGTCAGGTGAAGGTAATATCGATCACCCTATTTCTTTTGCAAGTAGAAAATTGTCCACAGCAGAAAAAAAATTATACTACTACAGAACGAGAAGGTTTAGCTATGGTTTATGCATTACAGAAGTTTCGACATTATCTGTTAGGATCTCATTTTAAGATGTTCATTGATCACTCTACTTTGAAGTATTTGGTTTACAAGCCTGTGCTAAGTGGAAGGATATGCAGATGGTTGATTCTGTTTCAGGAATATGACTTTGAGATCATAGTCAAACCTGGAACACTGAACCTAGGTCCTGACCACTTGTCGAGGCTCGATTCAGGAGAAGAGCCCATTAGCTTGGACGAAGGTCTTCTTGATGCCCAGTTGTTTGCCATCCATATGGTTGATGATTATTTCTAGGATATTGTTCAGTATTTGTCTACAGGTTTTGCACCCGCCGAAATGACAACGTAGCAGAAGAAACAACTGGTGGTTAGAGTAGCCAACTTTACCTTAATAGAAGGACCACTATATAAGATGGAACCATATGAAATACTGCACAGATGCGTATTGGAGCATGAAAATCCATTAATTTTGGCTGAGGCACACTCTGGTGCAGCAGGAGGTCATTACGCAGGAAAAACTATAGCACAAAAGATTCTGACAGTCGGATTGTGGTGGCCCACAATTCATAAGGATGCAAGAGAATATTTCCACAGCTGCGACATTTGTCAGAGGACAGGAAAACCATCCAGGAGGGATGAGATGCCTCTAGTTCCACAGGTAACTTTACAACCCTTTGATAAATGGGCTATTGATTTCGTTGGACCTATCAATCCCCCTGCAAAGAAATCTAGAGAAAGATACATTATTACAGCAACTGACTACCTTACTCGTTGGGCCGAAGCTCAACCAGTTAAGACCTGTAGTGCTGCTACAGCCACGAATTTTATCTTCAATAACATATTGTCAAGATTTGGGCGTCCTGGAATTCTTATGAGTGATCAAGGATCACATTTCTTAAATAAGACTATTGAAGTATTGATTGAAGAATTTCAAGTATATCATCAGAAGAGTACTGCCTATCATCCTCAAGCAAATGGAACTGTTGAAGCCTTTAACAAAATCCTTGAACACGCTCTGACAAAGGTTTGCAATTCTAACAGAAATGATTGGGACCTTAGAATTCCAGCAGTACTATGGGCTTATAGAACCACCTGCAAGAAGTTGACAGGACATACACCTTTTAGGTTGGTTTATGGATAAGAAGTAGTCATGCCCATGGAGTACATTGTCCCTAGTCTTAGAATATCTGCTTTTACAGAGATGGATGACCCAGATATGATGAAAGAAAGGCTGGCAAAGATACTAGAACTTGAAGAGGACAGATTCATTGCAGGGTTCTAGCAGGAAGTACAGAAAGCTAGAGAAAAAGCATGGCATGATAGACACATCAAGAAGAAGCAGTTCTAGCAAGGTGATATTGTGCTCTTATATGACAGTAAATTCATGAAATTCTCGGGTAAGTTCAAGACACATTGGAAAGGACCATACATAGTGAAGAAAGTTACTGATGGTGGCACAGTCCAGTTAGCTAAATTGAATGGAGAAATTTTACCTTCCATGGTGAATGGAAGTAGGTTAAAGAAGTACAGGGAAAAACTGGGACCCCTTAATCAGAAGTAACAACATGAAGGACAGTCTAAGTACCAAGAATAGTTCTAATTGGGTACTAGACTATAATGAAGCTGTTCTCAAATCTACGAAGTGTTGAAGACTGTCCAAGACTGAAGGTTGAAGTTTGGTTGCCATATAGGTTAGGATGGGTCGAAGGTGCCTATTGTGTCGAAGGTACTTATCAAGGAGAAGTTGAAGTTAGTGGTTATGTCAAAGATTAAAGGTGTGTCACAGCCTAAAATGTGACGGATGGGACAAACTACACTTGGCAGCACCGGCACGAGAACTACCCTAACTACCTACAATGATGAGATTTTGGGAAAATCTGGCACCGTGTGGACATGATTTCTGCTACTCCATCGAATTTGGCGTCATTAATGCACCATGATGATAGATTCTATTGCGGGATTCTATAAGATGCTACACCGGCCTGCAACTCCTGCATTGTGCATCTCTTTGAGTTTCTTCATTTAGAACTATGTCGAATGATCATGAAGTCTAGGAGTTATTACGATTGGTCAGGGAGAGAGCTCTACTGAACCTTCTGAACAATCCACCCATGCAGCCATGTTCGACCAAGGCACAAAGAAAGGTAGAAGTTCACTCTAAGAGGAAGGAAGAAAGGCAGAAGTGCGCTCTAAGCCGCATGAAGAAAAGCACCGATCTTCACAGGAAGCCTCTGAAACATCCCAAGATGTATCCTCCTGGTTTGGTAGAACCGAGGCAGCTGTTTGTCTTATGCACCTTGACACACAATTCTGGGGACCCTAAGTTGTGGATGGTCAAATTTTCGGTGAGCAGATCGAAGGATGGGGTCACTGATAGATCTAGAAGCCCTTAACCAGCATAAATATTACGAAGGAAAGGAACAAGCAGCTAACAACTGCATGTATGGCTTCAGCAAGCAGCGCACTATGTTTCACCAACAAGATTCTACCACCAGAAAAGCAGCTGAGTGTCCCGGGACGAGACACTGGTGAGTCTTAGGGGCCTGTTGGGGTGCACACCCTAACGGACCTTAAGTTGGGTAACTCCACAGAGTTATGTGAGTTTGTAAATGGATTTATGACTCAAAATAGTCTTAGGGGTGTCGGGGTTGAGTAAAAACCTCCTTTTATAATAAACCCATGGTTTAAGTCCAGGGTTTAGGGTTTAGGGTGCCCATGGTTTTGTAATAAGTGCACTATAAATAAGCACTCTTGTAAAGAAGTCAGTTTATACTTTTGATGTAAGATGAATACATGTGAATCTAAGGCTTGTTTTGTAACAAGGTTAAGTCCCAGCTGTGTGCGTGGACGACCTCTGTAGCTGTGTGCACAGAGGGTTTTGGGTGATAAAGGAAATCTACAGCTGTGTGCACGACTTTAAGGACTTGAAGGGATCTGCAGCTGAGTGCGCAGATCAGAACTATGGTTTTTGTAAAGAGTTGAATAAAACACAGTTCTGTGGACGTAACCCCTAAACTGGGGGTGAACCACGTTATATCATGTGTTGTGGTTTTTGTTGTGTTGTTGTTATGTTCCTTTATGCATTGATAAATATATATCTGATAAGTAAGATCACTGCTACATACTAACTTCGTTGGAATTCCCAGTAAAGGGTTAAGCAAGGAACTGTTTGTTTATCTAACCGCGAAGCTAAATAAGTAACTATTAAAGCTCTGCATTTTATGATTATAATTGTTAGAAGCTAAGGTACAGTAATATCCCTCTTCTGCTTGCAGAAACCTGATTCTGCAGCACCCCATAGCTATTTCGGGTGAGACTGCAACCTGTTCGCAGGTTGTTGCCGAAAGGCCCAACACTGTGGGTCTTTTGTTGGTGTGAAGTTAATGGTATAAAGCCCGAGTCTACCCTATAGCCCAACAAGAACAATCAACCTTCTTACAAGTGCTTTGAGAAGAGAATCCCAAATTCTTCTGAAGCTATTTTGACAAAGAGAGTGCTTGCAAGAATAGACTCTCATGAATTGTGAGCAGAGAAGAATATAGAAACAAAACATTAAATAGGCGGAGAGGAAATCCCCTTAATGAAAGGATCCAATTGATTATGAGAGCTCGAACTAATATTGGAGGCTACTTCCTTTTCTCTATGTTCTTTATTTGTCTTTCACCCTCTGGTGAGGGGAGGAGAAGGAGCTGAATAGTCTTTGGATTCAGAGGTTCCCTCAGATGAAGGGGCCAAGAAATCCTACCCTGTCTGGATTGAGGCCACGTGAACCAAAGAATTGAGGTCTTTCCTAGAACCTGGAGAAGCAGGTTTTGGATCAGCTGCCTCCATGGAGCCAAAGGGACCAGGGATGCCTTGCTCCGGGACAACTGCAACCTCAGGTTCTTGTATTTCATCTTCCTAAAGAAATTCAAAACTATTTTTGTTTTTCGACCGTGAAGTATCTGCAAGAGGAGAGGGATCTTGAGGAGGAACCTTGTGCTGAGACGTTTGAGGCTGCTTTCTCTAGGGAGGACGGCGTCGATTAGAGACCGTCTGGAACTCTGCATCTTTGGAAGCTTGGATATTTTCTGGTTTCTATGGGTCTGTAAGCTTAGGGAAGATTTTAGCAAAGTGACCGTAAACATGAAAAAAGTTGCATTTGAAAGGGATTTTCTCATAATCCAGTTCTTGAATGTGGCTTTATTCTCCTAAAGTGAGCTTTAGGGCCTCCAGGAGTCCTTTCTCTAGATTCACCTCTACGTAGATATGGGCACATATGTACTGACCCCCTTTTTGTTCTGCGGTATCTAGATAGCGACCTAACTTATTACCAATGTTAATCAGAGTGCTTTTCCCCCAAAGATGAAGAGGGAGGTTAGGGAGTCTTACCCAGACTGGAGCGGCAGTGATATCTGCTTCTAGGTTAAACACCAGAGACCATGGGGCTAAAAATAGAACTTTAGAGCCCATGAAGAAAGGGCCCGAACAGAAGACAAGGTCTCTTTCTTCTTTATTTAAGAACAGGAATACAAAAAACCCCCATCCAGCTGCAAAGAGAGTGACCTGTCCTTGCAGAAGAGGGTTCCAATGTTCTGAGAACCAAACCTCCATTGCCTTAGGGCTGGGCCATAACCCTATGAACTTACCAATGAGGGCTTGCTCAGAGAGGATGAGTGCTTTCTTGCATGGATCCAAAGGAGAGAGCTCTAAAGAGGGGATCTCGTCCATCTTTTTCACAAACTTGGATGAAGAATGAGAAGCTACCTGAGGAGCGGTAGCTTGAACAAGGGCCTTGAAGGCGGTGATCTGGGCATGAGAGCCCATTTATTGAGAGGACTCCATGATGAATCCACTAGAAACCATGCTAAGGCATGAGGAGCAGCAGCCCGATCCTGCAAACATGGCTCTGCGAAGAGCAGTAGCCAACCCATGGCTCTGAGAAGCAAAGCGGCAGCTAGGGAAACCCTAGCCATGGGTGAGGAGTCATTCTACTCCGTGCTCCATCCCGATCAGAAATGAATGTTCCTCCTCACTAAGAATATAGGACATAGACATCTCCAAATTGAAATATTCATCTCTATGAGAAGAACTGGAAAACCTTATGGTTATCTTTATAATTTTATTTCTTGAATCTGGTTATCTAGGAAGAATTGCAACTTGATATTCTAGGAAAACATTTGTTCTTCAAGATGGGTTGGAGACACCATTAAATAAGCTACAGGGAAATCAGTCCCCTTTTGTATTCTCATAGTTCTTTAAATAATCATTATCTTAGCCAGTTTCTCTTCCATCTCTTGTAGTTTCTTGAGTCCCAAAATTGCTTGGTATTTTAAGTGATTCCAACTTAGAGGGGTTATTTATGTAAGGCCTTGCATATATAAAATCATATGGAGACATGTGGAATTATGAAACCTATTATTTTATACAAATTATTTCATGGAAAAAAATATATAAAGCAACTTTGAGGATCCTAAAAAGGGCTTCAATTGAATGGATTTCCAAAGTTTTTGGGAAGATTAAGAAACTAAAATTTATCTTAAGTGCATTTCTATGAGAGTACACTATGTCCTCTACTATTACAACCGAATTGGATATGCTTTCCTTCCTCGTTGTGGTAGAAAGAGGAAATTTAGTGATGTAAAGGCCTACTCTTTGTACTTTATATTAACTTACAAGGATAAGCGTTGCGAAACAACAAAAAGGTATTTATTGGTTTTAGTAATCATCCCCACTAAGCATATAGGTCACATACATTTCCAAAATAAAATATTCATCTCTATGAGAAGAACAAAAAACCCTCTGGTTATCTTTATAGTTTTTTTTTGAAACTGGTTATCTAGGAAGAGTTTAAACTTGATCTTCTAGGAAATCATTTCCTCATCAAGATGGGCTTGAGACACCAATAAATAAACTAAAAGGAAGTAAGTCCCCTTTTGTATTGTTATAGTTATTTTAAATTTTTTTATCTTCCTTTAGTCTAGTCTTCATTTGAGCCATTTTCTCGTCCATCTTCTGTAGTATATTATGTCCCAATATTGCCTAGTATTCTAAGTGATCCCAGCTTAATGGGCTTATTACCAATTACAAGAAAAGGAATTCTAGAAATATTTGTCCTATGACAAAGATTGCTTGTAATTGGTAAATGGATTAGAAATATTTGTCCTATGAAAATTACTAGCAAAGGAATTATAGAAATCATTTAGGAGTTGTATCAACCATAGAGTGCCACTTGTTGTAGGATTGGGTGACTATTTGTTGGAAAAAATTTCCTAGGTGTGTGCTACTCATATTTTCCATAATGACTGGAAATGTTTTGATAACAATTTTCTTCCAGTTAGTTCTTATCATACTTGGCCTAATAGTTGTTTAACTGGCCCTGATAAACTCATAATGCTGATGTGTTACATATGTTTGATTAGGATTTTGTACAATACTCATCCTGTGTATAGTTATCAACATTTTTCATTTCTAGAATGCTCCAGAGCTTCTCACTAATAGAATCCAAATTGCTAATTGGCTCATTCTTTCATCTATTGATGATGTAGGTCATATCATCAATCAACCCCCTCAACGCCATACCCTAAGGGAACATACACAGTCCAAGAGGACTATTTATCTTGCAAACATTTACAACCCTATACAATTGGGCTCTATCACTTATTCATTTAATCATACCCATCTAAAGAAGCTCTTGCACTTAGCTTAATTATCAATAGTTTTTCAAGAGATGGAATCTACATTTTGGGAATGATTGAGTGACATTTTCTATTTTACTGGAAATTGCATGTTATTGGACAGTCATAGAGATTTTACATTTGTTGGAACTTACCTTGAGTTTGACATTCCATTTGTTGTGATAATATTGAGCTTCAAAACAATTGGTTGATACTTTTTTTTCTATTCTTAGTTGATATTTGCGTGTGACACTTTCCCAAAGTATAAAAGAGGTTAGCTCGACTACCTTTTCATAATTGGAAATGTTATTAAGTGTCTAAAGAATAGGACAAACACTACTTTATATATTTTATCATTTACCTACATACAAGGTAGGTTCTTTTTCCTATGGTTGTTGAGTTAAAAAGAATTCCAAGTCAAATTTATACTTGCACATATTGGCCATCCTGGAACGATTGTCCTTGCACAATAGATTTCATTCTACTATCTAGGCATATTTTCTCATCTAGAATAAGGGAACTTGGATTTTGCAAGGGGGAATATCTCCCCTTTTTTTCCAATTTAACTTTAGCAGCATCAACCTTAGAGTACTAGACTCTTTTAACTTTTTTAGGCATTCAGACATGGCAATTGTTATGAGACCTTGAAAGATTACAAATGATAAATCACTTAAAAAAGGGAAAATAAGTGGGATGGATGCAATGGCTAGGCATAATGTCATGAAATGGACGAATTACCTTCTTAGTTCACTAGAGTCTAACTCAGCCTTTGGAATCACACAGTTATCTAAGGCAGTATTATGACAACACCATGGTAAGCCTAAGAAATTAGTAACAATTATATGTGTTACGAGACATTATCCAAGCAACATACCATGGTCAAATCAACATAAGGAAACATCCCAATACTTAATGAGGGAAAGAAATATCACAACACTAGTGCATCAAACAACATCTCTACTAGGTACATCCAAGGAACATGAGCCATCTAAGAGTGTTGAAAGGATCTCTGGCCAATGATCTATGGAACATCGCATATCTCATCTTAGGAACAATGTCTATGATATGATGACATACCACAACTGATAAACATGTCACACTTGCTGATCTAGGGATAACAAGGCGTAACACTGCCAAAAGTATCTCATAGCAGCTGCTTATTTTTACTCTAAGAAAGCCCGTCAACAAGTGTTTCTGAACCCTCTCTATCTGATTCCTTTTATTTATAGGTGTATGTGGCCCCATAACTCATGCTCATATAAAATTACTAATTTTGTAACTACCTCAAAGAGGAAGCGTAATATGCCTAATCCCAAATAGGTTTCAACATCTATACCAATCGACTCAGATGGAACAAGATGAAAAATGCAACAAGAAAGACTCCAAAAGAACAAGAGTATGCCACAAGTACTTGCTCAGAAATGACTAATCTTGTATTACAAGAATGAAGCTATATGCGCAAGGTGAAATGAGTGTCCTTTATAGAGAACCGATCCATCCTAGCTAATTTCCATGTCACAACACTAGTACAAAATGAGAAATTAATGACTAAAAAAATGACTAAAATCATGCTATAAATGACTATTTTTGAGTCGGTGACTAATAGTAGCTAATTTCCACTATCTGATAGCTAATCATATTTCACTTAGTCATTAATAGCTTTAATTATTAGTCATTGATTTATTCATTGATAGTCAATGATTTAGTCATGAATTTAGTCACTAATTGCAACAATTAATGACCAAATATACGACTAAATAAACTACTAGATGATATTATATTAATGACTAAGCTAAATACGACTAAGATACGAGAAATTAGCTACTAATAGTCGTATATATGTGAATTTAGTCATTTTTGTAGTCACAAATATATGATAGGGCATGGAGGAATCGAACCACCAACCTCCTGCCTATAATTAGGCAAGTGATCTACCATTGAGATAGCACCCTTTAAGAAGTTTTTATTGCTTGGCAATGATGATATTCAAACAAATTTATGATAGATAGCAATCTACAAACTACATAATTATTACTATTAAAACTTACTAGTAACTAGTATTTATGATAGACTAATTCCTAAGAGCTATGTACAATTTTCCCTATATGGCATATCCATTCATGTTACCAGAGAGAATGGATTACCTCTGTGATGGATGTGATACCAATTAATTCAACCAATTTACAGAATATTTCTTAGCATGCCTTAATATATGAGAAAAACATCATTATATGACATCAAGCAAAGTAAAAGTCAAATAAGGTAAGAAAACCTTGTCATTCATAAAAAATCTATCAGTGACAATATAAAAATACATGAAAGTGAAATATTTTAGACTGAGTGTTGCAAAGCATAAGCTACAATATCAGCCAATTCTAGAAAATGAAACATGTTTTTATAGATGTCTGAAGGCTACCAAAATAAGCAAGCAAAAGAAATTCAACACATAATTCAAAAAGAGTTGAATGAATTAATTAAAGCATACCCAACATTATAGTTGACACATTTTATATGAAAATCAGTGTGAAACATTCAATCATGTTTGTAATTTTATCTCTAGCCAACTTGCCTTAGATATAGCCACAACTAGATTGATACAAATAATTATCAGAACCAAGGGCACTTCAAAAGTGCACCACAGGAAAAGTAATAAAGACAAGAAAAAAATCACCACGATGAAGGTAATACTTGAGAACATACATCACATTAGTAGCTTTACCATGTCTCTTTAAGGTTTGAAAACTATTTGCTTCAAAATTCTTATTAACAAACACAATCTAGAAAATTTCAAGTACACTTGACTGCTTCCTAAATTTGCATAAAAGGAAAGAATGTGTGATTATTTCAGACAAACAAAAATCCAAATAACAATCTCAGCTGTAACCTAAAAGGCTTGACACTCAATAGTACAAGTCACTCAAACAAATATTGTGCAAGACTAGCATGATCTGCTTTCTTACACATAATCACAAGACACAATTGGCAATGATCCCCAACTAGCACCACCTAAATTTAACAAGAAAAAGACCAACTTGCATTTCAATCCTATATTATATTTTCTATTGTACAATAATAAGTTTTGTAAAAGAAGGTACAATGGAAATCATTTTCTCATTACATAATATCTTCAACAACAACTTTACGAGGATAGATTAGGTTATTACCTGCTTTGCTCCAAGAACTAAAGGAATTAGGCACTCTGGTTCAGTAGCCTGAGTTGATTTGTCAATAAGGACCTAAAAAATAACCCAACATTTAGGTGATCAAATAGTTAAAAAAACTCATACTAATATGTACTAATCCCACTTGCAACTCTAAACTTTAGTACTACCTAACGAAACCTAAAATTAGATAGCTTGGGATCACCCGCGCCAACACAAGTATAGAAGATGACATCAGCAATCTGAGTTATTTCTCTTTTTGTCACCCTCTTGATTGCTTTGTATTTATTTTCATCCACACTTGAAAGATCACCTATTCGCGATGTTAAAAAATGTATCATTTGTAGTAATTAATAGAATTCATTACCAAAACAATACATAGAACATTTCATTTATCTCAAACTTGCTCAAGCAGAGTAATTTTCTTGGCCAAATCAGATATTACAAAAGGTTCCTCTATTATCTACCTCTTCGTTAGCATACTTTCAAAGAAATGACATAACTAGCAAGAAAATAGATCCACCTAAATTTATTCAAAGCATATACACCAACCAACCCTAGTAGTGCTTTCGACACCAAACAAGAAATTGGTTCCAATTTGACAAAAACATGATATACACATCCACTTGCTTAAATAATATCAACAAATGGATAGCAAATATTTAAAGGTTAACATGATATTCCTAATCTACAAATAATACATAACTTATGAATGGATTGGACTTTCCATACCTTGTTCATCTTTCAACTGCTAAAGTTTGTACAATTCACTTTTTTTTGAAGTGTCAAGGTGCCTAACCTGTAATTGTTTTACAAAGAAACATAGCATGTAAATGCCTTGGGATTAGGTAAAAACTAGAACACAGAAATAGCCAAAAAATATGATTGTAAGACTCTGAAAAAACAACCTGATAATGCAGTGTTAAATGTTCAACTGGAGAACTCACTGCCTCCCTTGATTTTGCACATAGTCTGACAACCTGTAATGTCAAATCAATGAAACTTCCATGTTATATTAATCTAGCATTTAGAATATAGCCAAAATCATCTCTTATGCACGTTTCCTATGATTAGACTTCAAAAAGTAGAAAGCTTTGCATGAGAGATTCAAAACATGTATTTTAAAACATTTTTAAAAAGGCACTTATATAATTAGATACAGGATAGCAAGGACATATTCAAACCCATGGCACTAATTTTCTTTGCAGGTTGATCAATGACAACATTACTTAGAGCACATACCAAGACCTAAATCACATAAATGAAGTGAACTTGTATTAATGTCAATTGATAACAAAAATAGGTCAAAGGTCAGAGCTAAAGATCATGGCAAGTAATAATAGCAATCTAGAATGGCCTATTTTATATCTTCCATAAAAGAGAAGGAACCTAGTATAGTTACTAATGGAAGCAGAATTAGATCAAAGATGGGTAAGGCCTCCATAATGAAGTACAACCCTTGAATATGAAAACATAATGACAATTCAGTTAGCATTGGTTAACGATCCATCAAAGGTCTCACTTGTTACCTGGCCTTGACCTTGCTTGGCTAAATGGTATACAATAGATGTTGAGGTGACAGTCTTTCTTGTCCTAGGAGGGCCTTGAATTAAACTCACAGGCTTTTGCAAAACAGTCTTTACAACACTAACCTGCACATGATATAAAGAAATGAATTAAAGCAACTTCTAAAACAAACAGAAGACTGCAACATTCATTAACAATAGCTAAGATGATTGTTATAATGAGAAATCCATCCACATCAATTTACAAGAAATATATAGCATTCACATAAAGTTGACTTATGTATATTCATTGTCATGGTGAATCCATTCACATCATTTTTTCTCGTAAATTCAAATGGCCTAAGGTTTGGTATCATAGATTCCATGGTATTACGCATTGTGTGTACTCAAGTGTGCATGTTGAAGAGAATTCATTAACTACAATACATGTAATAATGAATCATGTAGTTGAACACTCAAAAATATACTCAGGATCTAATGTTTTGGTTAAGATCAATCCTCAAATGGTATCTAAATCTCAACAATTCTATACATGGGAATAAATAACTATAGAATGGATACCTTGCTGAAAACCCCAGCATAGTGTATTGATTAAGGATCCCTATCAGAGAAATTTCATGAGATTACAAGTTCAGCAACCTTGATATCACTGTAAAATTATACCTAGATGACTTTGAAAGAAAAAAGATAAATCATTGCAGCCAGAGTAGTAAAACGGTAGCAATTGCATTAAAGAAAATGATTGCACTGGATTATATATTTTAGGCATTTAATCTTTGTACTTTATGCTATTGGCTACTATTCATTTTCAGTTTATTTAATATAGCTTATGATGTCCACGGGAAAAAATGGTAACAATTACTATCATCTATATCCCTATGAAGAGGTAAGGTTCCCGGGATTACAAGTTCAACAACCCTGATATCACTACAAAGTCAAGATGACTTTGAAAAAGAAGCTAAATCATTGAAGCTAGATGAATCCAGACTAGTAAAATGGTAACAACTACATTGAAGAAAATGATTAGACTGGATTATATATTAATATTTTAGGCATTTAATATTTGGACATTATGCTATTTACTATTTATATCGCTCCTAATCATTTTCAGTGCATGTACAATA
Organism: Pseudotsuga menziesii; assembly: GCA_001517045.1. Lineage (NCBI taxonomy): Eukaryota > Viridiplantae > Streptophyta > Pinopsida > Pinales > Pinaceae > Pseudotsuga > Pseudotsuga menziesii. Next base: position 123,587 of record LPNX010773910.1, on the reverse strand, counting down.
TCTTATGTTGTCCATAGAAAACAATGTTAGAAATATAGCAAAACTAATAAGCATCAACCAAGACAAATAAATAATAACAAAAAACATCTCACATCCACCACAATTCTTCAATAAAAACATTTAAACTTCATCAGAAACAATATCTACTAGATAATATCTTGTACAAAATAGGTCCATAGCCATGAACGAAGACAAGCAAGTTGTACAGAGAACTCATTGTGTTCATTAACAAATATCCATACAAGCATCTAGGTCTACATACGAAGCTAAATACAAGAAGAATATTAAATAATAGCTAAAATTATATAAATACTAGACTAAAGTAAAACAAGCATGGAAACACAAACCTTAATTCTTTAGCACCATGTGGAAGAATCTCACATCTAGATCTAGAAGTGATTTCCTACCCAAGAAAGTGCCACAACAACCAAGAAGATCAACCCAGTGTATTGGTCACTAAAGCTAGTAGCAATTTCCTACCCAAGAAAGTGCCACAACAACCAAGAGGATCAACCCAATGTATTAGTCAATCATGATCATCCCATCCCCACATTTCTCTCATCTCAAAGGCATGTGAAAAAGGGTCAAGAGTACGACAGTAGGAATTCAAAGGAGGTCACCAATCAAAGTACTACCCTAGCCCAAACATGCTTAACAAAAGAGTTCTAAGGATCCTTCGTGATAGGACTTAAGGACTTACCATTTATATGTTAAAATATGTATCTTAAAATTTTTATTGAAATGTAATTTGAACTTTTTATACACTATTCATATAGAGAGAAAGGATATTTATAGCATGTCCAATTAGAGATCAGAACCCCTGGAATCTTCCACTAATCACAAAAGGGCAGTTGTTTGCAAAATCATGGAAAAAGGTGTTACTGGTGGATTGGTCCCATTTCCTGCTATGAGTAACAAGAATAGGGCTAGGAATAACAATAATATAAGATAATAATAGTCTCATACACACCACATAGTCTTTCAAAATAGAGGCCAATTGGCAAAGTCAAAAATATTCAGAAGATTCAGGAAGACTGATTCCTATAAGAAAATAGATCACCTTCTCAAGACTTCAATTTAAAATGTAAATTTGAGTTTCCCCTTCTTGCAAAATTCCTGCCAGATGAGTTTCAAAACCAAGGTCTGGATTGAAAAAAAGGGAGACAATTTAGGAAGACCCATTTCTACAACAAAATAAATCACCTTCTCAAGACTTTGATTTACATTGTAGATTTGACTTTCCCCTTCTTGCAAAATGCATGCCGGATGAGTTTCAAAACCAAGGTCTGGGTTGAAAAAAAGGAGAATAAGCAGAAGGGCCCTGCTCACATTCTAAGCAGACCTCTCACTCTATGATGATCATGATGTGGAACATATTAGTAGCTTACTAAGAAAACAAATATGAAACAAGTTCCATTCGAGAAAAAACTTTTAGATATTGAACATTAACATGAAAATTTAACATTGTCATGAAAATGCACTTGAAAAAGAACAGGCTGAGTTTAAAGGATTAACTAGAGTAGATCTACAACCACAAACATGAAGGCAATAGAAGAAAAGAAAAAATATGAACTCCTTAATACTTGATGAGTCTCAAGTAGACAATTTGGGGCACCCTAAATCTCTAAGGTCTACAGAAGAAGGGTTTGTTTAGACCAATTGGTATATATGCTTATGATAGTGAATCCCAGATAAAAAACCCAGATGTATCTTAGAATGGGTAACACAAGCTTGGACGGAAGCATATTTTGATCCAAAGAGGGGGTGAAAGCTAATGGAGGGGTCTATTCAGAATCTGCAGGTTATTTATTGAGGGGATATCCAGTCTCTCTCTACTCCAAGATATAGGATTAACTAGAGTGGATCTAAAACCATAAACATGAAGGAGATAGTGGAAATAAAAAATCATAAACCCCTTAACATTTGTTGAGTCACGAACAAACAATTTGGGGCAACAAAAATATCAAAGGACTACAGAAGGCATCAGTTTCTCCCTGGATGTAAGGAGGGAGGGTTTGCTTACTCCAAGGACAATATATGTATGATAGTGAATCCAGTATCAATTTCAGATACATCTCAGAATGGGTAACACAAGCTTGGATGGAAGTAGAGGAGGGTTTGATTACCCCAAGGGTTGTATATTCATGATAGTGAATCCGGGATCAAATTCAGATTCATCTCATAATGGGATGAGCTCACTTGTATGTGAGCTCTCCATCAACACAACAATTAATGGCATATTATCACCCTCCCTTGTTAACAAAGTGACAAAATGTGGAGACAAAGTTTTAGTGTATGGCTGAAAGGGGTGACTAGGTAAGTATCTTCCATCATGTCTAGCCAAGGGGATTCTCTACTATTTGGATTTACTATCAAGGACTCGTACATGGGGCCACAAATCTAAAGTATTTCACATAGCATAAGAGTTCACTGGTAGATACAAAACCACCACAATCTAAAAGCTCTAGAAGTTGAAAGAAAAGTTTCAATCCAAAAGACTTGCAACTCACAGCAACTAAATTGACAAGGAATTGGAATTTGGAACCCCACACCATACATGAGTTTCTCAAGGAGTATAAATGCTAGATACTTTCTCATTCAACCTGCACCATCCTGAAATAGCTTCCAAAAATTAATGAAAGCTATTACTACCTGCTAAACACCATCCAAAGATCAGAGCAAGGGTCAAAGGAATGCAAATAACAAGGGGACAAGGGGCACATTTAAGAGATCCAGGCTATTACCAGTCAAGAACCCCATTTCCCAAGCAGATAAAAATATTATTACAGAGTCTCTCTGGTTCACCACTCCCTCTAAGGTTGTAGTCTATATGGTTTTTCTTACTGTTTCGTTAAACATGCGATATGGTGGCCATGAGTTAAGATGTCTCCATCATTGTGAATATTCTTGTGCATAGGAGTAGATACTTTGCATCTTACCAAAAAAAAATGCAATCATTCTTTTATCAAAACAAAAACCCAAAGATCAATACTAGAGAGACAACTAAAATAGTGGAAAATGTGAATATAATTTAAACCTCAACAAGTAACAACAAATGCAAACATATTTTTTATTAACAAACAGACCCTTACACTCACTAAAATATTCTGATCCATGATAAACACGTACATGAGACCATAAATATATCCTTAATATTTTTGTTATAAATGTGATGTGGTTTATTTAACTACATGTTAAAGAACACAACACATTTTAAATAATTGAAATCTACAAATGACACCTTATAGAGAAAGTGATATGATCTATGCTTTGAGGAAGTGCCCTAATATGCATCTTTGGAGTGGATATTTTTTAAGTTCTGTATGGAAAATAGAACATTCACACAATATGCAATCCCCTAGAGATTCCATTGCGAGATAAAGGTAAGGGAAGTCAAATGTCCAATATGAATTATCACTATCAACATTGAATCATTTGGGCTAAGCTCACTTGTATGTGAGCTCTGCATCAAGACAACAATTAGTGGCATATTCTCACCCTCCCCTGTTAACAAAGTAACAAAATGAGGAGAAAATTTTTTAGTGTACGACTGAAAGGGGTGACTAGGTAAGTATATTCCATCATGTCTAGCCAAGGGGCTTCTCTACTATTTGGCTCTACTATCAAGGACTCGCACATGGGGCCACACCTCTAAAGTATTTCACATAGCATAAGAGTTCACTAGGAGATACAAAACCACCACAATCCAAAATCTAGAGAAGTTGGAAGAAAAGGTTCAATCCAAAAGAGCTGCAACTCACAGCAACTAATTTGACAAGGAATTGGAATTTGGAACCCCAACCCATACATGAGTTTCTCAAGGGGCAGAAATGCCAAATACTTTCTAATTCAACCTGCACCATCCTGAAAGAGCTTCCAAAAATTAATGAAAGCTATTACTTCCTGCTAAACACCATCTAGAGATTAGAGCAAGGATAAGAGGAATGCAAAGAACAAGGGGACAAGGGGCACACTTAAGAGAGCCAGACTGTTACCAATCAGCAATCCCATTTCCCAAGCAGATGCAAATATTAGTACATATTCTCTTTGGTTCACCACTCCCTATAAGGTTCTAGTCTATATGGTTTTTCTTACTGTTTCGTTAAACATGCGATATGGTGGCCATGAGTTAAGATGTCTCCATCACTGTGAATATTCTTGTGCATAGGAGTAAATACTCTGCATCTTACCAAAAAAATGCAATAATTCTTTTATCAAAACAAGAACCCAAAGCTCAATACTATAGAGACAACTAAAATAGTGGAAAATGTGAATATAATTCAAACCTCAACAAGTAACAACAAATGAAAACATATTTTTTATTAACAAACAGACCCTTACACTCACTAAAATATTATGATCCATGATCACCTACATGAGACCATAAATATATCCTTAATATTTTTGTTATAAATGTGATGTGGTTTATTTACCTACATGTTAAAGAACACACCACATTTTAAATAATTGCAATCTACAAATGACACCTTATAGAGAAAATGATATGATCTATGCTTTGAGGAAGTGCCCTAATATGCATCTTTGGAGTGGATATTTTTTAAGATCTGTATGGAAAATAGAACATTCACAAAATATGCAACCCCCTAGAGATTCCATTAGGAGATAAAGGTAAGGGAAGTCAAATGTCCAATATGAATTATCACTATCAACATTGAATCATTTGGGCTGAGCTCACTTGTATGGGATCTCTCCATCAAGACAACAATTAGTGGCATATTCTCACCCTCCCCTGTTAACAAAGTGACAAAATGAGGAGACAAAGTTTTAGTGTATGGATGAAAGGGGTGACTAGGTAAGTATCTTCCATCATGTCTAGCCAAGGGGCTTATATACTATTTGGATATGCTATCAAGGACTCGCACATGGGGCCACAACTCTAAAGTATTTGACATATCATAAGAGTTCACTAGTAGATACAAAACCACCAAAATCCAAAAGCTCGAGAAGTTGGAAGAAAAGGTTCAATCCAAAAGAGCTGCAACTCACAACAACTAAATTGACAAGGAATTGGAATTTGGAACCGCACCCCATACATGAGTTTCTCAAGGAGCAGAAATGCCAGATACTTTCTCATTCAACTTGCACCATCCTGAAAGAGCTTCCAAAAATTAATGAAAGCTATTACTTCCTGCTAAACACCATCTAGAGATCAAAGCAAGGGTAAGAGGAATGCAAAGAACAAGGGGACAAGGGGCACACTTAAGAGAGCAAGGTTGTTACCAATCAACAACCCCATTTCCCAAGCAGATGCAAATATTAGTACAGAATCTCTTTGGTTCACCACTCCCTCAAAGGTTCAATTCTATATGGTTGTTCTTACTGTTTCGTTAAACATGCGATATGGTGGCCATGAGTTAAGATATCTCCATCACTATGAATATTCTTGTGCATAGGAGTAGATACTCTGCATCTTACCATAAAAAAATGCAATCATTATTTTATCAAAAAACTAGAGAGACAACTAAAATAGTGGAAAATGTGAATATAATTCAAACCTCAACAAGTAACAACAAATGAAAACATATTTTTTATTAACAAACAGACCCTTGCACTCACTAAAATATTCTGATCCATGATAAACACCTACATGAGACCATAAATATACCCTTAATATTTTTGTTATAAATGTGATGTGGTATATTTACCTACATTTTAAAGAACACACCACATGTTAAATAATTGCAATCTACAAATGACACCTTATAGAGAAAGTGATATGATCTATGCTTTGAGGAAGTGCTCTAATATGCATCTTTGGAGTGGATATTTTTTAAGGTCTGTATGGAAAATAGAACATTCACACAATATGCAATCCCCTAGAGATTCCATTAGGAGATAAAGGAAGGGAAGTCAAATGTCCAATATGAATTAGAACTATCAACATTGAAGAAATTGGTGAACACCTCTCTAGTAGATTGTACAAGAAAAAATTCCATAACCTTAGAAAATCAGTTGAACATCAGTCTTCTAATTAAAACTAGGAATTCCACAATCACAGTCAAGAAAGAAATTGTTGCATATGAAATGGGATACTCTAGTAACCATGCTCTTATTTGTAATTTTCATGGTGCATGGTCATTTAAAAGAAAAATATGAAACTATAATTTATTACTGCTTTTACTAGTATTGAGAAAAAGAGAATGGTCTCCACTCCTATGAATCTCATGTATAGTGAGTTGTTGATTAGTATGGGCCAGGTCAATAGAAAAGGATTGAGATTTTTACTTTAGTTTCCGAACTTGCATTCCCACTAATTGAAATCACAAGTTAGTTTTTGATTTATCATGGTATACTGTGTTTCACCAGCTAAACTTTGGCTTAGGATTTCTAGAAACCACCAATCAACCACAATACTTGGTTGTAATACCATGTTGAAAATTAGATAGGCTAGTACACAATTTGTGTCCCTCTTATTTGTTTTTATTGTGGACTAATGCTTACCACATTGATGGTTTGCATAGAAGAAACTTCATTGGGACCTATATTAATGGATGCATTATATAGAATAGGGATCATTGTCACCTAGATTAATGGATATCCCAATTTCTATTTAAAATTGGACTAGCTATCAGGATTCTCTGCCTACCATCGAGCTACATTCCCTTTTCATGATAGGAACCATTTACCATGTTGAAAATTGGCCAGGTTGGGTATCATTCAATCAAGGTGTGTATTGCATATCTATGATAGGAACCCTTTACCAATCAACTGCTAAACTTGGTTGTATTAACATATTAGTGAACTGCATCAAAGAAGATTCAGTGAGACCTATATGAATGGATGCATTGGATAGAACATGATTCATTGTTACCTAGATTAATGGATATTCGAGCTTATGTAAAAATTATACTGGCTAGTATAATGCTCAACCATATAACTGATCTACATGCATTTTTCATTAAAAGCACACATTACCATGTTGAGAATTGGATAGACTGGGAATTAAGGGGTGGATTTTATTTTGCACTTTTATCGAGGACTTTCCCTCAACCATTGCACATGATAGCTACCCTACACCAGTTTAACATCAAGGTGTGAACATATATCTTCCACAATGCATTTGAAGACACATTTTTTCCTAGGAAATCTCATCACTAACCCATCACTAATCAATTGCACTAATTGGTTCTAATACCATGTTGAAAATTGGATAGAGTAGTGCACAGGTTTAGTCTCTCTTAAATTGATTTTTACTATGGGAAAGGGATTTCATATATACCACATTTATGAGTTATATAGAAGAAGATTCATTAGGACCTATATGAATGGATGCATCATATAAAATAAGATTCATTGTGATGAACAATGATGTTTCTGATAAAAATTGGACTTGCCGGTAGGCTTCTCAACCATACCACTAAGTCACATTCCTTTTTTTATGTCAAACACCCTTTACCATGTTCAAAATTGGATAGTACATGAATCAAAAGGTGGATTACATTATGGAATCTTTACCAATCAACCACTACACATGGCTCTAATATCATATGCAAAATTGAACAAGGTAGGAACCCATTCTAGGACCAACCCTTGGCCATTGCTCATGATAGGAATTGTTAAATAGTTTGACATCAAGGTATGGATTGCTATCTTCCACAACACTTCTCAATCCAAACTTTGTCTTAGGCCTTCGTTTCATCACCAATCAATCAAAATACCTAGTTCTAATGCTATGTTGAAAATTGGAGAGACTTGTGCACAAGTTTAGTCCCTCTTAGATTGATTTTTATTGTGTGCAAGGCACCCCATCCATACCACATTGATGAATTTTATAGATTAAGATTCATTGGGATATAGCCATGGAAGGACAATGATGGGTGAGAGATGAAGGTCCCAAATCCAAATCCAAAATGGGGTGAAAACATGGATTGACTGTGCATTGAGACAATGATCACAATTGATCCAAGCAAAGACATGGATGGCCATGTATAGAACACCTCATTGCCCTCATCTATGCACACCAACCCATGCACGCTAACAATTGGGTTCCCCACACACCAAGATTAGAACCTTGGTTCAAGGAGAAACATCCTCGGGTCTCAATGCAGAGCCCGTAAATCTCTACAACATTTGGCAAACACAACACCACATGCACCTAATTTCATAGCTTTCACACCAAATTATAGGAATCCCTACAATCTTCCAAGACCATTATGGAATGTAAAGGATGTAACATTGTCTTGATGCATTTGTATAAATATCAATGCATACATCTTGTTAGATATCAAAGATGTTTTGTGTCAATAATCACATAACAAACAAGGCTTTGTGTCATAGTTTTCAAAACTTTGACATTTGGGACTATCATATATTTTTCTATTTTGACAAAGAAGGGTAAATATTTAATTATATATCTTTATCTTAATTCTGAATGTGTGGTGCACAACTATAAACTCTCATGTTTGGATTTCTCCTCTGATCTAACAAACCATGGGATATCAATGTTGATAGGAAACGATCTTCCATCCATTGGTATGGTGTCTGCAACTGCATAATATTTTGTTTTTATGATATTTGTTTTTACCATTTTGTGGATGACATCCACATTGATGGTTCTTATTCTGTATTCTTGGAACTATTTGCTCACAATTTTTATTAGTATAGTAGTTATAATAGATTTGCCTTAGAATTTAGGGCATTTGAACCAACTGTATCTAATTCTTGTGATGGTTTCCCTTGCAACCCAGTAATGGAAAATAAAAATTAAACACTTTCAAATAATTTTTCAAGAAGCAAAAGAAGTAGGGTACACGAATCACTCCATTCTCTCTAAGACCCAGCTATATTTTAGGGTACACAAAAGGCCATTGTTCATAAACAAGCACTTCTCATAATTGCTTTATTTCATGAATAAGGCATAGGATGAGAGTGCTTTCATTCCAAAGAATTGATATTTATACAAATTCATGAGGAACCACATGTAAACCCATGCTCAAGGACTTGCTACCATTCAAACCCCATGGAAACATTAGCAGGAAGATAGTTCACTGGTGAGTCAACAGAGTATTTATCCAACCACAAGGGATTCGACTCTCTGGTTTTCCTCACCCTCACATAGCATGAATTTCAAAGGTAAGAAGCATGGGTATAAGTCCTAGAAAAATTTGGCAGTATTAGCTACAGATCAAACTTGGCACCTAATCCAAATGAAGCTTTCTCTACATGGTGCAGAACTTCAGGGAAAATCCCATGGGGGAATTATTTCAACATGACACACACTACACTGCACAAGAATACATACCATGATGGGAGCTTCATAGGAACGACTACTACACCTTAGGATAACAAACTGGTAGACTCTCTTATGTAAACAAGAAATTTTCATTCACAATTGCATTACTTATAACATGATCCCAAAAGAAAGGATAAGGACTCAGAATAGTTTTCTTACATTTACAGATGTGCTTTGATGGGTAGGCACATGCAGAGCATCTACTATTTTGGATATGAATTATTCGGCAACCACACCGGATACAAAGAGTGTGGATCTTATTTCTCCTCTTACCAAAACTTCTTGTTCTGTTACCCTGAAACATAATCAATCACCACAAATTCAACACTGCATATGTATCAAAAGTGATAAGCAAAACAAATGAACATTTCAAATATGATAGAATTATGATGTGTAATGAAACTGTCGATGGCATACCCTACTACCCTTAACCCTACCCATTCCTGTATTGATGTATGTAATGAAACTGTCTATGGTGTGAGATAAGCGATGTCTAGGAAATTCATAGAAGCATATTGATTTTGAGTATTTCATTTGGAGAAAAATTAAGAGTATATAACTTTTGAAAAAAATAGTATCAATTGAAACAACCTTAGTTTTTTCCTACTAACAGTTCAACCATAAGCATCTTAATACTTAAAAATAATTCCCATTTCCATTTAATTATTCAAGTGAGTGACAAAAAAATAATATCCTCTAGTTTATTATGAAATTAATTTATGTGAGAAGACTTTCAAAAAAGGAAAAAAAATCAAGATAACTAAGTTGAGAACCCAATCCTTTTGGACCATAGGACTCATTCAAAAAAAAACATTAGGGTAAAGAGTATAATGTTATTGGAGGAATTCCACCTTGAAGTGAAAGCTCAACAGATGCCAATGCTGTCAGAGGAGTCAACTCAGATTGCTTAACCACAACTGTACAACTAGAAGTAAGATCTAGAGAAACCTGCAAGCTCAACAGCTCAACAAATGCCTACTCCATATTGAAGTGAAAGATCAATAGCTGCCAATGCTGTCAGAGGAATCAAATCAGATGGATTAACCACAACTGTACAACCAGAAGCAAGATCTAGAGAAACCTGCAACAAAGAAACATGAGTACAAAGTTCTATGGTGTAGTACATGCACGTTTGAAAGTTTCTGTAGGAGCAAGAAGCCATATTAAAGCATATGGAATTTTTTCATAACCAATAGAAATTCTAAATATTACAAAGGTTGAAAATCATGGGATGATTTGCAAGCAAAATAACACATATTCTTTATACTTTCATTTTTTTTAAATGATGAAGCATCTTATAGCCTGCATAAGAATTCAACGCAAAAAAAATAGCATGTATTACCATTTAATGGTAGCCATATAGATCCTTAATGACAGCCTCAATATGGATTAATAATAGATGTATTCCACAAATGAAATCCATAATACACATTAACTGGCATCTAAACATCTCTTTTTTCTTATAATGCCTTCCTTAATTTCTATACTCAGATATATATTACGATCACACTTTCTCTCTTAGGAGATAAGTCACTAATGAAACAATGGACATGCTTGAGAGAGAGATAGATAGGTAGTTGTAGGGAAAAGTGAGACAAATACAAACCTCAAGGTATTAATGGAATGAGTACCTGAAATGATATTGTTTAAAGAAGGTCGTTACATGCATGGAACTTGCAGCAATTCTACTAGATGCATGTTGAATGGTAGCATATTGAATGGCTAAGTGCTCTTTCATCAACTAAAATGTTCTTCAAGATTACTGGATCATTTTTCAAGTTCCCATTATTGAGAATCTAAGAAAAAGGACTACTTTCACTAATGACTAACTTGGAGCCAAAGGAACGAAAAGATGCTAGAGGCTCAACCAGAGTACTGGACATAATTTCAACAATTAACATAGCTTTAGCTTTCCTTTTTCCATAGTGATTATCTCTTTGCAATTTGGTTCTCAAGTGCACAGGAGTTTTGCTACCTCAAATGATCCATCTTCATGTTTAGAGAGGGAACAAAGATAATCGAAATCCTCTCCATTTTCACTATCCTCATTGACACGATGATGATCTGTAGAAACGATAATGGAAATGCACTCAAAGATAGATCACCTAAAGAGCAATCCATACAGGCTCAAAGGCAGATCACTCAAGGACAGATCACTGAAAGAGAAATCCATACAGGCTTGATTGGTTCTTCAAAACTGTAGAATTGCAGACTGTTAGGAAGGTCACATATACTAACAACTTCAAATGATTTTGTATACTTTTGAGTGACCTATGTCCCCATTTCCCTCAACTAAATTCTTTTTCTGGTGGAACTAAGCGAGTAGCATGCATTGATTTCCTAGAACTAAAGAATCATGTAGATTTCATAAATCTGATACTCCATGTTAGATACGGATTCAAATCTGGCATTGGCTTCAGCTTTGTAATCAAAACCATGTTTCCTACTTCCAGCAGGAGTATGGAAAGTGTTGCTATGGCTTTATTGTATGTTGGAGCTTCCCTCTATATAGATTCCTATTGCTACCTATTGTAAGTCAAACAAAATAGTACTGGGAGTGATAGGACATCAGGAATCTGCAATACTACCTGTTAGATTCAGGTTCAAATTTAGCATTGGCTTTAGGAGCCTTGCATCTTGTAGCCTTCCTTGTTTGTAATCAGAACAATGTTTCCTACTTCTAGCAAGAGTGAAAAGTATTGCTATGGTTTTAGTGTATGATGGAGCTTTCCTCTAGGTAGATGGTTATTGCTGCTGTTATGAGTCAAACAAAATAGTACTGGGATGGCCTCTTGCACCCATTTGTTCTTCCTTCATGTCTGAGTTTGATTGTTTGTTACATCTGCTTGGTACAATGATTTATCAAATTTTATGAAACTTTGAGTCTTCCAATTGATATCTACTAAGTCTATGATTTATCAAATTTTATGTTTCAAATTTTCAATTTGAATGTTCATTCTTCAAATAATCATCGAAGTTATAATTATGAATCATGATTCATAATTTATGAAGAAATCTATATGCATGTATGATGTGACTATGACACACACACACACACACACAGACACACATATACATATTCAGTATCCTGATGTACCCAAGTACCCTTTTTCAAAAAATGGCATCCCCATCCCTATCCCCATACCCGTCCCTGTCCTCGTCCCCGTACCCGTACCCACGTTTCCTGGAAACTTAGTGTCATTTATATCCCAAAGTCCAAATTTGGTTTAACTTCCTTTCCAAACACTTTCTTACTCTATGTGGATTGCAACAATACTGATCTTTATGCAAGTGTAGTTTAATATCTAGAGTTTATAGACTTTTATGTGTTGTAGGATTGGGAATAAGTATTACTTTATCGAACACTTTTATGCTGCAATGCACTGATGTGATCTAATAGCTGGTTGTTTTATAAGTCAAATATAAGACTGTAGTTTCTTCAAACACTTCATGACACCATTGTAATCCAGATCTGATTCTTCTGAGTCCCCAGAGTTTGATTTGGTTTCCAATGTATTGTGGTTTATAGTTTCAAGTCATGATAATGCATTACATTCAGACATTTAAATATTTGTGCAATAGTGACATTCCACACACATACAACCAATAAAGGAAAACTACAATGCCCATACAAGCTGATATAAATAAATTAATCTACGGTTTACATGGTTGGGTGTGTTCATTCCCCTCTTTGAGGTAGATATTCATAAGTATGAGGCTAATTTCCTTGCTATAGGTGACACCCAAGAGTACCACAAGTTGTCAAAAATAGATATTCAAGCCCAGGAAGAAAGTAATTAAAGCTGATATATAATGAACAGCAAGGATGTAAGTGACTGTTAATGCTCCCTTCAACAAATGAATGGCAGTTGTTATTAGATGGCTATATATTGCATCCAACGGCCCCAAATTACTTAGGTAATACATATATAACAGAAAGTAAAATGCCGAGTACAAATACTAGTCAAACAACTCGAAAAATGTCTCTTATTTTCCCAAGGAACTCAACTTTGGGAAATTTGAGTTTTAAATAACAATTTTAAGTGTTTGGGATGAAATTTGAGTGATAGTTGAGACAACAAATTAATGCGAATGAGTGGAGTGAATGTGCACCTTAGGTGAAGAAAATTCAAAATAAATCCATTGCAAACTAAAAAAACATTCCAGATAGTTTAGCCAATAACTACCAAGAGAATCGAAGAGCTTGAGCAAAGCATAATTGTACCAAATCACATGTTACCCAAGAGATTGATTGCATCATAGTGAGTCATAGGCGACATGCTGGGATGGAATATAAATCTCCTTGATTTAAATGGAGGTAGAGGATTGAGGTACTGAGAAATGAAGAGTGAGGAGCTATCTACCGATACACACTATCTAGGGAAAATTTGTATATATAGAATCTCAATTCATTTTAAGGCATTAGAGGCTTGCTTGTTGGATGTGTTCATGTTGGAGCTTGGCATGTGCCACTTGTAGAGGGATGTCTCCACATGCGAGCCTACTTGTGTAGGGTTAGATTGTTTGTAGTAGGATAGGTCTATTTTATATTGTTGGTCTCCCTTACCTCTCATATGAATATAAGGAGAGAGTATTTTCATTCATTCATTCATCACACACTTGTATTAGAGATGTGATGAGTGCAGTGCATTAGTTTCTCTCTCTTGTGTATTCTTCATTGTCTTATCTCTTTGTCCTGATGTGGTAGGTTTCTTGGAGAAGTTCAAGGGGAATTCTCGGGTTAATGTTTCATCCTAAGGAGGAAAAAAAGCTAGGGTTTTTGATAAATCCTATAGGGATAAAGAAAGCGTTATATCTTGTTGCTCTTGAGAGAAGAATACCGGGGTTTTGGAAACCCTAGTGCTACTTGTTATGCTTGTTGAGGAGAAAAGGAGATGTTTTGTATGATCCAAGGTGGACTTTTAAGTGATGGTGCTAGCTTGTTGAGGATTCTTTGTGGAGTGACCAGCTTTGTTTAAGAGTTATTCCTAGCTGGGAATTGGTGTATATGCTTTTCATGGTTTCCCTAACTAGGGTTTGAAGAGCTTCAGAGTGTAACAACTTGTGATGAACTGTTAGAATGCACATGTACTTCATGTGTTCTAGCTATCCAAAAACCATAGAATGAAGTATTCTACATTGGCAAATTGGATTCATTTATATACCTTTTCTTTAACCAAACTCTTAGACATGACTAACTAAAACCTCACATGGTTTCCAAGGATTCAATCTCTTTCACGAGTTAATAGTATGTTCTGAAATACAACGGCATCAAATATGTACAACCAAAATTGTATGACTGACAATAGGGTATTTGAAGGTATTCCTACATGTTTATTAACAAATTACAATGTTCATAGAAGGAAATGGTGTGTTTGAGTTTGTGGTTAAAGGGTCCTAATTGTAAATCTTCACTTCATAATCTCATGCCCTTTTTTGGTTGATTTTCATCTTATAAAAGTGCTCCAAGAAGGCTAACTATAACTTTGGTAGAGGTGTAACTAACCCTTATTTGATTGGTTAAATAACTAGCCTTACATTTTACCGTAAAATTATGCTTTCCAGGTTTTAGAAATATGGATTTTTTTTTTACTTATCTCAGCAATGTCTATTATTGTGAAGTAAGTGGTTCGAACAAACTTGGTTTTGAGTAACTTCTTAGTAGCTTTCCCAAATGAATTAAATTTATGAAAACAGATTGCTTTATGTCAGGTTATATGGACATCCTTGTAGAATAGTCTTATACTCTTAAAGTATAAGTATACCACATATATTGTAGGGAAATAAGTTTTGAAGGAATTATTTCAATGTCTTGAGGACAGAGTATCTGAAGATTAAATTCAACATTATTTCTTGTTTGCTAGTGTGATTTATAACAATATGTACATTCCACTTGATTTTTTGTCTAAACTATGCTTGTGCAGTTCCTTGAAAGGCTTCTTGAGCAAGGTGTTCGAAGTCCTCGAACCATGCATCTCATAGCTATGCACTTAACTGGAATGTGGCTTTTATATCCTGCAACAATTACGTTGTATATAAAGGAATTGAAGCTTCTTAGTCTTCATGGTAGTGGTACTTCAAATGGTGTTATCTATTTATGTACTCTGTTATTTCAAAGAATAATTGTTAACAAAGAACACACCATCTCAATGGATTTTATTCTTTATTTTAGGGGAATCCTATTGAAATGTTTTCAAGTCATAGTTTCTTAATTTATACTTGACAAGCTGTTTTAAGTTATCTTTCAAGAAGCAACTGCATGTTGGAACTTGGAGGTAATTTTTTAGATGCCTCTCTTATGTTTGTGATAATGCAACTTCAGTGGCTATTGATGAAGAAATGGATGGGGAGTTGCTTGAAAACTATGTAGCAGCCAGAGAATACTTGACACTTGTTCAAAGCACCGATCCTAAACTAACTGAGGTAAAGAGTTGTACAGAGATTTAGGCTATTAAATGACTTTTGTTTATGGTAAATATCATATGTTTTTCAAAAAATATAGATATATATTTGCATGTTTGGGATGAAAAGAAATGTTTAATGGTATATAATATTAGGAAAATGTATTTTGATTCTATCTCTTTTGTCATTTTCTATCTACACTTTTATTTATGTTGCAGTTCTCTTAAAGATGGTTTATTATCCCTAGTGTTCACTCATCTTTGTATTTTTTTATTATTTTTGTATAACTTGGACTTGTTAATGACTTGACTTGGGCCTAAAATTGTTGACCGGGAAGAACTTGGAAAAAACTTGGCAAACTTGACAAAAATTGTCAAATATTGAATTTCTAGAGCATGATGAGGCAACAGGGTGAGAGGATGAGTGACAAAGAGATCATGGGTGGAGGAGAACACATGGGTGTGCTTTCTGAATACATTGAAGAGTACTGTAATACATGGGATCATCAGTTTGGAATTTTCTAATAATGGAGCAAATGAATCATTTTGAGTATTAAAGGATCCACAAACAAAGAAAGAGCACTGCAAACAACATAGAAAAGTCCAGAAGATTAAATATCTACTTCCTTTCCTATAGAAAAATGATTTTCCATGAAGCAACCATTTTGAGATATTTGGATCATGATGTCCCATATCACAATATATATGCACAATAAAGGAAGCAAAATACAGAATTAACATTCACAAACAGTGCCAACAAACCCTTACAATCCTCTATCCCATTAAACGAATTTAATAATAACAACAACCCTCTCTAGATGCAACAAGTAAAATATAAACTGACGGATTTGACATAGCAATGAATCAATCATCAAGCCAACCTAGGTTGAACTCTTCTTCTGCAACTTCTACTCTGAGGCGAGGATTTGTGGAGGCCTCGATTTTTTTACCATTGATGTCCAATCTTCTCATCATAGATGACATGCACCAAAGACCTCAAGTCACTAGCCGATTTGGGAAGTTGCTTCACATGAGAAAACTCCCTCATATCAATATATTTCAAGCTGGATAGTCAGCCCAATTCATTTAGGATTTGTTTTATGCACCCACACAATGAAATATCCAAGAATTGTAGTTGTTGAAGGTTACAAATTGAATATGGTAGTTTTTCTAAACTTAAACAGGCATACAATCTTAGCATTTGTAGCAAGCTGAGATTTCCTATATCATCTTATAACTTAATAAGATCATGACAGTTTGTGATAGACAATCGTTGAAGGGAAGGCATATTACAAATAGTCACAGGCAATTCCTCCAAATTGCTACAATGATCAATAGTGATCTCAAAAAGATGGGGGAAATACAAATGCAACCCAAAATGTAATATACTCATCTTCCCAAAACCCTCACATAAAATAAAGGATAATTTCTCTATTTTTTCCAATATTGACAATATTCTTGGAGGGGAGGAACTATTGCTCTCTCTAACTGAACAACTTTCAACCAAGTTAATGAATAAAAGACTGATATGCCTTTGAGTGTAGCACGTTTAGGATTGTGATTTACAATCATAAGAACCTGTTAACACTCCATTTTTTAACAAATGATTTAAGAACTTGATAAGAGTTCGATGAGGGTCTCATTCCCGTGAACTTCATGTGAACTCTCCTTCAGGATTTCAGAGGTGCAAAGCAACGAAGAAAGTGGAAGATGTGCTGCAGGCGTTGGGCAAGGCTCGAGATCAAAGGGCTGAGATTGAGAGGAGGTGGATTAATGACTCCCAACCATTTCACGTGAGCGGACACGCTCGACCAAAGCCTTCTTTCTTGATTGCAAAATGTGTTAAAGGCAGCAGTCAGATCTATGGCCTCAATCAATTTTGCAAGCCATACTTGCGCAGGTGAAAACCGTGACTTCAAATCGTGAAAGAGAGGTAGAGGTCGCGAAGATCAAAGGCCACAATAAGAATGAAAAGAAATCTACGGCCACAGTTTATTTCACAGGACAGACTAGCACGGATGAACGCCAAGGATTCTCATTGCGAAAGATAATGGGGCCCACTCAGATCTATGGCTGCATGAAGAATCAGTCATGATCAATGGTTGAAGACATGCTAAGATCATAAACTTCCCACGGTTCTCGAAGGAATGGAATGTGGATGGCGAAAATGAAAGATTCCCCGAATTGGATGGTTGAGGTGGCTCCTAGGGTACGTGATTTCACATCTAGTATGGAGATGACAGTGGAGGAGACTTTCATGCATGTAATCCGCATCCTTGTGGATTGGCCGATTTCTTCGATGCCATTTGTAGCACATGTAACGGTGGAATCATCCCTTTGACAGAGTCATGTCATGATAGGTGGCTTTTGGTGTAAGTTGGGTTGCTGAATTCAGGAAAGTAACTGGCGAATCTACCACTCGCATGAGGAAAAGCTAGCACGACGCAGGAGACCATTCCATTTCCTGCTTCAAAAGAGCAAGGAAATGTGGGATCATCCACATCATGAACTTTGCAGCATGGATCTATGGTACCATATGGCATCCACAAATGCTTCCCATAGTAGATGGTTAGGTGCCATGACCGATGAAGCTAAGTGACTGGATCCCTAGCAAGTAAAATATCACTCACACATGTTGATACCAAGTACACTCGATGACAGAGTGTGCAGAAATGATGACCAATCATGGCTAGAGTCGGTATCAAGGCCTTATATATACTTCCAGAGGCATGGAAGTGAATTAACATATCTCCAGAACATGGGTTTTACTTCTCCATGACTCTGCAAAGGCCAGAAGAGTTTGACGATGAATATCTGGTTTGAAAACCTTGTCTTTCTAGGGGTGTTGATGGTTTGTGGGAAGCTTCGACACTCACCTTTCACCTTGGTACTGCATGCTGAGAAATACACCAGCCATGGAGGTCTAGATGTGATACCCATGCCCCCAACGATGCGGGACCTAGACACTTACTCCCCGTAATTGTTTCTCCAGAAACCCCTAATAGCATCGCGCCCACCAAAGCCTCCGCAGAACGGAACAGTCATTGATTGTTCCCTATATAAGCATTTGTTTGGATGGGAGCGTCAGGGGTTTAAATCCCTAATAGCCCTGTTTGTGAAGTCCACTTTCCAAGGGTGATGGGGCTGGTGTATATATGCTACACCCTATTTCCTGTGGGAGAGATCACCTCACTAGAGGTGAGAAGTGCAAGAATGACAAGCCACCCCACAAGTTTATCTCAACCAGAAGCAATGCAGTACTTCTTCCATAGCCCACGACCAATAGTGTTACTTGGTGAGGAAGGAGGTGGTGGATGTGATTGAAATAGGGAAAGATGCAAATGACCTTTCCAGTGTGTGCCCATGTAGAAAGTTGCATTTGAACATGATGGGAGCACATGTTTCAGACAGGGAAGGGGGAATCATACTCGCAATCTGTTGTAGCAGCCAAGCACGTTGAACGGTTACTCGAGCCGAATGCAACCACCAATGCCATGATGCTTATTGTTTATTTTTGTAAAGTGTGGCGATAGTTCCACTCACTGTGTTGTTAACGCATGATAGTGACTTGTAACAATTTTCTGTTCAGTAGTCTCAGCATTAGAATAGTATAAATACACTCCCGATAGAGGGAGGAAGGAGTTAGTTGATTGGATTGGGAAACATTCTAGGGTTGAGGCTCTCCATTGTAAATAAGTTTTATTCCTGTGTTATGAATAAAATTGCAGAGAAAAATTTGTTTATCATAGCAGAGATTCATGTGTCATTGCTTTTCCTAATATGTATATTCTTTTACGTGCAATGTGTTTCCTGTTTTCACTCTAGTCTGTTAATTGATTTTCATGTCTGCAACTTAGGGTATAGTAGTTAGGAATTCATACTTGGTATGCTTTGGCTGCTATTCTATAAATTTATCAATTGTTCTTCTAAAGTTGTGTGGAATTCATCTCGCGGGTGCTCCACGCGATGGACTATTCTCCCTCGTCCTCCAACCGCTCGCTAAAAATCTCTTGAGTGGGAGATCAACGGCTACCTTGCCTCTGTTTGTTGCCCGATTCCTTCCTTTTCTCTTGCAAGCATTCATTAGATAGGTTCTTGACTCCATTTCCAATGGTTCTTTCCCTAATAATCCCACCTTGCCATCTCACCCTTACACACTTTGCTCAATTCAGGATCATGGCTCCCTGATCATGCCTATTGAAAATCCTATGTAGAGTAGACTTTAGTGACACATGATATTGAAAATATTATGTGGAGTAGTCTCTGGTGACAAACGAGAGATCCCTCTCTGACCGTGCAAGGCCGAAGGCGTAGTCTAAAGTGGTTCTGCTGTTACCCGGGAGCGGGCCTTCCACAACCTTTGGGCTCAATCCCGGTGCTAACAGAACCTTTAATTTAGGCATTGACTCCATGAAAGGTGGAAGAAAGTATTCACTTGCAAAAAAATTTAAGATGATATCCCTTCCATTTGGAAAGTCCATCTGACACCAATCCTTCTCCTCCATTGAACCCTGATAGAGAAATCATTATATTGAGAAACATAACAGATGTAAGTAGGATGTAGGATTCAGTATGCTATTGATCAGGTGAGATAAATCAATATTTACAATAAAAAATAGACAAACAACTAGAAGGGTAGAGAAAAAAGTACATCAAACATGTGTGGAAGGAAATCATCTCAGCATCAAATGCAGACTTTGCAGCCTTTTTCCATGTTTTGGGAATAGAATCGGCTTTTTGAGACATAATAAGCCTTTTACATCCATTAATTATAGGGTCATGCCTAGTCAAATAGATATCCATGTCTCGTAGCATATCATGTTGAATAAAGGAAAGCTCACAGCTGCTGCCATAAGAGTTCACGGTACATCTGAAAGGTAAATCAAAGTAGCTATGTCATATGAAAAAATGACTAACTGGTGCTCAAAAAGATTCACTCATCTCTCGTCAAATAATTTAATATAACCTAGGGGATTATGTCAACATGATGGTGTTGGGCATTTGGCTGCACTAGCAGATCTCGATTCAAATCCCTCGGGTTAGACTGTTTGATTCCCTTTAGATTAAGTGCATTACATTATGACTAGGGATGCCATACACAATTTTGGGAAGCGTCCATTGAATATTCCAGGTTTACTTGAAATAAAAAATAAAAAATTGCAATATACAAAGAATCTTTGAATAAGTCTCATGTGTCACAAGACAGTCCAAATTCCTAAGAGAATATTATTTAGCCTGAGTGGGTAGTTTCCCTTTATAGCCTACCAAGTCATTGGTGGATGTATTGGTGCGGATGGTTTGGGAGCGAATTTCCAAGAGATGCCTTTTACCCTCAAACTTAAGGCTCTGTTTCATCCCTAGGAGAAATTCAAGGGTCCATTGTTTCTTCAACTGTATTTGGGCAAAAGGATTGCTATGGAATTTTCTGTATATCTCGAACATATGGAACTTAACGAATCAGAACTAATGCTATTAGTGTCTGTATCTACTACTAGTATTTTGACTCGCTTTAGAATGGGTATTTACAACTCCCAAACCAGAAATCAATGATTAACATGACTACTACCTCAATAAGTGGAAGCAAGGAACAAACGAGCACATCAAAATATGTTGAACCATTTTGGCACTACTTCAATGGTGACTTCTTGGAATGCTCAATATTTCTCAGAGCTGAACCATTTTGGAGCTACTTCAATGGTGACTTCTTGGAATTCTCAATATTTATTTGGGTTTTTGTGGGTTTGGTATATATCAATTAAATTTAGAAATGAAAAAAAAAACAAAAACTCAAACATATATAAGAAAATCAATTAAAATATTGTCAAAAACTTGGCTTTTGGCGGGTTTAGTGTATATCAATTAAATTTAAAAATGCAAAAAAAAAAAAAACTCAAACATATATAAGAAAATCAATTAAAATATTGTCAAAAACTCAAACATATATATAAAGAAAATCAATTAAAACATTTTCAAAAACTCAAACATATATATAAATAAAATCAATTAAAATATTGTCTACCAGAAATGGAATAATGAAAATGGGTGAGAAAATAATTTTTGATGGTGACCATAAGTGATATTCATGAGAAATTTTAGTAATAGATATTTTTGGTAGGTTAGTAATCTATTAAAGCAAATAATATCATGTATTTATGAGTATGTTTTAAGTGTATATAATGATGACAATGGATTACTCTTATTTCACTCTCAATTATGACTTATTTTGAGATCGAGATGATGGAATGGATGGAAAAATGGAGTCACTATTTCATGAAAGGAGACTAGACATTAGATACATCATCAATTTGGTGTCTTTCTAGGACATCGTGATCACTAGCACTAAAATGATCTATATATATTTATACCCCCTTGTAAAAAATTGGAATACTTTCTATTGTTGAGCTATGACACATGACTAGGATGTCGTGAACACTAGCAATAAATTTATCTATATATAGTTAGACCCTCTTGTCAAAAATTGCAATTTTTTTCATTGCCGAGATGTCACACACTAGATGGTCAAGAGAAATTCCACGCAATTTCTATGTTGGATCTCTAAAGATCAAGGTGCATGGCACCATTACAGAAAAAAGGGTTTTCCAACATATATATCATATGGGATTTGTGATCCCAATATTATATCTGGAAAGAAATATGAACATTTATATCACATCATCTGCAATAATCCACAACACCCTAACACTCTTCTGACCACCTAGGAAAAACACTAGATATTCCTAACGCCATAAATTCCATTTTGGATTCAGAATTGTTAACCTACACATATTCAAAGATAGAAGGTAGACATTTTACAAAATTTACTAAATTGTAACACTTCATTGTCACAATTGCAATTTTCCATGACACAATTAAAATGACTAACATAAATGACTAATTCATATTCTTATAGCTAGACATTTTTTATGCCATGACTAAAGTAGTCATTTATGTTAGTCATTTTTAACTCTGTCACTTATTATCTAGTCATATTTGTTAACTAGTGACTAAATTAGTTGTTTATAGTTGGGTCCATAAAAATTGTTCATATTTAGTAGTAAATCACTTAAAAAACTCGTGGTGACTAGAATTTTTAGTCATGTAGTCACTACTTCTTCATTTTTTACTAGTGTAAGATTGAAAGGGAATCTTACTATATCCGATAAAAATGATGCCCACAAATGAGTTACGAAGCTAATTATAACTGACCTCAGCACTAAGTTCTAGCAAGAAAGGTTTTACTAATATAAAATAGAACACCCTCTTATAATACAACAATAATGTAAAATATGACGCACAACATAGAATGCTCCTCACTCCAATATCAATGTGAGACAAAAGTTAGCTTTGCAAAAAATGTGAAAGCAAGGTAGTTTGTTTGTGACCACCTGACTTGGAAATGCACATTGCAATGTTGCATACTACAACATTGAGGCTTTGAGCTCATGGAGAAGGTAATTTGTAATTCTCCACTGTTAGGGCATGTTATTTGATATCAAAATTATATTATACGTCTTCAATTGATATAATTCCTTCAGAGAAAAAATGATATAGTTTCACAATTTCTTCAACATACCAGCTTGCATGTGATTATGGCAAGCGGGAAGTTCCAGGGGGTAATAGCACCAACAACACCTACAGGCTGTGTATGAACCAATGTCCAAAATAACATCAACAAAAGAAAAAACAGGATTATGTTTGCAAAACTTGGGCCTTTTATGACCCAATTTATTTGGGAGAAGTAAATATTAATAACTATTTATTTTGATTTCCAAATGCTTCAATAATAAAATTTGAAACAGAAAACTTAAGCTACAGAGCAATCCTTTATATATGTTAAACAAGAATTATTCTCATTCCAATTCCAGTTTCAAGTCCTTTTCAGAGATAGCAGTTGGATCCAACAAAGAGGGGTGACTGTGGAAATGATATAGACCACACAAGAAATTTTGATTCAATATTTAAAGGTAGAAAAGGACAGTATGGTTAACCTTCACTCCTGAAAAAGCACCTTAAAACTGCTTCTAGCACCTCCAAGAATCATTTTATATAGTACGACATCAAAGGAACAACAGGACCAAGCCACGACAGTACCAATTAGCTTGTGATACATCAACATGAATATAGATCATCTCACTAGATAAGGGATCGATTTGGTTACAGAAGAGCTGACATTACTAAGCATTTAAGCACCAATATTACCTCAATATGACCACAGTCTGCAGCATAAATTCATATTATTCAAAGGTTTTATGTTTTTATCCCATCTTGCCAATGCATATTTATTTCAATTCAGATATTCAAGTAACCCCACTACATGGAGGCTTTTGACCTAGCAATACGCCTAACTTGTGACTTTTGTACAGCAATAAAATATTTCTCTATCACACTGTACCAAAATAGTCTTCAGCTGAAGTAACTTTTATATCTTTAGAAAAATCTATTACAGCAGCTTAAAGGATGGAAATACTCAACCTCTTACAGGTCTATATCCAGTTTGTTCCAAGTGTCAGGGCACCATAGAGAAGAACTTGATAAAGAGAATATTAAACTATAAGCCAAAATTGGATTTATGTATATTCATTTGCTGATATGTTTATGTTCTTTTGGGTCTGTGATTGGCTCAATCAATTAAGAAAATAAATGTTAAGTCTTCAACAAGTACCTAGGAATCTATCTGCATATTCATGTGCATTTGATGGATTTCCTTTACTTTTACCCAATAAGTAACTTTATATAAACTGTTACACATGCTGAATGACCACTAACTTCATTTCAAAACCCAAATAATAGTTGTACAGTAAAATTGATTGGAAGAAACAAATGTTCATTATAGCAACAGTGCCATGGTTATGCTTGATATCCTTTGTTTCCAAGCTAGTATCCACTTCTTGTTAAACATTTTGATATTCTTGAGCATTATGGCCTTTAATGGATGATGATTGCTAATTGTTGTAAAAGATATATTATTTTTGGCATTAAAGCTTCGATAGGGGGTCGACAGCATAATCCCTACGATACATAGCTTATGTGTAATTTGATGGTTATGATAATAATCAAAGGGAGAGTTTCTTTCAGCTAAATAGTTTGTAATTCTTGCCTTGGACCCTTATATTGTTATATTTTTTTTAATAAGAAATGCATCAAATTTAGACATGGACAAGTTAAGAATGTGGCCAAACATGATGTGCAACTATAAAACATTCAGGGTTTGATGGAAAAGGCACTTGAAGGTAGGTTCATGGGTAAGTTTTTCAATAGAAAAATCCTAAAGAAGTGGCTATTGGAACACTAGAAACCTATATATGTTATCTTTCGCAATATAGTATAAACCTTTGATGGATATTCAATTCCCCCTCCAATCCCCCTCAAAGGAACCATTAAAGGTGTTTCACCCACCATCCTCCCTTCACCCACCAAAAGTGTTTAAGGAACTATTGGTGAAGTGGACTTTTGTCCAGCCCTTGTTGTCCTTGTTATTTATTTCTTCATGATCACTCTATCATTGTCTACTTTGACTTGGATTTATTTGGTACATAGGGGAATGGTTAGCACATAAAAAAATCCTATGAGATTTTTAATTGAATCCCATTACAATCCAACTGGAGCTCTATCCACCAACTCTCCTTTGAGAATAGGAATTGGTGTCCATAATGACAATGAGGGTGATGAAATAGGAGAAGATACACTAAGTAGGCCTGGTATCTATACATTTTCTCTTTGGCAAAGACAACTGCTCGTGGATGGAATTAGCAATGAATTCTATATATTTGAATAGTATATTAGGGTCTTTAGGCTTTGGATGGAACCCATCCATCATTCCCATCATACAAGCATCAATAACTTTGTCACTATCCCTTCCTAAAATAATAGACAACATGGAAATGATCTCTCTAGACCAATCAATTAGGAACCAATGGGCTTCAGAAGGAGGAATATGAATATTCCTAATTTCCTCTCATTTTTCAAGAAAATGACTTATCAAGCCTTTGTTAGAACCAGAATTTATGTTATCAAACATTTTATCTTGTACTCTTACATTTATGGCCACAACACCCTATGTAAAGCATAACATTTGTTTAATGGAGTTTGGCGCGACATAAAAATGACTCAAGACTATCAATAGGGAGGATTGATCTCCTTGTTGGATCATAAAAATTTGCACAGAGCGCTACTAAATAAAGAAAATTATAGACCAAGGTAATGACTACTTTTTCCAATCCCCATGCCCAAGTCTTGACACAGTTTATTCCATCTCTGAACCTACCCTAGGAAATATACTTGTGAGTTATAGTGTCTTAGTGCACTGAATACATCTCTCCATTAGAAATGGGAAAAATAAAATTGTAATTTTGAAAAGGATTCTATTGTGCTTCAGATTAGGAGTATGAGCATAACTGAATATGGGGAAACATGGGTCATTTGGATCTAAGATAACTACACATGTTAACAGGTTTTTTGGCTTGAAGATAACTACACATGATAACAGGTCTTCTGGCTTACAATCGAGACATTATCGTGACACATCATATATAACCCTGTTAATGTTATTTAATGACATGTATATCTGATATGGTAGCTTCATATTTATGAATAACTATGGGATATACAACAACTTATAGGAGGGAATAACATAATAGTGGAAAATATGAAATGATTGGGGTGGATACTTGTCTATAGCATTCCATAGAATTAATCCAACGTATGCTCGTTATGTCCATATCTTGAAGAAGTTGCAATCATGGCAGGCCATGACACCACATCTCGATTGCACATTTCGTCAAACATTTGGTGAATACTAGCCAAACATCCTACCATGACATACACGGAGACAAATTTAGGGTTTTATACATTATTCAAAACCCAAATCCTAAAAGAATTATATGCAGAAGCCATATTTAATTTTAAACTTGATTCAGAATAGTGTTTAAGCATTCCTTTGGTGTGCAATCTCTACAAAGCTTACCTGATTGGTCAGCATTGATATGGACCTAAGTTTGTCGGTCCTCTATTGTGCATTAGTCCTTTGCCATCATGGGTTTGCAATCCTCTATCACTGTGGGTACCAATTCAATCATCACTATGTGCATGCTATGGCATGGAATGTTCTTTGTCACCATGTGTGCTAACTATGAATCCAACGTGGGCTATTTGTAGCTACGCCACATAGGTCAAGGAGGGAGATAGAAGGGAAATCATGGAAAGAAGTTGGGAAGTAGAGATCAGGGTAGTCGATCCTGCGCAATGGTTTATTATCTAGTGATTTCCTTCAATATTGATTTTTGTTTTGTGATTTTTTTCAATGGGATTTTTTTGTTTGTATTATTTTTTATATTTGTTTCTTAAGTGATTTTAATATTTGATTATTGATATGGGTTTTTATATTTGTTTATTTATTGATTTTTTTATATGTTTTTTTTTGTTTGTATTATTTTTTATATTTGTTTATTAAATGATTTTAATATTTGATTATTGATATGTGTTTTATATATGTTTATTTATTAATATGTTTTTTTTTAATATGCTTTTTAATGATGATGTTAATTTATGGTGGGGATGAAGATGAACATGGTAAGGATGAGGAAGTTGACCATGACAATGATAATGGTGTGTATGATGATAATGAGGATGAGGTGGTGATTTTCCATGAGGTAATAATGTGTAAATTGGATCAATGAATAAGGTCCTAATTTTATTAGGACGGTATCCAATTAACATTGATGTGGCCTCATGCAAAGAGGTTTGAAAAACAATTTCTCTGATCAGGATCTTGTTTGGAACTCATTCAAATAAGATGTGCGAGTAAATATAAATGACATACAACCTAATATAGATCACAATTTCTTTTACATACCATGTTTCTATTAATTATAATACTTCAATGAAGGCTACATTGAAATGGGGGAAAGCGACATGATGTAACTTATAGTGCACTGTTACACTGCACTTGTACCTAGCACACCTTCAGATGTGCCCCAAGGAGAGAGAGGCCATTTTTTTACTAGGAGGGGTGTTATTCAGTAGTAGTGGTCATGGTCGGACCCTTTGGTCCTTGTCTTAATGGCATTGTTGATTTCCCTTTGTTGGGGTTTTTAGCCTTAGGGTTTGTATATGGGGCTCCTAAGGGTTGGTCACTAGTCACATAACCCCACACTTGGTTTCCTTCCACTAGTGTCCATTGTTTTAGTTATGATACCATAGTATCCCTTCTCAGCCACCTCAGACACCCTCTTGGTGCTTCAGTTGACCGACACACTCTCTCCTTGGCCTCTTTCCTTAGATCATGTCATCCTTACACCGAGGTCGTACTGCCACTTTGAGGGGGGGCGTTGAGGGATTTACAACATTTTCAGGGTTAGATGGGGCATGACACCCTCCCTCCAACTCATTATAGTCTTTCGTTCAGAGTGATTTGCTTATTTGTATCAATTTTAGGCACGTGGGGAAAAATACCCCAAGTAGCCTACTTTAAGCCTACTCTAGGCCATTTTTGAATTATTTTACATTTTTTTTGTTATAATTTTAAGTTGACATTTTATAATTTCAAATTGACATTTTAAAGGCATGTCGGCCTGGATATTTTTGTAAAGGGAGTGTGAGAGACTATAAATAACATTTCCTCACTTCATTTGAACATACTAAAATTAAGATAAAACAATATGCACTTATTTTACCTTGCTAGGGATCTTTGGAAGTGATGCACCCCTCTTGAGAAAGATGATTTTATTGGTTTGATGGCAATTTCTTGAAGTTTCTTTAGTTCTATGCTCTTGCGAAAGGCGATGCTATGATTTTTTGATTAAACATTTGCACAAGGAAGTATCTAGGGTGTTCCTTGATCTCTATTTGTTAAATGTTGTTGAATGATGTATATTTATGGATTGAATGGTAGCCTTTAGAGCTACATTTTATCTTGGCTAGGTCATTTTTCAACCTTTAGTCACCTTGGTTAGTAGAAGTATGTCCCTTGTAGGACTCCCTCTAGGGTTAGAACCTTGGGCCTTTAGGTTTTGTTGTCAAACCTAAGATAGGATTCTCAAAAGGAAGGTTGGTCACCTCCTTAGACACCCTAGGGTTAGGGTAGTTGTCTAAAACCCTTGTCCCAAAACCTTCTTTCTCTTTAAAACCTAACATCTAGGGTAGGCTGGGTTTGTATGTGATTGTTAGTTTAGGGTTAGTTAGGCTGCACTTTCAGTGCTAAGACCTAAAACAATCATCTTATTCCTCCTCCTTACCCTTGGTTTGACTTGTTTTATTCTCTTGATAGTGGACATGTGCTACTCGATATCACTTTAGCCCAACTAAAGGTTGTGCCACTTTTCAAAATTGTGCATGATTAACACTTGACTAAACCACATGTTATTTACACTAACAACGCCATAGAATCAATTGATCAACACAACCACATACTACATGCCTATGTAGTATCATAACACTCATTTCTTTGCCTCTTGATAACTCTGAAAGAGTTCTAACAATAATTGACCAAGTTAGATAGATTGTTCTCCTCCTTTTTTTTTGCATGTGACAACCATATGATCAAATATTGCAATGATACCCCCCTCTTGGGATTTGATATAGTTCTTGTCTAGATCAACTTGGTTGATGAGTGTTTTGATGACATTACTACACATAAAG